>BQKN01000076.1:766617-840944 GCA_022839385.1 Asparagus kiusianus | reverse complement strand
AACTCTCATTAGAACTAACAAAACAGTCAATAGAACTAACAAAACAGATAACAGAACTAACAAAACAGCCACTTAGAACTAACAAAACAGTCAATAGAACTAACAAAACATCCAATAGAACTAACATGTTGTAGAATAACATGTTGTACAACATAAATAACGTGTTGTATAGTAGAACTAACATAAAATAAGATAGAAATAACATAACCTAATTTACAACAAGCTAGGAATAAGACAGAACTAGAATGAAATAATATAGGTAAAATTAAGAAACTTACACATAGTAGTGTCATGCAACCTGGGACATATGCCTTCTTTCGCTCCTTCTTTCCCTCCAGCGCAACACCAATGCCCCTGATAATTTCATCATAAAAGAACCGGGCCCATGCAACAGACTTGACCCTCTCAATGCTATCCAGATATCTGAGTACGGGTCTAGGGATACCTTCCCCTGCTCTGGGGCTCCATATCATAGAGCATTGGTACAGGATTTGTAGCAAAACAAATTCCTGGATATCCCCCGTTTCTGTTGATTCCACTAATCGTTCCAGATGCCCTTCGAGGTGTTTGCGCTGGGAGGTTTCTGGTTTATTCAACCTCTTGCCTTCTTCAGAAATGTAAAGATTTGCAAAGTATTTCATCCATATTCTGCTGTTTGAGTCCCGATTGTTACATACAACTTCACCATGAATAGGAAAATGAGTGTGGTTGTGGACCCATTGCAGATCAAATTTTACCTTTCTAACAGCCCCGCTATTTGAATCCGGTATGGAAAATGTGCTCTTGTCTCCGTCATAATAGCGCAGCAGCAATTCCAGAGTGGGCAGATCGGGAGCAGGAGCACCGAATACAATATAGTGCTCAAACACAGAACCGCGGTAGGCATCCCTATGATACTGATTGATCTTCGGGGCTATTTTCTTCATGAACTTCCAATAGGCCCCAAGATTGGCGGTCAGCCTTCGTGACTCGGCCGCACCTGTAGGTGCAACATTTTCCCTGTAAAAAACAATTCGAGTTTGAGATGATCTGAATTTAGGCAAAATTAGGTCGATTTCCCAGATTCTCGACAACATAGAACATACTGTTTTTCGGGGGAGGGTTGGATGGTACGCTCGGCCTTCGAGGGTCGTCTTTTGCTGTCTCGACGTGCTATCGCCTCCTTTTGCATCTCCATTAGGGTTTGCGTCGCCTCCTCCGCGCTTTCAAGCCCAGACGATACGTCTTCGCCCTTCGACGCGCGTCGGTGGACGACCTCGAAATCGGAATATGATCCTTCCCTGGACGACATGATTCAGGCGAAAACCCTAAAACTGTTGAACGCCGGTGAGAAATTAGACAAAAAACGGTCGAGTTTCTGAGAAAACGAAGAGGTGGAAGAGAGAGAGAGAGAGAGAGAGAGAGAGAGTACTTGAATAAGGATGGGGCGCGTTAACCGAGTTCAGTCCCATCATAAGGGCAAGAGCGTAACTTCCGCCTTCGTTTTTCTGAAAAGGCGTAGTTAGGGGTCCCATAACAAATACTGTGAGAATTTGGGGCTAATACACATGGGCCGAAATACGAGGGGCCTTGTCACATGAAGTTCTCACTTTTGGGGCCTGGACACAATTTTCCCTTAATATTAATATATTAATATTAATTAATATTAATATTAATATTAATTAATATTAATATATTAATTACTATTAATTAATATTAATATATTAATATATTAATATATTAATTAATATTAATATATTAATATTAATATATTAATATATTAATATATTAATATATTAATATTAATTAATATATGAGTAATTTTCCTGTTTTGCTGAATATATGATTGTTTTAGAAAAACCATCTGATCCATCCGATCCAATGTGTTTTTCAAACGATTGCAAACACTTTTGGGAGAAAAACCAAACACCAATGTGTTTTTCTAGAAAAACACAATAATAAAAACACATTGGTAACCAAACGCACCTTTAATTGTTCATATATTATATCGAATTAGTTCATTTAGGAGTAAATAAATTTTTAGCGATGAGTTCATTAACGAAAAGAATTTTACGTGATGTATTCATTTATTTATCAAATAATTGTTTAAAACTTAATACAATATAGTGTGTATGTTCCATGTATATGCTGGTATAGTTTGACCCGGTTACATTTTGTTATTAAGTTAATTCTATTCAAATGATAGAATTATTTAGAAAAATAAAAGTGTTTCTTTAACCAAATAAATAATATCTTCTTAATTAACATTTTTAATATTCGTGGCCTATCACATATTGATCAAATAAATATACTTTAATATCCAACGTATATTCATGAATCTTCAAAAGACATTTGTGTACAAATTAGTAGGAAATAAATATACTTTAATATCCAACGTATATTCATGAATCTTCAAAAGACATTTGTGTACAAATTAGTAGGAATTACGGGGATGATATTTGAGTCCGTATTTGAATTTGAGGATTTTTTTAAAGGAATACAAATACAAACACTTCAATGTAAGATTAGATTCAATTTTATTTATTTCCAGCCCTACCCATAACATAATTTGCCCCAAAGTTAAAAGGTGGGACTTCGCGGGGGCTCAGGGTAGTTTTGTAACACTCCTTAAAAGTTTTTGGGAATTTTCGTTTGAAGTTTATCGTCATTTTGTGCAAATAACCCCTTAGATTTAGCGGGTGCGGTGAAACGTGCGCCATTTTATGGTAATCGGTTTGAGAATAGCCCAACCAACCCGGCCCGAACAAGATCCAAACCCGAAAACAGGGCTACTCCTTGCTTTCCTTCTTCTCAGATCGACTCCCCGCAGTTGACAGATCTCAACTGAGCTCTCTCTCTCTCTCTCTCCCTCTCCCTCTCCCTCTCCTCCAATCTCCACAAAACCCTAACCCTAGCTCCAATGGAGGACTACCCTGAAGAGCTCCGAACCCCGCCGGTTTCTCTCATCTCCCTCATCGGATGCCCGGAGCTCCACCCCACGATCTCCGCCTTCCTCCACTCCGAGCAACCTCCGATCAACACTCTCGCCCTTCCAGATTTCTCCAAGATCCCGATCCTATCAAAGAAGTTCAAGGATCCTTTGGATTCAGGCCAGTCAGCGGAGAAGACGGCGGGGATCTTGAAGAAGGACTGGCTGATTAAGCACCGGACTAGGGTTCCATCGGTGGTAGCGGCGATGTTTAGTGCGGGTGATGTTAGTGGGGATCCGGCTCAGTGGCTACAGGTCTGCACCGATCTTGATAACCTAAAGTACGGATTCCTTCCTCTATTTGATGAAAGTTGAAATTTTTGGAAATTTTGGAGTACTTTCTTTTATGTAAAGTTGCACATTACTCTGATGGATTAGTGCACATTTGGAGTTGGAGGTGTGGGATTGAGCATTTTGGAATTAGTTTACTTGTATAACTTGTTTAAAAGGTGGAAAGAGTGTATCTTGGAGATAATCTGGAGTTTTTCAGCTCTTACTCATGGAAATTTTTTGTGTTGGTGTAACTTGTAATTTTCCCCCCTCTCTTTTCTTTTCTTTTCTTTCTTTCTTTCTTTTATCTTCTTTTTTTGCATCAAATATCGTACAGCTTATACCCAAAGGGGGCAAAAATTGAAAACTTGAAATGGCCCTGTCATTATTCTCCCAAGTAAAAGCTGTTGGGTTAGATTATAGCACCGTCCACAATGGGGATGCTCCAAGTTGATATTTCTCCCCTTATTAATTGATGGGTGTTTGGTGGAGGAGATCTACATATCCGAGAGATTAGATGAGTTACACCCTTGTTAGTGGAAAAAAGTTCTTGCGGATTAAAAACAATAATGTCTGTATATAAAGTAAAAATCCCCTTTCCTGCTTTTGTTTATCTTTCAGATTACGAGAAGCTACTGTATCGGTGTTGTTTGTTTGACTACCTTAATGTTTTAATCTTCAATTAGTGTAATAACAGAAAGTTTTTGGGGGTAGGATGCTCAGACCCCTTTTCTCCTTCACTTTAGTTTACAATATCTCCTTTCCGACAGCGACCATCATGACCTTTTTTTACTACCCAGTTAGGTTTGTTCTGCCGGTAGACCTGGACGGTCTTTCATGGCTTAGGATTAGTAAGTTTGGCGGTTGACATACAAAACCTATCGATATTTTCGTACTTTCTGTTCCATGAATATGGTTTCCATCTTTTTAACTTCACGTACTGTTTTCATAATCTATAGTGTTAAAACTTAACATTCTCCTCTTTTACTTTCTGATTTTAAAACCTATCTTGTGAGCAGATCTGCAATTCATGGGAGGAACATCAAACTCATTGTTGTGCTCGTGCAGAGGACTACTCATGGTAAGAGATTAGTGTAACTACACTCTAAAGTATAGAGTCTAAGCAGAAAGAATACATTTAATTATAAAAATTGCCAGCAGATTGTAAAATAGCGGAGACAAAACAATCAGGGATATTGATACATGTCCTACATGGTCTCTACACGGAGATAGCTTGAGGTGTTTCTGCTCTGCAGAGCAACTGTAAAAGTGGCATTCAAGATAACATGATTTTGCACAGTACTAGAAATGTCCTACATATTCTCTTGCGCTTTAATAAATTGTTCATACATAGTGAATTTTCAAATCCACCAGCTTATTTATGTGTCATACTTAAATAAGCTCTATTTATCTTCCTGTTAAAGTTTGTCAACTCTATTTTCAAAATTTGTGAATGACGATGATGATCTTATGTGGTGTATGCAGAAAATGTTAGCGAAGATCTTCTGGTTGCATTGAGGAAGCGTGCAGAGATAGACTCTAAATACTTTCTTCAGTATGTACAAGATGATGCATCAGAATTAAGTCAATCGCTGAACAGGTTTGTAGGAAAATTGACGTATGTTTGTTTTGTCTGCTTATTCTTTTTTTCATCTTTATGGATATGTTAAAATCACAGATGAGTCATTTTTCTTCATGTTGATTGGACTTTATTCAACTTTTGTGTTATTTAACTGATTAATAAAGCTAGCTACAGACTGTAGGCATAAGAATAGCAATTTATGTTTGGAAATTGGTTTCAATGGCATATGGTGATCGTAATATCTCATTGTCAATTATATGCAGGTTGGCAGGCCTATTTGCAGACTTGTGTATCACATACTATAGGGAGGAAGGGCGAAGGATAAGGACCCGCATAGACAAGAGAAGTATTACTTCTGCAGAGCTTTATATTCGCTATTGCTTCAAGGCAAGGACGATAAGCAGTATATTCAGCATAACATTTTTGTGTCGTACATATTCAGAACCAATGTGCATGTTTATCGCTCTCTGTTTCATGATCATAATGTTTGAGTGCTTTCGACTTCATTCTAGTTTCATCAGATATTATTATGTCCGCATCTATTGGTTTCTAACTCATTTTTTTTCCATATTGTATCACATGCATTTCATTTTCATCGTTTTAAGCCTGACTTGTTGAAGTACCTTAAAATTTAAAAAGTGAAAATTAACAAAGAAGTTATTTACAGTTTCAAAAAACTGCATACCTCCATAATGTTATTGGAACGTAAAGCTTCACTTACAATTGTGTGTTCTGTGGTAAGTGACAAATTCTTAGGCATATGTACATTTAACATTAACCTTTTTATACTAAAAATTGGTGTTCATTGGAGCTTAAAGTGAGTTCATATTTTGATGATATGATCCACCAAAGAATATATGCATCTACAGGGCCCATGGGCTCAGGCTCTTAGCTACTCAGGACCCAAACAAAAAGTTGTTAGGAGATTGTCTGAATTCTGCCTTTTGGTTGGGATTCAGCTCAAGCATGCCTTTAATCCAGCTCAGCTTATGCTGGCTCATTCATGTTCTGGCTAATTGTCAACCCTATAAGCAAAGCTATGCAATATTACTTTCTGATCTTCGAAAGGTTAAAATCTTTGCATCTGGAGGTACGGTTTTGAAAGAAAAACTGTGGACTCCTATGGTTTCCTCAAAACTGTGGACTCCTATGGTTTAACCTTTGTAATATTAAAAAAAGGCATAATATATATTGATAACCACCACACAAACTTTTCATTGGTGATAACCACTTCATGAAAGTTCTCTTATAATCTTATTAACATTCATAATGTCAAAAAATGTATGTCATGAGGCACAACGGACAGATAGGTATGGATTTTATGCTGTTTGAAAATGGAGGGTCCCGCAAAATAAACTCTACAGTCTGGGATACATCAAAGGTTCTGGTTAGGGAAGGTCTTGTGCAGTCACTTTAGAGCTGCTAGCCTCTAAAGGCCAGGCAACAACTCTCATGTCAAGTCGAAACACTATGATTTAGCCAAATTTTTTTTTTGTAGTACTTGGGTATTTTGGATCATCTTTGGCATTCAATTTTAACTCTTAATTACTAATTCATGATTTGTTGACATTTAATCGATGAACTTTCATCTATAATTCTAAGTGGTATATTGTGATCATATTAAGTAACCAAAACAAAATAAAAACCAAAATTTAAGCTGTGTAAGGTCTAAGGCATTCAACTCTCGAAACTATAATTTAACCAATGGCCCGATGAATAACCAGACGATGACATGCACATCAGGAATCAACTCAAATAGAAAGTAAGTGGTGGCAACCTCAGTGAAACATACTTACGTACAAATATACCTTGTTGGTGACATTTCAGGCCATTTGCTTCTGCTTTGCTGTTATCTGTTCTTCAGATGCCTGAACTTCGAATCACCTCAAGTAAATTACTTGTCCATGTACTCCCCTAATATTGCCTATGAGGTGGTTATGAAGTTGTGCCTGCCATAAATTATTGTTGATACCTCAGATACTTGAACCTTCTACTTTGGTCTTATATCTGTCACGTTCTTAGGTTATTTTCCATAATGTTTATTTCCAGCAGGCCCATAATCATTAATATATTTCATTATTAGACTTCAACGGAAGTTTTAATTGCCTGTATGTTTTCTTGACTAATGCCAGGTTGCTGTATATGCGGAGTTTAGAAGAGATTGGGCAGAAGCATTAAGATGTTATGAAGATGCCTACCACGCCACACGTGAGGTACATGATCTTTATTGACATAACCTAATATTCTTTTGAATTTTTTACAAATTATTTTTGACAAGTAGCTACCTGAATCTTTGTCTTGTGATATATTCTTTAACAGACAAACCACCATATTTCTCAGTTTCTATGAAGGATCATTTTACCACACATAATTCCAATATATGGTTAACTCAACCTATGCATTAGTTGTTAATTTCCCTTTTTCACAGTTTTCCAGCATTCTAGTGTAGCACATTATTATTATTATTTATAAGCTGATTGCGAAGTTTGTTTTGGAGCATATGGTTGTCGGACATGTCTATTGTATTCGATCATCGCCTTCATACCAAAAAAGGTTCAGTTTTATGTTTCGTGACTTTCACTTGCATGTGTGCGCACGCTTGTGTGTGTGCTTTTTTTTGTGGGGGGGGGGGGTGAGTGTTGGGGTGGGGTGGGGGGGAGTTATGTAATGCAGTACCAGCAAAATTTATTTGTATTGAGAAGAGGGCCACTAGGTTATTTCTGTATGGTTGATGTTGGAGGTTGTACTTTCTGCGCTTTCAGATAATACGGCAAAATATGAGTTATGCTTCGTTAATTAATTTGAGTGTTGAAGTATGCATAGAATCTCTTGATTTTGATCAGATTAGATTAAAACAGACAAACAATCTTGTAGTCATGAAGAAATGTTAGTGTACGCTAATTGATTTTGCTCAGTTTTAATAGACTATTAATATTCACATTTCTAAACTCAATCTTAAATAGGCATTTATCCTTCTTTTTTTTTACATTAGTATGCTGGATCTTACTCAATGTTACATTAAACGCTGGGTGTTTCTAGGCGTCGGACTTGGCGCCCAGCGCTTAGTCGCCTAGGCGGGCGCCTAAGCGGTTTCTGGGCGTTTTTTTTCTTTCTTCATTTAAGTGGTGGTCGATGAGGTTTTGCTGAAGGTCGGAGGAGGTAGTAAATGTGTTCATATTTGAAGGTTAATGGAGTTTGTAGGATGTGTAGGCTACGACACATAAAATCACAATCAAGCCCTACAGGGTGCAATCCACATAAGTAGACAATGCTCCCCTAAACGTTCGTAAAATCTAGATGAGCAGCCTAAATACCGCCTAAGCGCTAGGCGCTAGTTAGGCGACCTAGGTACCGTTTAGGCCTAGGCGTACGCCTAAGCGGACTAGGCGGAGGTTTTTTAAAACAGTGATCTTACTTGCATAGTTTTGGGTGTATGCAACATGGTAAATTTCAGAATTCAGTCATAGGCTACAGAGTACCGAGGAGGTACAGTTTTAAGTTTCTATGTTTCATTTTTTGATGGTTGGGGGTTATAGAGTCCTTTGCATTAACAAAGAAATTAATATACACTTGGAATTTTTGCCACTATATCAATAAGCGGGATCTTGGAGTGCTTTCTCAGTAAGTTATGACAAATTTATTATGAAGTGTAAAACTGACATCTGAAGAGTGCTTTTGTGCTACCTCGGGGAATAAATCTGCTTGCCTGTCTTCTAGTTCTTATCAGGATTCACAGATTTGTATAAGATTAAAGCTGACCAGCAAGCTTGTTTCCATGAGCAGTGTTAGTATGCAGTAGTTTCTGTTGCTCAGTTTTAAGTAATCGGTTAAAACTTCATTCTTTTAAATTCAGATGATTGGGACATCAACGAGGTTGCCCCCTATCCAACGCTTAGTTGAAATAAAAGCTGTGGCCGAGCAGTTGCACTTCAAAGTGTCAACCTTGCTGCTCCATGGTGGAAAATTGGCAGAAGCAGTTACTTGGTTTCATAAACATATATCAAATTATCAACGGCTCAAGGGAACAGCTGAAGTTGCTTTTCTTCATTGGGAATGGTTTAGCAGGCAGTTCTTGGTATTTGCAGAGTTACTGGAGACAAGCTCAGCAGCTATTCCGGACAATTATTCTCTCCGTTTTGGCACATCAGACAATCAGCTCACTGAGTGGGAGTTTCAACCAGCTTATTATTACCAGGTGCTACACCTATTAGCGAAAAGTTTAGTCTGTTTGTTCTTTTTTTAATAATTTGCTTCACGGCTATATTTCTACCTTTATGTTTTTGTCTTGAACATTCTGCTATCAGATGTTAAATCTATGGTTGCTCCGTAAATATTGAAACAGGAGCCCTCTTTGTAGTCCTATAATTGATACGAAGGTGAAAAAAGTCAGCGGGAAATCCAAACTGTGTTTTCTTTTGATTTTCTCCTGAAAGTAAAGATGATCTTGATAAAAAAGAACCGGAAGCTTTCTTTCTATATCCTGGTTTCTTTTCCTTCCCATAATATTATTATCAAATGTTATTTAACGAATTTTTATAGATAAGTGAGTTTTTTCCCCTCCCGATTAAAAGATGATTGTGTTTGGGTGTTGATTTGCTAGAAACATACATTTTTATAAATTGTGTCTTTCACTGTCAGCGCTCCTAGTTTTCAGCAACCCAGCATGTTTACCTTTCATTTTCTCGTGTTTCCCTGTAACCAAACTACTGTCTAGTCTTCGGGTAAAAAAGTACTTCCCACTATCTGTGAAAGGGGAATAGATACCCTTTTCTACTGTTAGAAAAGTACTTGACAATTGTCTTGTGATACGTGGAAGTAAACCTGTTACAGGTTCTTATTTCCTTTTCATTAACAGTTGTTCTTTTGGTGACAGTTTGCAGCGCATTACTTGAGGGAGAAAAGGAATTGTTTGGATGCCTCTTTGTCTATGGGAAATTCAGTCGGAAGCAATCCAGAATCCGTGATGCCTTCAGCATTTGTTGGCCAATTTGCTCGGTTATATGAGGAAGGTGATTCAGTAACAATGCTTCCGTAAGTCTCTGAGACCAGCTTTGGAAGATTGTGATGTTTCAAATGCAGATTTTGACAATTTTCATGATGATTTTTTAGACTTTCAGATGTCGAGTATGTAAGCTATGCTCTTGCAGAAGGGCAGAGGTTTCAAGATTCAATTGAGATCATCGCTCTGTTCAGAAGAGCTAGTGAGTCGTTTAGCAGCCTTAAAGCTCTGAGGACATCTTCTTATTGCAATAATAGAATGGCTAGGGAGTATTTTGCTACAGGGGATTTCGGCAATGCAAAGCAGCTATTCGATGGTATTGTGGGTCTTTATCGGCAAGATGGATGGGTAACTTTGGTGTGGGAGACCTTGGGTTATCTAAGAGAATGCGCATGGAAACTGGGTTCACCAAGGGATTTCGTCGAATACTCCCTTGAAATGGCCGCATTGCCCATATTTTCTAATGGTGGATTGCAGAGCATTGAGTGCAAGAGCAAATATGGCCCTGCTGGTCTTGCAACTCTTTCACGGAGAGAGATGATACAGGGTGAGGTTTATAACCTCATAAAAGGTACTCATTCAAGTGATGGGAACGATAACGTCTTGGTGTCTGAAGATCAGCCTCTCACTCTTGAGGTTGACCTTGTAAGCCCACTTAGGATGGCGCTTCTAGCATCTGTTACCTTTCATGATCAATCGATCAAACCAGGTATATCAACGTTCATCACTGTGTCACTTCTCTCCCAACTCCCACTTCCAGTTGAGATGGATGAGTTAGAAGTTCAGTTCAATCAGGACAGTTGTAACTTCAGGATAGTCAGAACTCAGGAAGAACTCTCCTCCGCGAACTATGGCATTGAAGATCAGGGCACCCGGATAGAGACTGTTCCAACTCTTATGTTAACGACGAACAAGTGGTTGCGTTTAACTTATGAAATCAGATCAGGTAAGCTTTTTTTGCTCTTTATATCTATCGCTTGATAGCAAGTTCGGTTTAATTTATGAAGCTAAAGCGACAGTTTGGACAAAACTTCTCTGACATGAGCCAAAAATTATATTTATTTTCTCTCATCTTGCTACAAAGAGATTCTCTAAGGAGTATTAGTAAGGCAGATCATGTGTAAAATATGATAGAGGTAATTGCGAATAGACCATTTGTAGCTTCGTCCAATTGCGAATGGACTCCCTGTAGGCTGTAGTTTTATTTGTGCGAATAGACCGCCTGAAGTATTGGCCCATGTGCGAATACACCCCCTTAATGTTTTCAATTCTTTTGTGAGTCAAAAAAAATTAGTAATTGGGGACCTATCCTCACCAATAGAACTATAAGGTGCATATCTGCCTCCACGAAACCTTTTTGACTATTTTAAGAGGTAAAAAAATTCTCTCAGGGGTCTATTTGCACAAATAAAACTATGAGGGGTCTATTCGCAATTGGATGACATGGGGTCTATTCGCAATTAACCCTATCCAATATGAAAGTTCTTAACCTTGTGAAGCATAACATTGTTTGTCAGTATTTTAGTATCTAACTTTATGCATTAAAATCTAAAACAATGATTCTCAATAAAAGCCAAAAGGGTCATTATTTTTGTATCTAACTTTATGTTTTTAATGTAAGCCAGAAGGAATCAGCTTTGATGCAAATATTAATTCCTAAATTCATGGTTGTCAACGTCATATAGTTATGCTTGTACAAAGCTTATACACACGGCTATACACTCAAAGCTCTTGAAAATTTATAGCTGCATTTGTATATGTGCAGAACAGAGTGGAAGGCTTGAATGCGTGTCAGTGACAGCTAAAATAGGAAATTGTTTTAGGATTTGCTGTCGAGCAGAGAGCCCTGCTTCAATGGAAGAGTTGCCACTATGGAAGTTTGAGGACAGGGTAGAGACTTTCCCAACCAAAGATGTCGCTCTCTCATTCTCAGGCCACAGATTTATTCAGGTCGAAGAGCCTGAACCTCAGGTTGATCTCACCTTAATATCTTCTGGTCCTGCATTAGTTGGTGAAAATTTTGTCGTTCCTGTAACAGTGGCCTCCAAAGGCCATCAGATTCACTCTGGGGAGCTCAAAATTAATATAGTGGATGCAAAAGGAGGTGGTTTGATAACGAGTCCCAGAGATCCTGAGCCCTTTTCTTCCATCAGCCATCATGTCGAGCTCATGAGCATCTCAGGGAAATTCGAGGAAGATAAATTGCAAAATAATTCTGACAACATTAAGAAGATTCAGCAGTCATTTGGAGTTGTCTCTGTCCCAGCTTTAGAAGCAGGCGAGTCGTGGTCCTGTAAACTGGAGATCAGATGGCATAGACCCAAATCAGTTATGCTTTATGTTTCACTTGGTTACCAGCCAAACAACTTAGGTACGACATTGCAAAGAGTTAATGTGCATAAGAGCTTGCAGATTGAAGGGCAAACTCCATTGGTCATTAGTCACCATTTTATGATGCCATTCCGAAGAGAACCTTTGCTACTCTCAATATTGAAGCCATCACCTGGTTCTGAGCAGAAGGTGTCATTGCCTTTGAATGAGAAAAGCATCCTCATCGTGAGTGCTAGAAACTGCACTGAGGTCCCTCTATGGTTCACATCAATGTCTATTGAATCAGACAATGACGACGAAGTTGGATGCTCTTGCTCAGTGAGTGGTGGAGCTCCTGCTGAGCCTGGCTTTCTTAGTCCTGGTGAAGAGTTCAAGCAAGTTTTCTCACTCACTCCTCAGGTTGAATCACCAAATCTTTGCTTGGGCGCCATTTACCTAAGGTGGAATAGAGATTTAGGTTTTGATCAACATTCAAATTCTTTTGTTGTCACAAAAGAAAATTTGCCACCTGTAAGAGTGGAAAAGCCTCCATTTGTTGTAAGTTTAGAATGCCCTCCTCATGTTGTTCTTGGAGTCCCCTTCTCATTCTATGTAAAGGTCAGAAACCTCACAAGCTTGCTTCAGGATGTCAAATACTCGCTTGGGGATTCTCAGAGCTTTGTGTTTGCTGGAGCTCACAGTGCCGCAGCCTCCATTCTACCAAAAGCCGAGCACATAATCAGTTACAAGCTTGTGGCGTTGGGTTCAGGCCCACAACAACTGCCACGGATCACAGTGACTTCTGTCAGATATTCAGCTGCACTCAATCTTTCTCTTGCAGCAGCAACTGTTTTTGTCTTTCCTTCAGAACCCTGTTTTGACACAAACAGAGCAATTAAGGAGTTCGAGTCTGCTTCTCTCGATTGAAAACCTGTATTTGATTGTAAATCACTCTCTGTCCGGGGAGGTCGCTAAATTATGGTCTTCTTTCAGCTGGATCGGCATGCCTGAACGATCATGATATCCATGCCAAGGTGAGGGCTTGTACAATCTACACTGTAATTTGCAATGGTACTTTGTGTTTATAGTGATTTAAATCATCATTGTAGTGTTAGTTACATTGTTGGATTTGTCTGGGGATGGTTGATATAGAGGCTGCATTGGCCAGAACATAGATGTCTTTTGGGCTCTGATGTCATTAGAAATTTTTGGGGATAGGAATCTTGTTGTGGTTCTACATGCTTTATTATCTGCTTATTTAGTTTCTGTGCTGGGACTTATTTGCTTTTGCGTGTTTTATGTGACACAATTTGCTAACATGTCTGAAATATGAAGCATGGATACAGATAAGAGATACATGTATGATAAAATAGACGGTGATGCGATAGACATGAGTGCGGCATGTATATACAAAAACTCAGTACATGTATGATACATCTAAAATCAAATATACTTGCAAAGCCGTCATTCAAGTACTTCACTTTTTTTAACTTTTAAACATTAGGTATATCTAAGATATATCCTTGAAACATCTCACTTTGCCAATATTGGATTACATTAAAAGGTGTACTTGACATGCATCTATCAAGTGTTAGATCATCCAAGTGTTGGACACGATAACTGTGTGCATCCTTCGTTGAAGCATTGACGGCAGTGTTATCAATGGCACAATAATTTCATTTTCTCTAGAAACAGAATTTAGAAAAAATGAGAAAGGTATTGAATTGTAAGTTCCAAAGATGAAAGCATTTAAAGTTGTACGTCACTATCTTTATCTTATGCAGTGCTTGAATCTAATTTCACAGAAGACTTTCTGTTGGTTTTTTGCTTTCAGAGGTTTAGATATAGCCAGATCTAAGAATCTGGTAGGGTTTTTTTTAGGAGTTGGCACGTGTGCTTTTGGCCTTCTTGTTGTTTGGTAGGGTACCGTCTCAAAGGATGACTAACAAATAAACAACGGGTGCTTGTATTGTATTCTGTTCACTTTTTACTCCCACAGACACTGTTAGATTCGGAATTTTCCTCTAATGTGCATTTTTTACTTTTTAACTTTTTTTGTATTTCGGTCATAAGAAATGGATGTTACGCGGCAATCAATGCAGTTTCCTTCGTTCACGTCTCTAATAAGCATATATATGCTGGATTGTTGGCATCCACGATGTTTTCTAGTTGGTTTATGGTGAGAAGTTAGAACTGGTCCCTATCGAGTCAATAGTATTGACCTTTTGATTGGGTGATTCTGTGCTGAACTTGGTAGAATGTTTTATTTTTCAGTTGAAACTTTCTGTTTGTATTTTCCCTTTCATCATCAAAATGTAAAACTGCGAGCTCTCAGCATTTATGACGTATCTGCTTCTTTGAAGCGAACTTAGAAGCAAGCTCCATGGAAATTTTAACGAGGTATTCGAAACCCAAGCATCCGAATTTGAAATTAGCTTGGGAAATGAGCGGACTGGCCTTCAAGAAGCGAAGCAGATCGGCCGCGAGGATTTAACAATATCGGCAGATCGACCCCTTAGATTGGTTCTTGTCACTCCCACGCACGCCACATACTGTAAGGTTAGCGGCCAAAATAGGCGGTTGTGTACGTTAAATCTAACCACACATGCCGAAGGAGCTCAAAGTCTAATGAGCCCCTGTACTATCCTATACTTCTCTATGAAGCCCCTAAACTATCATTCTAATCTAATAAGCCCCTAAACTTCCAAGTTTCAATCTATGTGACCCTTTAGCTTCAAGTGCTACGCAAAATGCTACTGTAGCAAAGGTAAAAGTTGGATATTTAAAAAAATGAACCCATGTGAGTTATTTTATTAATCTTTGTTTCGTCGCCGCTTCGATGTCTTCTTTGGTTAGTACCTCTTTTTGAGTCCTCTCTATATAAAATATTATACTTTTGTCGAGCAATGATTCGTAAAATTATTTACTGAAAATTTAAAACAATTTGAAACCACGAGTATGAAGAAAAGTATGAACAAGAAAGAATATATCAATGATAGGTACCTTAAGTTGTGTAGTGCGTGCATAGCTTCCTACTAAGTGTTAATTTTTATTTAACGATAGAGTATTTAGGACATAAATGAGGGAGAGCGGTCTTTGTAGCTCAATGACGAAGATGCGTTCATCTTGGGAATATCTTATCATGCCCCGACCCTGCTGATATACTTTTTGTTCATTATTAATTGATTTATCAACCCACATTGTTATCATTTTATTTCTGTTACTATAAACGATTTGTCTTGTGATTTTGAAGAATGTATAAAGAGCAAGGGCAAGGTCATAACAGAGGAAGTGCTATAACTTAACTTATTCTAAGTTCACTTAACTTCCTTTCACTAGGGTTAAATTCAAACAAGCCCTTAATAAAGGGTTAAGTGGGAAAACCTAGTCAGGTTGAGAACGGATTGCGTTCCCTGTTGTGCGCAGCGGAATCGAAAATACAAACGAGATCAAAACAAGTACCACAGTAGGTAAGACACTAAATTTACGTGGTTCAGCAATATGCATACGTCCACGGGGCAAGGAGGGGATATATCTTACTAATAGAGATGAAGAGTACAAATAGAGATTACAATCACTCAATAATCTCACAAACAAATCACTCTTGATTTTTCCTCTACTCTCAATCTCTCTCACAAAATTGCCCAATTAAGAAACCCTAATCACTCTCTTAATCACTCCTATTTTCTCAAGCTTCATTTCTAAATCTCAAGTAGACTCACAAGCTCTGATGGATGATTATGAAGTGAGAGGAGAGGGGGGATTTATAGCCTCCATCCCCCCTCCCTTTCATGCACGTTGTCTGCAGCTCCCTCCTTTGTCAAACAAGGCTGCACCAGCTCCCCTCTCTCTTCAATTTTATCAAAACATGTGGCTCCCTGATAGCCTCCATATTTGACCAATAATCTTCACCTCGGTGAAGTTTTCCAATAAAACCGAGCCGACACCAATACCAACCAAATGTCTCACTTTTTACGTCCAGTACGAAATGGAAGCAATCCACGACAGTGGATTCAATCCACAACAAGTCGGGAACCCAAATAAGAACTCGAACGAACTCCACCATGTCGGTATCAACACATCAAACTGGCTGCATTAAACTGACTGCCTATGTATCCTCTTGTCCAAGGAATCAAGCCTCACGTAGTTCATCCAAATGGCTGCCAAAGGCCCTCAGAAACAAAGAATGTTTAATAACTCTAAATAATGACCAAATTTTACTCCTGTGTCAACTTTGGTTAACATATCTGTCGGATTGTCTTTTGTGTGGATCTTCTCCAATTTAACATCTCCATCATCCAAGACGTCTCGAACAAAGTGGAATCTGACATCAATGTGCTTTGTTCGTGCATGATATACCTGGTTTTTTTGCCAAATAGATAGCTGACATGCTATCACAATTCACCCTGATGGTCTCTTGAGCAATCCCCAAGTCTTCTAATAATCTCTACAACCACAAAGCCTCATTCACAGCTTCAGTCAATACCATATACTCTGCCTCCCTAGTGGAGAGAGCCACTGTAGACTGAAGTGTATATCTCCAACACAACGGTGCTCCTGCCAATGTAAACACATATCCTGTAGTAGACCGATGCTTGTCAAGATCCCCCGCATAATCAGAATCTACATAGCCAACACAATCCTGCCCAATCTTCTCATTCTTCTGAAACACCAAACCAATATCCATGGTACCTTTGATATACCGTAGAATCCATTTCACGGCCTCCCAATAACCCTTCCCTGGGTCGTGCATATACTTAGACACCATGCTCACGGCCCGTGACAAATCTGGCCTCGTACACACCATCACATACATCAAGCTACCCACCGCATTGGCATATAAAACTTTAGACATGTAATCATGATCCTCAACTGAAACGGGTGACATCATAGTTGAAATCTTAAAGTGGAAAGCTAATGGAGTACTCACCTCCTTGGCATTGCCATCAAAACTGAATTTCTTTAGTATCTTTTGCAAGTAACTCCTCTACATCAACTTCAACCTTCCCTTCATCCTGTTTCTCTCAATCTCCCTACACAATATCTTCCTTGCTTCTCTAAGATCCTTCATCTCAAATTCGGATGACAACTCCTTTTTTAATTTTCTAATAGCTGAAGTATTCCTGAAAGCAATGAGCATATTGTCAACATATAACAACAAATAAGTATACTCACCATTCTGTAGCTTGTGCACATAAGCACATTGGTCATATGAGCTTCTCGTATACCCTTGGCCAATCATAAAACTGTCGAATCTCTTGTACTATTGTCACGGTGATTGCTTCAATCCATAAAGAGACTTCTTCAGTTTGTATACCAAATCATCCTTTCCTGAAGCTTTGAATCCCATAGGTTGTGACATGTAGATCTCCTCTTCTAAGTCTCCATATAGAAAGACTATCTTCACATCCATCTGGACCAAATCCAAATCCAGCTGTGCCACCAAAGCCAATAGTATCCTTATCGACGAATGTTTCACGACTGGTGAGAATACTTCATTATAATCTATGCCCTCAAGCTGGGCATACCTTTTGGTCACTAATCTGGCTTTATACCAAATGTCTCCATTAGAAGATCATTCTTTCTTTGCATATACCCACTTGCATCCAATTGCTTTCTTACCCTTCGATAGCTTTATAAGTTCCCAAGTATCGTTCTTCCGAAGAGAGTGCATCTCCTCCTCCATAGCTTTCCTCCACCTGATTGAATCAGAGCTTGACTCTGCTTCCTTATATGTAGAAGGAACCAAATCATCAACGACCTCAACTGACAAAGCATATGCAATCGTCACATCATCATATCTAGCTGGCCGACGAATAACTCTTATTGTTCTATTAGCTGCAATGAACTCCTGAACATGATCATGTTCATGAGTCCTAACATCCACTGTATCCTCTACCTGCCTATCTGTAATCACGTCTCCTCCCAGTGTCATCTCTGTAGGAGCCTAAATGGATAAAATGTCATCTGAAGTGTGTGGAGTTACATCATCCTTCACCTCCTGTGATATCCCACTAGTCTGGCCTTCCTCCACCTGCTGAGGGACTTGAGGTCTCATCGTGTGTGCCTTATCAAAAGTGACATCTCTGCTAATGATCATCTTCTTGTCTTGTGAATCCCACAACTTGAAGCCTTTGACTCCATCTCTAAAGCCCACAAAGACTGCTTTCTTCGCCCTCGGATTCAATTTCCTATCATTCACATGATAGTAAGCTGGACACCTAAAAATCCAAATCAAATCATAATCACTAGCTACAAAACCAGACCATATCTATGGGAGTCTTCCCATGTATTGCAGTGCACGATAACCTATTCACGAGATGGCTTGCATAAACCAATGCATTGGCCCAAAAAGATCTAGCTAATCTACTCTATGAGAGTATACAACACACCTTCTCCAACAATGTACGGTTCAATCTCTCGACCACCCTGTCTTGTTGTGGTGTCTTCCTAACTGTGAAGTGTCGCCTAATGCCGTGATCCCGACAAAACTACAGAAATAGATCACTCTTGTACTCTCCACTATTGTCTGAACGGAGTACTTTCACCTTTCCACCTGTCTGCAGCTCCACTTTCTTCTTCCACTCCACAAATATATCCAGGACCTCATATTTATGCTTCATAGGGTATACCCAATTTCTCCTGGAATAGTCATCAATAAAAGTGACAAAATAATTGGCCCCACCAAGAGATGTGTTCTTGGAAGGACCCCAAACATCAGTATGAACATAATCTAATATACCTTGGGTGTTGTGAATTGCGGTGCCGAACTTCACCTTCGTCTTCTTTTCAAGTATGCAGTGTTCACACAGCTTCATCTTGCAGGTCTTTGCACTCTTCAACAACCCTTGTTTTGCCAGTACCTGCAGAAACTTATCATCAGTGTGTCCCAATCTCATATGCCATAAGCTGGTAGTATCCTCCTCTATGGTAATCAAAGCTGCCAGACCCTCTGTTACTGTCTTGCCCTTCAAATAGTAAAGATTATTTTTCCTGACACCTCTCATCACCACTATGGACCCTTTTGTGATCTTCAGAGTTGCATTCTCCAAGATTATCTTATAGCCAGATGCCTCCAAAGTTCCAAGTGAAATGACGTTCTTCGTTAACTGCGGAACAAATCTCACTTCCTTCAGCACCCTAGTCACCCCGTCACACATTCTGATTCGAACTGTACCAATACCACCAATAGGGTATACGTGATCATTACGACATCCTCTCTTTCTAACTCCTCAAAGCTAGTGAACCAATCTCTTCTAGGATAAATGTGATAAGTAGCACCCGAATCTAATATCCACTCTGTAGAGTCGGCATAACACACTGACGGTAATGCAGGGGATGAGTAGACTGAAGAATCCGAATCTGAATAGTTGTCACTAGCTTTGGCAATATTCACCTTTGAAGCTTGTACAACTTTCCCTTTATGCTTCCCGGCTCTATCCTTTAACTTTGGGCATTCGTTCTTCCAATGTTCATCTTCTTTGCAAAAAACACATTGATTCCTACCAACACTCTTATGACCACCTCTATGCTTTGACTTTGAGCGATTAAATGGATGGCGGTTTGGACTACGACCTTTCACTGCCTCTTTTATATTCAATTATCTCTAGTTAATGGAATGATATGCTTGTTCGGCTTAGTAACTTTTATATTTGATGCTGTGGTGAGTATATGATAATATAATCCTAATATTTATATATTTGTTTGCATTTATTCCTTAGGAATTCTAGAAGCACTAGAGATACGTCTGAACAGACATTAGATATTCATTTGGTATTCAATAAATAGTGAATTATGCATTTTACACCATGTATTTTTCATATAAAATTATATTAAGTATATATGGATTGATTCTGATGTATTTTTCATATAAAATGATATCCTTTTATATGATTTATTCACATATTAATTATTGATTTGGATGTGATGCACACGGATATTTACTCTAAGCCTATGCTTATTTCTTTGTCGACGATTATATCTTTTCATATACTAGTCAATTGAGATGTATATGTGCTTGATTTCACTATTCGTTAGCCCTTGCAATTATGTATAAAGCATTTGATTATATAAACATTGTTCATTTTTCTTAAAGCATACACATCTCTAGTCAATATACTGGTATATATCAGAGATAAGTAAGTCATCTAAACAGGGCTCAATGTGCTTCTATGAGGTTTTTATTTTAGCGCTAAGAGCCCAAATTTGGGTCTCACTGTCCCAGAACCACGAGCTTAATAACTGTGGGGTTTACGAAGTCAACCGGAGTATGACATGTTGACCGTATTGAGACGTGACCTACTTATTCTTCATCTCATGAAATTTTTATTTTAAAGATATTGTATCAAGTTTGAGAGCTCATTGATGATTTTTTACTATCTTAATATTCATGCTTATCAAGTCAAAGTATTCCAGTTTTTGCAAAATCAGTGTTTAATATATGAATTTATCTACTTATTGAGTTGTGAACTCAATGTGCTATATTCATTCTTTTCAGAGGGTCGGGATTAGGTGGAGTTGGTGTTTCCTAAATAATTAGGAGCGAGCAAGGAATAAAATTTTCATATTGCTACTTTTTCTTCTAGGCTAAGGTTAAATAAAGTCTTTGATATGTAGTTGATAATTAGAAGCTTTGTAATAATGGAATATTTTCCTTTAGGCTGAGTTTTATTTCAGGTTGTAGGATGTTTATTTATCTCAAGTTAATTGGATTAATATTGACTTTTGGATTATAGAAAATATTTATAGTTGGTTTAATTCAGTGGTGAGATTATTTTCAGCGGTCTTTCGATGAATGTAGGTTCTTGAAGGACATTTAAGACATAAGTTTAGTCCGACTCTAATATTCCTTTTAGCTTGAAAATTGAGGTTGTGACGGTATCTATTTCACTTGACTAATTCATTTGAATCCTTGCATAATAATTGAACGCTATTTTACCCTTCTGCACAGCTAACATGGCAATATTTCTTTCTTTCATCTCATGAAGCTCCTCATGCTCATTATTCAGTGCCTTTTCTTACTTCACTATCAGTTGAGACATAACTTTCATATCCCTTCAGGATATTAGCTTCATGGTTACAATGTCCTTCATCAATCACCCCCTTTTTCTCCACTCTACTTTTGGACTCTTCAACCAATCCCTCCTCCTCATCTACCAATTCAGTTGGGTCAATTTTGTATGTTTCATCCTCTACTGAGTCATCATCAATAGAGGAGGCATTTTGATCAAGATGAGTTGGAGTGGTAATACTTTCCTTACAGGAGTTAACTTCTTTCTTTTAGGTGTTGGTTTCTTTATCGTAGGGATTATCTTCTTTCTCTTAGGGGTTATTTTCTTTCACACTCTGAAGACACTAGCTTTTTTAAGGATCATTGGGGCCAGGAACTCCATGCTGATTAATGGAATGAGCTTGCACCGGAGGATCTTCATCTAGATTGACATCCACTTCAAAAGGTTGACCAATAAAATGGTTTATAAAAACTTCAATTACTCTCTCCTTATGTGCATATTCCTTGAATTTTGCTAAGTCTATATCTAAGTTAAGAGGTATGACGGATCCTACTCCACCACTAGGTATGTATACCTCAAAGTGAAAGCATCAGTATACCCATACTCTCTAATTTTTTCTCTCAACAAGTCTATAGTCAGAATGTCTTCCTCAATAAATATGCACGTCAAAGGAGCTACTAATATACTGATCTGGCATTAGAAATTTAAAAGAACCACCATGTCTAAATTTAACCATAATATTTTTACCCATTTGCATGATGAACAAAAACAAAACTAAATTACAAAAACAAAAGTAAATTACAAACCACAATCACATTCTGCTCCAAATATTAGAAAACCCCTAAAACTTTGAAAAATCCACTTTGATGTCATTCACATAAAACCTAGTTTGTTAAGATTAAGACTTACAAACACTCCAAAACTACAATTTCACTTAATAATATTTTAAGCACATGCACCATCAAGGACCAACATAATGTAAATAAATTCACCTTTTTCTTTTCGATGAGGATGGTCAAGGTTTTACAGTAGATTCTCAAACACCGCTTTCACTTTCCCAAGATCCCTCTTCAGCAAAATTACAAGCAACTACAAGTTTGGCAACAATCTCCCTACTGCTCGATCAATAGAACTTTTGAAACGTATGAAGAATGGGGCAATCTGTCAAATTTAGGGCTTTTGATTTTATTTTGTTAGCTATTTCATGTTATGTGAGCGGCATGTGTAGTTAATCCATTCCACGTCACTAATCCATGCTACATCAGATTTTTGTAATGGTCATTAAAGATCACGTGATAGTCATGTGATGTGTTTCGTCAGAAAACTTAACGCCAACCAAAATTTGGAGGTAGATGCTAACTTAAACCCACTTTAAATACCAAAACATCATCGGAGATATTTTAAATACCAAAGTGGTAAAATGGGTCTTTTTTAAATACTAACATGGTAGTTTAGCTGATGTCAATATAATTGTTGAATTTCATGATGCAACGTTTTTAAGAATGTTTTCCCTATAAAAACTGGAATGCTTCAAAATATTTCTAGTAAAAATCCTATCACTGCCTCAACTTTCATTCCTGATCATGTGGAAAGGTTAACAAATATGGGGGCAAAAAATTCTAAATCTGAATATGAAATATTAGTTGATTTGGATGAACCTAAAAGAAGTAAGAGAGCAAAGATTGTCAAGGATTTTGACTTTGTCACTTACAATATCGGGAATGATCATATTTCCTACAGATCTATTGGCCTCAAAAGAGGATAAGCAGTAGAAGGATGCTATCAAAAGTGAGATGGATTCTATTGTCTCTAACGGGACATGAGAATTAGTTGATCTCCCTCATGGGGTGCAAGACAATTGGGTCTAAATGGATCTTTAAAAGGAAAATGAAACCAGATGGAATCATAGAAAAGTTTAAGGCCAAACTTGTTGCCAAGTGGTTCTAACAAGTTGAATGAATCGATTTTTTTGACACATAGTCTCCAGTTGCCTGAATGACTACAATCATAATGTAGAACCCCGTATTTTATTAGAAGTATATGTGAATTATTAGTGATAAATAAATAATTCTATTTGTGATAAATGACTTGAGGTCATGGATATACTTGATAACAAGTCATTAGATATATATGAGTGTGGTTTCATAGAGTTTTGTACATTGGTTTTGGCTGAATAGCAAAACATGCACGAAATCTGGTTTTTGTGTCTGCTTAGTCGACTAATGAGTTGAATGATGAGTCAACCTATAAGTCGACTGACGGGCAGATTTTGGGTTTTCTTTTAGTTGCGGGTTTGGTTGGGTTTTGTTCGGGTTTTAACCGTAATATATATATATTTTAGTTTACCCGAAACCAACCCAAAACCCCCTCTGAATCCCAGAGAAACCCTAGCCCCTCTCTCCCCTCAAACCCTAGTTCCTTTTGGCGATTTTTGGGGGATTTTTCGGAGGATTTCAGCGAGATTTGTCGAGGTGCAGCATAGGAGATCTTTCCCTCTCGGATTCAGGAATTGGTCAGCATACCAGAGGTGAGTAACATCTCGCCCAATCCTACACCCACTGTTTGTATGCTTTTAATTGGTTTTATTTCGGTTTTATTAAGCCTAAATCACTATTTGTGTATAAAAAAATAGATCTTTATAGTATATGATGCGAAAATCGAATGTTTTTAGTTTATAAAGCTCACAAACGAATTTGTAAATTTTAGATCCAGATCTAAATTGATTTAAACATGGGTTTTATTATGATTTAATGGTTTTAATACTTTTTCAAACATGAATAAATATGTTTAGGGTTTTAATATAGAATATTACATGTAAATCTTTCGTTTCTATTGATATACATGTGCTAGAATCGGAATCATATTGCTAGACATGATTAGAGAGAATTTCATTTAACGTTTTTGCAGATAAATTATCAAAAATAGGAAACTGAGGATTTTCTGCTCAGTCGATTAATGAGTCGACTCATGAGTCGACTTATGAGTCGACTGATGAGTCGACCAATGCGTCGACTGATGGAAAAAATCTCAGTTTTGTGTGCTTTGTCTGGTCGACTTATGAGTCGGCCGATGAGTCGACCAATGAGTTGACTGATGAGGAATTTCCTTCTTTTGTACTTTTTCAGTTGAATCTGTTTGAGTAATTTCAGTTTAGCGGAAATTGTTTATGTTTGTTTATTATTGCTGCGTGCTTAAATATGAACAAGGAGTCGCCTCGAATGACGGGTATTAGAAATTTATGTATAACCTGTATCTTTACATGTGAGATGACATGCGGACACGAGTTTAGGTTTGCGCCCTGAGACAAGTGAGAATTTAGGGTATATGCTTCTGTTCATATAACTCATCTAGTCCATGTGTTGGGCAATTATGATGTGTAGTCCATGTGTTGGCCGCTTATCACTTTCAGTCCATGTGTTGGACAGTTTACATATGCAGTCCATGTGTTGGACATCCACTACATCAGTTTAGACATTGAGAGTTAACACCTATACTTGCATAGGCTGGACACAATATTTATATGAGTTGTAACTCGACACCGTAATAAAGTCTGAGATGTTTTGCCTTCTTTTATTAATGTTCTTGTATTAGATTTTGGGTTTGGTATTTAGGGAGGTACAATTTGAGATACAAGGTATATACATGAGAGTTTTCTTATTTGGATTATTTCGCTCGACGTACCTATGCCCGTGTTGTAACTTCCTAAATACTAAAATCCTCTTATACATAGGTATTTAAAATTTGAGCTACATGGTATATACATGAGGGTTTCCTTGTTTGGATTATTTTGCTCGACGTACTTATGCTCACATTGCAAATACCTAAATAGGATTTGTGATTATATATATATGTTATATCTGTATTTTCTGTATACAACGAGCCCTTCTCCTTGGGGTTGGTTGTGATGTTGCTCGCTAGCTTTGACGCTCGTTGTCCCTCCCCCTTTCAGGTAACGAGCCAGGAGCCCGGAGAGTCGCAGGTTGATGGCGAGACACTCTAGCTTCAGTCATTCTATTATAGTTGTATTTTACTTTTGAGCTCCACTGTAGGCTTTTGTTTAGACATTTTGAGAGTTTACTTCTAGAAGTTGTAAAGGCTATGTGCCTTATTTCCTTTTATTCAGACATTTGTATTTAAGACTTGTTGAGATGTTCCAGTTATTCATTTCAGACATTGACTTATACTTCAGTATGTTAGATGATGAAATATTAATTTGATTTCGATTATTTCATCAGTTGACTCTTGTATTATCTTTTACTTGCTTTTGTACCTACACCTATTATTTGACTCTACTAGAGAGATAGTAATTGTGATGGTGAAACATGTTATTGCACGGTGTGATGCATGGCAGGTTTGACATTCTTGATTTCACCTTGGACTGCAGCCTTGTATGAACCCAAGGGCGTCACAGTTGGTATCAGAGCTCTAGTTCCAGTATCCTTAGGATCATCCTGTGTCGAGTCGTGGAGCTAGGATAGAGTTTCTTAGGATTCATGTATAGAGTCCGTAAGAATTCCCTAGTATGAGTGAGGACGATATATGCGTATATCTCAAAATTTGAGGATATTTTTTTTATAACAACTATTTTTGTGTAAACTTAAAGTATTTGGGTGAATACTAAATTTTGGTGAAAATCATATTGTGATATGCTATGTATGCGCATATGTCTATTTGTACTCATAAACCTTTGTTTTTCTTATGATCAGAGAGATGGCAGGACGTGGTAGACCTCGTTCTCGGAGAGCTGGATAGGAAGAGTCACAGTAGGCTTTACCTAAGCCACAACAAGCTCAACCTGAGCCACAGCAGGCACCACCTGAGCCGCAGCAGGCTCCCCAGTACGTTATTGATCTTATGGCTCCTATCGTAGCTAGGATGATAGCAATTGAGGAGCTTGTGGTGAGCCATATCGTGTCACCGACACCACCACCACCAGCAGCAGATCAGCCACAGGGGATACCAGCCGTCCCTATCAGTGAGAGACCCCTAGAGGCCGCACCTACAGTCATTCCACCAGCAGTCCCAGACAGAGCCATAGAGCAGGAGGCTTGGCTCCATATGGTTAAGAGATATCAGAAGATGAGAGCACCAGAGTTTCAGGGGTCAGCAGACCCTCTTGCAGCCCACAAGTGGAAGGAGGATGTGAGTAACACCCTCGACATACTTAATATGGATTCAGTGCAGAAACAGAGGTTGACATCCTATGAAAGGAGATGCCGGGAGATGGTACTGACTTTAGTTCACTCCAGAGCATCGGATGACCCTCACATGGGAGGACTTTGTCTATTTCTTTGATGGGCAATATATCTCTTATGCAGCACAGACTGGGAAGGAGCTTGAGTTGTCCCGGTTGACTCAGGGGGGCATGTTAGTGGCAGATTTTGAGAGTAGATTCATGGAGTTGCTGCACTTCACGGGCATGTGGCAGACAGGAGAGCGACAGGCTCAGATGTTCCTAGCAGGGCTTCGCCCTAATCTTCGTTGATACCTCGTCTCGAGAAAGTTTTACTCAGTTCGAGAGGTAGCTGAGGCTGCCACTTCTCAGGAGATTGAGACGGTCATGTTTCAGAAGGATAAGGAAGGGAAGACCAAGGCAGGACAAACTGGGGATAAGGGGAAGAACAAGAGGCCTTTTTCTGGATCCCAGCAGCAGCAGCAAGGTCCTCATAAGAAGGGACCTTAGCATGATCAGAGAGCGCATCAGCAGCGCAAGTTCCAGGGAGTTTGCTATAACTACCGTAAGGTCGGGCACAAGGCATAGGAGTGTCGCAGCGCACCAACAGGAGCTCAGCAAGGCAAGGGGCCGAACCAGTAGCAGCAACGGTAGCAGGGCAGAGTTCAGGGCCAGCAGCCGAGACTTGAGGCACCGCCAGCAACACAAAGGACTGAGGGGTATATTCGTGTAGTTCAGGAGGTTCCTCAGGGGCAGATAGTGCCGTAATCTCCAGCACTTGTAGCAGAGCAGTCTCCAGCCACGGACAGAGTATATGTGGTATTACCGCGTGATCATGGAGCTAGCAGAGCAGTGGTGGAGGGTACGTTTCTTGTGAATTCTTTTCCCACCCGTATTCTCTTCGATTCGGGAGCTTTGCATTCCTTCATTTCGCATGATTTTATGTCTAGACTCCAGCTCGTAGCACAACCATTAGACACCCCTTTATCAGTTTCCACCCATTTAGGTGACATATCGCTTTTGGAGAGCGTTTGTAGGAGGTGTACTATCAGTCTAGATGAGTCGGAGTTCGTGGTTGATTTGATAGTGTTGCATATGTCCGAGTTCGATGTCATTCTTGGTATGGATTGGTTGTCTTCCTACCATGTTAGTATTGACTGCTTTGTGAAGACAGTCAATTTGCGGGCATCCGATGTGTCCGAGATGATTGTTGCAACCTCTCAGGGTAACCGTTTTGCGGAGTCATTTCTGGCGTACATCGAGGAGGTGATGTGACAGGATCAGGGTGTTGATTTATTGGAGACTAGAGTTGTCTCAGAGTATCAGGATATCTTTCAGGACATACCTGGATTATCTCATGTGAGAGAGGTTGAGTTCGGTATTGAGTTGCAGCCAGGTACAGCCCCGATATCCCGCGTGTTAGACCCTAGAGGGGGGGGGGGGTGATTAGGGTCTTATGCTAATCTAATCCCGATTAATTGCTAATTAAAATTAATTTGATCAATATGTTCTTGCAAGAGATAGATATGAATAAGAACAATAAGAATGTGCACAAATAAAATATGAGTCAAATAAAACACAAACACACGATATGTTTACGAGGTTCGATCACCACGACCTATGTCCCCGCTCCTCACCTCGAGGAGATATCCACTAGCATAATCCGGTTTGGAAGCTGGAACTTCTACACACTCGGTTTACAAGTTCACCGAAAACTCTCACACAACAAATACTATGCAATCACACTTTACACACGAAGTGTAGGAACCTAGCCCGTGTCCTTCTCCTCAAGTGCTTGGTTACAACCTCTCCCTAGGTTCATCAACCGACGCCACTCCTATTGGATTTGACCCCGTCTCTCGCCTCACACTTCTCTCGGTGTACAAGTGTATTACAAGTGATTCTCACAAAAGAAGATTAAATACAATGGTTTGTTCTCAAATAACAAGTGAGAACACAATGAAGCTCACACTCACTAAATCACACCCCACAACCCACACTATATGGTATAAAGATATTAAGCTCAATATGTGTGTGTGATAACAGTGAATAAAACTCAATAAATATAGCTACTTGAAATGAAAATGAAATAACAAGCTATATAAGAGTTTAGAAAACTTCTCAAACAATAAGAACAGTAGATGATGATCCCAATAGGATTTGAAAGACACTTCTTGTTGTAGGAAAAATTCTCTTAAAACAGATTTATGAAATCAGCTTTTAAACAGCTCTTTGAAAACACACTCAATATCTTGTTAAACACAAAACCTAGATTTCTTGGATACTTAGAAGGAGAGCAGCAATGGGGTATATATAGCAACCTAATACATCAGTAAAAACCACTTAGATTGACCAAAAACCCACAAACAAAAGCTGTTAAAAATTAGTCGTTGGAGTGATCTGACAGTTCGGCGGTCGACCGCGAAGCTCAAAAAACCACAGCTATGAAAATATGAAGCTGGTGGTTGACCACGGCGGTCGACCGCGAAACGCTCTGGATGTTTTCACGGTCGACCGTCATGGTCGACCGTGAGCACAAAAAAAGGCAAGCTCAGAAAATTATAACTGGCGGTCGACCGCACCGGTCGACCGAAATCTGATACATTGCATATTGACAGGTTTTTGGGCTGTTTTGAAAATTCATTAAAAATATCAAATCAAATCCAAAAATAGTGAAACTTTGGGGAAAGTTTCTAAATGATAAAATAAGCATGTTTGAAAAGGATTTTTTGGAAAATAAATTTTTGTTTGTGAAAACTCCCTGTTTTTGAAAAGTGTTCAGAAAACCTGTTTTTCGTGAACATGAAAATTGATGTAAGGCTTGTAAATACGTATATATATATCATGCATATATTATATGTATATAAAGAGCTGTAAACATGAGATAAAAGATATTGTAACGACGTTTGATGACAAAATCATTTATTTGGTAGAAAACGTCAAAAATCGTGTTAAGTGTATATATATTGAGCTTAGATATAAACATACAATATATGTAAGTACACTAAACTAATACCTAGGTAACTCCGCACATATAAACTTGAATCTTTAACGCTTGATTGTCGTGTGTTGAGTTACCTGTAAAGAAAAACACAAAGACTAGAGAATAGATTAGATATAAATTATTTGACAAATCATCATCAAAACCAAAGGGCCAACAATCTCTCCCTTTTTGATCATGGCAAACAATTTATTTAATGATATGAAATTTCATAGGAATGATGAAAGTTGGAAATAGATTATGTAATTACATGTGAACAAATCACATATGACCACATACATAATGAACCAAAATTACATATCCTTCATCAACAATAAACCTCATAAGATAAGCATATATGAATATATGAATAAACCAACCAATAAACTTTCTCCCCCTTTGACAACATCAAAAAAGGGAAAAAGAATAAAAATAGGAGCAACGCTCCCCCTGCATATGAGCACGGATAATAAAAATATGGTTAAAGCTCCCCCTGTCAATTTGCATGGATGATATATAAAGATCATATACATACATAGGAGCTAAGCAACCATATCCTTCCAAAAACAACCATAAACAAGATATAGACCAAATAAATCACAAAAAAAATCACTCAAACACCAAAATACTACATAGTGTTCCACAAACATAATTTGTTCCACAAGACTACAAACCATAACACAAAATATTTCACAAAGTCACATAGTTTTTCACACAAGCATAGAGTTATTACAACTCAAAACTAAAAGCATAAGTATCAAGTTCAACACTATAAGCACAAAAATAAGCTCCACCATAGGCACAAAAAACCAGTGAACACAACGAGCACCAAAGTCAATCATCACCATCACCGTCACCATCACCATCAGAAGCAGGACCAGAGCCAGATCCATCGTCAGAGCCAGAGCCATCAGCAGGACCCTTCTCAGAACCAGACTCAGAACTGGAAGAGGGATCCGGGATCCCAAGAGACTGACGCTGATAGGATAGAATAGTCCTAACATCCCTCTGAATAGATGAGACTTGCTTCTGAATACTTGAGAACTGAGTCTCAAGACGATCCAGACGGTCACAAATATCAGAAGAGGAGGAGGTGCAAGCTCTAGATCGAGAAGATGATGGCGCAATGGGATCAGATAAGGAGGCAGAAAGTTACATACGAGAGAGAGAGACCCTATCAAAGAAATCTTTCTTGGGTTCAACTTTGGGTTCCTGAGAGAGATCAACACCGAAGTGTTGAAGGATAAGGGTGATGAAGGAGCCAAATGGTAGAAATTTGAAATGATTCGATGCCATGTTTTTGAGAAAAATGTTTGCCCAATCTACTTTTATTTTGACAAATATGGCATATACAGCATTGATCTTATCAGAAGCAAAATGATCAAAACTACCGGTTTTAGGAATCAGATTTTGAGTAATGATTCTAGCAATAAGTTTGGCATTGTGATTAAGAGAATTATTGTTCATTGGATAAGTGCAACCAGGTTTAAACAAGCGGTGGTTCACAGCTGGATCATCAAGTTCAATAGACATAAGGTCAACATCACCTGTTGGGATTTTAAGAATCCTCGCAAGTTCGTTGGCAGAAAAAGATATTGCAATATTTTTAACAGATGTAGTAATGGTCTAAAGACCATCAGCAGAGGATGACACAGATAGGTTGGCATAAAATAGATAAACTAGAAAAAGATAATAAGGAACTTTATGTTCCTCATCTAACAGTCTAGCCAACCCAACATCATGAAGAATTGTGTGAGTGTCATACATGGCTAAGTGATTAAATTTGATATATCTGATTGGAATAATTTTCAGTTTGCATAACTCCCTATATTTCTTTACTAGGGATTTATACAACAGAAAGTCTTCATAATGAGAAGCTTTGATAGAGGAGGAATTAGATTTAGGTTTTGATCTCTTTTTGGGAGGCATGGTGACAGATATAAACAACTAGGGTTAGAAAGAAATTTGGACAGAAATTTAAAAGCCCTGGAAATGAAGAATTAGAGCACAATAAGTAAACTGCCCTAAAACAAAACCCTAGACTGAGAATATAAACACTAGATCAATAAATAAAATCAAAAGGTGAGAAAGAGATTATTACCCAGCAATATCTGACTGAGATCGACGGAGAGTGAGAGCCGCGATCGATTGATGCAGGCGACCGTGGGAGAAATTTGCCAGATTGGGAAAAATTTTGAAATAGGAGAAAGATGAGGAGTCGGGTCTTAGATGGAGATGAAACAAGAGGCTAGGATCAGCCCAAAGATCAGATCAATGGTAGTGATGAATTCGGGTTCAAAGCAGTTATGAAAGAAAAACCAAAACCCGATAAGAAATAAAAATCGAAACTAAAAAATTCTCTGGTGGTCGACTGATGCGGTCGACCGAAACAACTTACAGAAACTTCGACGGTCGGCCGTATCGGTCGATCGCGAGAAGGTTAAGTGCATAGGCAGCATAAAAACTGGATTTTGAGAAAATTTTTAGTTTAGACCTTTAAAAAAATTGTTTTATAATATACCAAATGTTTTATAAGATATATATGAAAGTTTTTAGCTATAAAATCATACAAATAATTTATTTTAACTTAATAAAGATACAATTCATCATTAAAACTCAAAAATCAAATATTCAAAACAAAAACAAAACAGAAGAATGATATAAAAGTCATTTTGGTACCCAAATCATTTTGGTACCACTAAAACTTGGGACATGATCCCTATCATTTAAATCTAAGGCCCTAGGGTTATGAACCTGCTTGGGCGTATTTTGTGCACCGATACGATCAAAGCAAAAATTATAGACATGACCCATACGATTGCAATTTGTGCAATGTAGAGGTTTGAATGGTTTGCGTTGACCGAAATGGGATGCACATGGTTCATTTGCAAAAATAAATTTTTCTTTGTAATTATTTTGCAAACGAGAATTTCTTTTCAAATCGAAACAAAACATTGCCAAATGACCAAAACGACCACAATAATCACATTTGTACACATGAGTATGTTTATGATTTACACTATGTGTGTGTACATGTGTATGTGATGAAGAAGCTTGATGAGATGCACGATCATGAATAGGCTTGTCAATTTTTGGTGCATTATAACAAAATTGAGATAAATGGCCTTTAAGACCACAAATAGAATATTTGTGAATTTTGTCATACATATGTGCATAGTGAATAGGTTTCTTAGAAGAATTAACATTGAACTTTGCACATAAGTCCATAAGCTTATTATTATTGGCAATACAAGTGTTTAGTGTTGAATCTAAGGTAGATATATATTTTCTCATTTGATTCAACTCATCATTATATGTACAAGCATTGCTACTAGAAGTAAAAGAAGCAAGATTATTTATCTTACATTTTAATTTATCTACTTCTAACATGGCATTACATTTTTCGTTAAGCAACATATCATTTTCTAATCTCAAGTTTTCATTGCACTCTTTAAGAATTACATTTTCATTTGTAATGAAGTTAAACTTAGTGGATAGTGTTTCATGAGTGGATTTCAAATTAACATACTTACTCTTTACATCAATATAGCAATTGTGTAATTTTTCAAACTCAAGAGCAAGTTCATTAAAAGTAATGATATCATTGTTATCAAGTTCGCATACCTCACTAGGGTTATCACCTAGTGGTATTGTACATGGAGATGATATTTCTTTAGAGCTCAAAGCGGGATTTTCCAACGCTTGTTGAATAGCTTCCAATTCTCCGTCATGTGCTTCAATAAATTTCCACAATGCGTAAGCACTATCAAAATTAGCAAATTTGTTAGAAAATGAAGAGTGAAAAGTATTAATCAAATATTCTAACAAAAGCTTGTTCATATTAAACAATCTTTTATCATTCTCACACCATTTGAATTTTTCCGAAATAGGAACAACATAGTCATCCTTAATAATTTCCCACAAATCGAATTGTTTAGATTGAACAAACAGTTTGAATCTAATACACCATTGAGCATAGGGAAAAATATCCAAACGAGGAGTAATATTAATAGCATATCCTAAACTAGATGAATCATACATATCCATAAAGATAATATGCAGGAAGCATAATGCAATCAAAATTAGATTAGCACAAATACGATAACTTGGATCTTTAACTCAAGGCGATTAGACCTTAAATCAAAGAGCACCAAGCTCTGATACTAATTGTTAGACCCTAAAGGGGGGGTAATTAGGGTCTTATGCTAATCTAATCCCGATTAATTGCCAATTAAAATTATATTGATCAATATGTTCTTGCATGAGATAGATATGAATAAGAACAATAAGAATATGCACAAATAAAATATGAGTCAAACAAACACAAACACACGATATGTTTACGAGGTTCAGTCACCACGACCTACGTCCTCGCTCCTAAACTCGAGGAGATATCCACTATCACAATCCGGTTTGGAAGTCGGAACTTCTACACACTCGGTTTACAAGTTCACCGAAAACTCTCACACAACAAACACTATGCAATCACACTTTACATACTAAGTGTAGGAACCTAGCCCGTGTCCTCCTCCTCAAGTGCTTGGTTACAACCTCTCCCTAGGTTCGTCAACTGACGCCACTCCTATTGTATTCGACCACGTCTCTCGCCTCACACTTCTCTCGGTGTACAAGTGTATTACAAGTGATTCTCACAAAAGAAGATTAAATACAATGGTTTGTTCTCAAATAACAAGTGAGAACACAATGAAGCTCACACTCACTAAATCACACCCCACAACTCACACTATATGGTATGAAGATATTAAGCTCAATATGTGTGTGTGATAACAGTGAATGAAACTCAATAAATATAGCTAACTGAAATGAAAATGAAATAACAAACTATATAAGAGTTTAGAAAACTTCTCAAACAAGAAGAACAGTAGATGATGATCCCAATAGGATTTAAAAGCCACTTCTTGTTGTAGGAAGACTTCTCTTGAAACAGATTTATGAAATCAGCTTTTAAACAGCTCTTTGAAAACACACTCAATATTTTGTTAAACACAAAACCTAGATTTCTTGGATACTTAGAAGGAGAGCAGCAATGGGGTATATATAGCAACCCAATACATTAGTAAAAACCACTTAGATTAACCAAAAAACCCACAAACAATAGCTGTTAAAAACTAGCCGTTGGAGTGATCTGACAGTTCGGTGATCCACCGGTGCGGTCGACCGCGAAGCTCAAAAAACCACAGCTATGAAAATATGAAGCTGGCGGTCGACCGTGAAACTCTCTGGATGTTTTCACGACGGTCGACCACGAGCACAAAAAAAGGCAAGCTCAGAAAATTACAACTGGCGATCGACCGCACCGGTCAACCGAAATCTGATACATTGCATATTGACAGGTTTTTGGGCTGTTTTGAAAATTCATTAAAAATATCAAATCAAATCCAAAAATAGTGAAACTTTGGGGAAAGTTTCTAAATGATAAAATAAGCATGTTTGAAAAGGAATTTTTGGAAAATTAATTTTTACTTGTGAAAACTCCCTGTTTTTGAAAAGTGTTCAGAAAACCTATTTTTCGTGAACATGAAAATTGACGTAAGGCTTGTAAATACGTATATATATATCATGCATATATTATATGTATATAAAGAGCTGTAAACATGAAAAGATATTGTAACGACGTTTGATGACAAAATCATTTATTTGGTAGAAAACGTCAAAAATCGTGTTAAGTGTATATATATTGAGCTTAGATATAAACATACAATATATGTAAGTACACTAAACTAATACCTAGGTAACTCCGCACATATAAACTTGAATCTTTAACGCTTGATTGTCGTGTGTTGAGTTACCTGTAAAGATAAACACAAAGACTAGAGAATAGATTAGATATAAATTGTTTGACAAATCATCATCAAAACCAAAGGGCCAACACCGTGCACCCTATTGCATGACACCAGCTGATATGAGGGAGCTTCAGACCCAGTTGGATGAGTTATTAGCTCAGGGTTTTATTCGTCGGAGTCATTCTTCGTGTGGCGCACCGGTCCTCTTCGTGAAGAAGAAGGACGGTAGTATGAGATTATGCATTGATTATAGGGAGTTGAACAAGGTCACTATCCGGAATAGGTACCCATTACCTAGGATTGATGACTTGTTCGACCAGCTACAGGGAGCGCAATTCTTCTTGAAGATTGATCTTCGTTCTGGTTATCATCAGTTGCGGGTTCGGGAGATGGATATTCCCAAGACCGCCTTTCTTACTCGATATGGATCTTTCGAGTTCATGGTCATGCCATTCGGACTGACCAATGCACCCGCGGTATTCATGGACTTGATAAACCAGGTTTTCCGTCTCTTCTTGGATCAGTTCGTGATTGTTTTTATCGACGACATCCTCATTTATTCGAGATCGGAGGCAGACCATGAGGAGCACCTATGTTTAGCTTTGAGGAATCTGCAGGAGCATCAGTTATATGCCAAGTTCAACAAGTATGAATTTTGGCTTTCAGAAGTCAGATTTCTCGGCCACGTCATCAGTAGAGAGGGTGTAGCAGTGGACCCGGCTAAGGTGATAGCAGTTCTTGACTGAGAATCGTCAAAGACGGTGACAGAGATTCGTAGCTTCTTAGGCTTAGCCGGCTATTACAGGAAGTTCATCCAGGACTTCTCAAAGATTTCGATGCCACTTACACGCATTACGAAGAAGGGTGTACAGTTCATTTGGAGTATTGAGTGCCAGAAGGCCTTTGATATCTTGAAGTCTAAGTTGACTTCAGCACCGGTTTTGACTATTCCGAGTAGCGACAGGACATTTGTCGTCTACACAGATGCATCGTTGGCAGATTTAGGACGAGTATTGATGCAGACTCAGAGAGTAGTAGCGTATATATCACGACAGTTAAGGGTGCATGAGCAGAACTATCCCACTCATGATTTGGAGTTAACAGCAGTGGTATTTGCATTGAAGTCGTGGAGGCACTACTTGTATGGAGTGCAGTTTGAGTTGTTCACAGACCACCATTGTCTGAAGTATCTTTTCTCTCAGAAGGAACTCAACCAGAGACAGAGGAGATGGATTGAGTTTATCAAGGACTACGAGTTCGTGATTCAGTATCATCTCAGGAAGGCGAACGTCATAGCAGATGCTTTGAGTAGGAAGCGTCGACATCGGGTTGCGGCTTGAGGTGTTCATTGTATAGAGATCTTCTTACTCTTATCCAGTTTAATTTCAGACCCGAGATTGGTGGAGCCAGTGCATTTTTGGGAGCTATGTCAGTTCAGCCATCTTGGAGTACCAGAGTAGTTAGAGCTCAGCTGGAAGACTCTTGGATTCAAATTCGAAAGGAGAAGATTTTCAAAGAGCCTAAGGCTGATTGGACCATTGAAGCAGATGGAGGTCTACGGATGAAGGGTAGGCTAGTTATGCCATCCAGTGCCGAGCTGAAGAGAGAGTTATTTGATGAGGCACATCGTACTAGGTATACAGTACATCCAGGGACTACTAAGATGTATAAGGACTTGAAGAGACACTTCTGGTGGAGTGGTATGTGTCGAGAGTTTTCAGAATATGTGGCTAAGTGTTTTACCTATCAGCAGGTGAAGGCAGAGCATCAGAGACCGGCAGGAACACTTCAGCCTTTATCCATCCCAGAGTGGAAGTGCACGGACATTTCTATGGATTTTATTGTAGGGTTGCCGAAGTCGAAGAAGGGGAACGACTCAGTTTGGGTGATTGTGGATCGGTTGACGAAGTCAGCCCATTTTATTCCAGTGAGGACTACTTATACCGTCGAGGCATATACAAGGATATTTATTTGGGAGATAGTTCGACTTCATGGAGTTTCAGACACGATCGTGTCAGACAGAGGTTCAGTGTTTACTTCATATTTTTGGAGGAGTTTCCAGGATTCGTTCGGCAACAGGTTATCTTACAGTAGTGTATTCCACCCACAGACAGATGGTCAGACGAAGAGGGTGAACCAGGTGTTGGAGGACATGTTGCAGGCTTGTGTTATTGACTTCCAGGGTAGCTGGAAGGAGCATATTCCACTGATAGAATTCGCTTATAACAAAAGTTATCAAGCGACGATCGGTATGGCCCCTTATGAGGCGTTGTACGGGAGACCTTGTAGATCACCGATATGTTGGGCAGAGCCGGAGGATAGCTTAATGCTTAGACCAGAGCTAGTGAGACAGACTACTAAGAAGATAGCCTTGATCAGAGAGAGGATTTTAGCCGCCCAGAGTCGGCAAAAGAGCTATACAGATAAGAGACGAAGACCCTTGGAGTTTCAGGTTGGAGATGCAGTTATGCTGAAGGTATCGCCTATGAAAGGCGTTCAACGATTCGAAAGACGGGGAAAGCTTACACCGAGATATATTAGACCCTTCCAGATTTTGGAGCGCATTGGAGTTGTGTCATACAGACTAGATCTTCCAGCATCGATGTCTAGTATACACAATGTATTTTATATTTCTATGCTCAAGAAACACTTGCATGATGAGGAGCAGCAACGAGTATTAGATGCACCAGAGATTGAGCTTCAAGAGGATTTGACTACTATTGAGATTCCAGTTGGTATTCTTGCCAGGGAGGACAAGAGGCTTAGAAACAAAGTGATTCCTTTAGTGAAAGTTCGGTGGAACCGAAGAGGCGTTGAGGAGATTTCTTGGGAGCACGAAGAGGACATGCGTCGCGACTATCCATACATGTTTGAGCAGGTAAATTAAAGCTTTTTGTATGATTTATATGGCTTATAGATTCAATTGTGGCGAAGTTTATACTTAACACTAAAATGAGGGTATTACCACTTATCTCCTAAGTACTTGGAACATATGGTATATATATGAGGGGTTCCTTGTTTGGATTTTTTACTCGATGTACTTGTTCCATTTAGTTAGGGGTTAAGTGGGGGTATTTACATTTTAGATAGTTAAGTGTAGGCATCGAAGATGATTTTTCTGAGAGCGCGAAGATAATATGTAGTGCTGCTTCCTGCATTTATTGAGGAAGTAAATTGATTTATGTGCATGAGTATTTGTGTGATTATATTTAGATTTAACGCTAGGATGAGGATATTTTCGCTCAATTTTTAACCTTTTGGAACACATGGTATATATATGGGGGGTTCATTGTTTGGATTTTTCGCCCGACGTACTAGTTTCATTTGATTAAGAGTTGAGTGTGAATATAGTCATTCTAGATTGTTAAATATGAATATCGTTTTGTGCTCGTCTAGAGTGATACTTTTTGTTTGAATATGCTTTCTGAATTTTGAGGACGGAATTCTTTTAAGGGGGAAGAATGTAGAACCCCGTATTTTATTAGAAGTATATGTGAATTATTAGTGATAAATAAATAATTCTATTTGTGGTAAATGACTTGAGGTCATGGATTTACTTGATAACAAGTCATTAGATATGTATGAGTGTGGTTTCATAGAGTTTTGTGCATTGGTTTTGGCTGAATAGAAAAACATGCACTAAATCTGGTTTTAGTGTCTGCTCAATCGACTTATGAGTCGACTCATGAGTCGACTAATGAGTCGACTGATGAGTCGACCTATAAGTCGACTGACGGGCAGATTTTGGATTTTCTTTTAGTTGCGGGTTTGGTTGGGTTTTGTTCGGGTTTTAACCGTAATATATATATATTTTAGTTTACCCGAAACCAACCCAAAACCCCCTCTGAATCCCAGAGAAACCCTAGCCCCTCTCCCCTCAAACCCTAGTTCCTTTTGACGATTTTTGGGGGATTTTTCGGAGGATTTTAGCGAGATTTGTCGAGATGCAGCATAGGAGATCTTTCCCTCTCGGATTCAGGAATTGGTCAGCATGCCAGAGGCGAGTAACATCTCGCCCAACCCTACACCCATTGTTTGTATGCTTTTAGTTGGTTTTATTTCGGTTTTATTGAGCCTAAATCACGATTTGTGTATAAAAAAATAGATCTTTATAGTATATGATGCGAAAATCGAATGTTTTCCGTTTATAAAGCTCACAAACGAATTTGTAAATTTTAGATCCAGATCTGGAATTGATTTAAACATGGGTTTTATTGTGATTTAATGGTTTGAATACTTTTTCAAACATGAATAAATATGTTTAGGGTTTTAATATAGAATATTACATGTAAATCTTTTGTTTTTGTTGATATACATGTGCTAGAATCGGAATCATATTGCTGGACATGATTAGAGAGAATTTCATTTAACGTTTTGCAGATAAATCATCAAAAACAGGAAACTGGGGATTTTTTGCTCAGTCGACTAATGAGTCGACTCATGAGTCGACTGATGAGTCGACCAATGTGTCGACTGATGGGAAAAATCTCAGTTTTGTGTGCTTTGTCTGGTCGACTTATGAGTCGACCGATGAGTCGACCAATGAGTCAACTGATGAGGAATTTTCTTTTTTTGTACTTTTTCAGTTGAATCTGTTTGAGTAATTTCAGTTTAACTAAAATTGTTTATGTTTGTTTATTATTGCTGCGTGCTTAAATATGAACGAGGAGTCACCTCGAATGACGAGTATTAGAAATTTATGTATAACCTATATCTTTACATGTGAGATGACATGCAGATACGAGTTTAGGTTTGCGCATCGAGACACGTGAGAATTTAGGGTATATGCTTCTGTTCATATAACTCATCTAGTCCATGTGTTGGACAGTTTACATATACAGTCCATGTGTTGGACATTCACTACATCAGTTTAGACCTTGAGAGTTAACACCTATACTTGCATAGGCTGAACACGACATTTATATGAGTTGTAACTCGACACCTATATCTTTATATGAGTTGTAACACCTTGAGAGTTTACATATAAAGTCTGAGATGTTTTGCCTTCTTTTATTAATGTTCTTGTATTAGATTTTGGGTTTGGTATATAGGGAGGTACAATTTGAGATACAACGTATATACTTGAGGGTTTCCTTGTTTGGATTATTTCGCTCGACGTACCTATGCTCGTGTTGTAACTTCCTAAATACTAAAATCCTCTTATACATAGGTATTTACAATCTGAGCTACATGGTATATACATGATGGTTTCTTTGTTTGGATTATTTCGCTCGACGTACTTATGCTCACGTTGCAAATACCTAAATATGATTTGTGATTATATATATATATATATATATGTTATATCTGTATTTTCTGTATACAACGAGCCCTTCTCCTTGGGGTTGGTTGTGATGTTGCTCGCTAGCGCTTTGACGCTCGTTGTCCCTCCCCTTTTCAGGTAACGAGCCAGGAGCCCGGAGAGTCGCAGGTTGACGGCGAGGCACTCTAGCTTCAGTCATTCTATTATAGTTGTATTTTACTTTTGAGCTCCACTATAGGCTTTTGTTTAGACATTTTGAGAGTTTACTTGTAGAAGTTGTAAAGGCTGTGTGTCTTATTTCCTTTTATTCAGACATTTGTATTTGAGACTTTTTGAGATGTTCCAGTTATTCATTTCAGACATTGACTTATACTTCAGTACGTTAGATGATGAAATATTAATTTGATTTCCATTATTTTATCAGTTGACTCTTGTATTATCTTTTACTTATTTTTGTACCTACACCTATTATTTGACTCTACTAGAGAGATAGTAATTATGATGGTGAAATATGTTATTGTACGGCGTGGTGCATGTCAGGTTTGACATTCTTGGTTTTACCTTGGACTGCAGTATTGTGTGAACCCAGGGGCGTCACACAGAATGCTTATTGCATTGGTTTCTATATATGATTTCACAATCCACCAGATGGATGTGAAAACTACTTTTCTTCCTGATTTTCTTAAAGAATAGATTTATATGGATCATCATGAGGGATTTGTAGCACCTGACAATGAAAAAAAAGAATGTAAACTTGTGAAGTCTCTATACGGATTTTAACAAGCCCCTAAACAATGACATAAAAGGTTTGATACGACTTTCATTGATTTTGATTTCAAAATGATTGAGTCTGATAAGTGTGCTTATAGAAAAATAAGTTCATGTATTCTTCTATCCATTTATGTTGATGATATTCTGTTATTTAGTTCAAATATTGGGATAATCATGAGACTAAGTCATTCTTGAGTAGTAAGTTTGATATGAAGGATATGGGAGTCACTAACGTGATTCTTGGCCTAAAACTGATTAGATCAGTCGAGAGTATAGCAATTTCTCAATCTCACTATGTTAAGAAGATTATTTAGAAATTTGGCTATAAGAATTGCAAACCTGTCAAACCCCCATACAGTCCTTCAGTAACTCTCTACAAGAATGTAAGTGGGGTCTCTGTATCCAATTGAGATATTCTCAGATTATTAGAAGCTTGATGTATCTTGCAAATTACACGAGACCAGATATTTCATACTCAAAATTAAGTAAATACACTAGCTGTCCAAATAGGACTCATTGTGAGGCCTTAGATATGATACTTCAGTACCTGAAGGAAACTAATTACATTGCGCTGCATTGCAGTAGATTTCTTCCCGTTCACAGTGATGCTAGATAGATTGCTATGGGTTCAGATAACAATGATTGCATGAGGTATGTAATTATCTTGGGTGGCAGCTCAGTCACCTGGAGATCTGTCAACCAGACCATTGTCTAGGTTTATTTTTGAGGCAGAGCTATGTGCTCTGGATTCTACTGGTTTAGAAGGGGAACGGCTTAAGGGGCTTATGTCCGAGTTGCACATGATTAACAAGTCTATTCCTGAATCTTTGTGCATTGTGACAATATCCACTATTGTAACGATTAAAAGTTCAAAGTATAACCGCTAGACACGAGGTAATATCCAAGTATGGATAAAGATCGTGAAAATGTTTGTGGATGAAAGAGTGATCGATGTGGACTTTGTCAAGTCTAAGGACAACACAACAAATTCCTTTACAAAAGGACTTTAGTTGTCACTAGTTCTTAAATCCAGGTTAAGGATGGGGTTGAAACTCTTACCTAACTCATCAATGATAGCAACCCAACCTATCTGAGTGGAGATCCTACAAAGTAGGTTCAATGTGATAACAACAAGCTGTTGTGTAAGTTGAACACCTAGTCATAGATTGATATTTTGTATCTCAGTCTATCCTCATGTATAATTGGAACGTGTTGTTAACTGCTAGTATGTATAGTAAGAGTGTTTTGACTCTGAATGAGATCAAGTCTTTAAGACGAGATGCAAACAGGGCATCCCTAGAGATGCCCGACTATGTAAACATAATTGTGTGGCCACAATTAGAGGAAGTGTGTTATTCCTTAAAAATGTTCATGAAAAGGATAAGGACACATGACTATAATGCGTAAAACCTAAAGATTGCTACTATAACCTATATCCTGTTGTTACCAATGAACATCACCACATCAAAGGTTCAGGCTCAAAACTTAGTTTAACTTCGTGCTTGTAGTGATAAAATTGGATAACTATCGGGAAGGTTCAAATCAGAAATATCCTCTCTAAAAACATGATATGTATACCCTTCTTTATTTTTAGCTATGGAATTGTGGGGGTATTGTTGATATAAATGAATAATTGAGGATTTGTATGAAAAGATACCATTTATATGGTTGGATTTCATAGGTGAAAAATAAAAAGGTGTTTAGTTAGCAGCATGTGAGTTTTAGTACCAGCTTGACTAATTGAATGAATTTTAAATAGTTCAAATTAACATATATGTTATATATGATATAACAAAGGTGTTAGAAATGTATACTTGTGTTGGTATGCTAGCGAGAGCGGGGGCTCAAGCGAGCGGGTTCTTGAGAGCGACTCATGTGCGGGTCCATGCGCATGGTCGATGCATGTGGTCCGTGCGTTTGGTCCGGCACGTGCTGCATTTAACGAGCCTTAACGTTTCGTACGTTACAAACATTACAAGGTTTGAATAATATTTATACCAGATGTTACAAACGTTGTAATAACTGACATTCAAAGCCTTGTCTAATCTCACCTCACCCGAACCCTATATAAATGGCCTCCTTCGTTCATTTGAGAGACACATAAAATAAAAATAAAATTATTCTATTGTCTTCCTTTTATAGTTTTATAAGCTGCTGGTATTGAAGATTTCGATGAAGTGAAGTTGCAGTTGAAGTGTTCAACAGAAGAGAACGCTTCTTCGAACTGCCGCCGTCTCATCCTCGAAATTATTGCGTAAACCTAAAGCTGTCGTAGGTGGGACATAATTTCTTCAAGGCTAGTCATCTATTTAGAGGGCGATTCGGCATTTCTGTAAAGTATTTCGGACTTTAACTTTATTAGTTATGATGTTTTTTTAAATCTCTGCTCTATTCTTTATTTCTGTGTGGTTTCTTCCGCTTTTGTCTGGGTTTGTTTTTAACCTTGTTTTTTCCCAACATTTTGAAGGCTTCGAATTGATGCCTTAAGACTTTTATTTGAAAACTAGATAATGCATTACCATTGATCCATAAAGCTAGTTCCCCCTTGGATTTTACAATCATCCACCACAGTCAAGGGGGGAAAAAACTACTTAACCTACTCCCAAGTACAACCCACTACCAAATAGGCAAATACGTACACACCAAGACCCACGAAATCCAACAAAAAAAAAAAAAACAGAGGCATAAACTCTACTACGTACAGCTTGTTTTACCTGGGCATTCTAAGTTTTTTCATATTTCACGACGACCTGCGTTGCAGGATCATCGATATATTGTGTTGCAGGGCAGCGAACGTAAACCCCGATCGCATACGGATGACCCACATCAGCTGAACCCGTGCGGACCCCGTGGAATCCAGTAATTTCTGTTACAGTTTGGAAAGAAAAAGGCGTGCCCCTCTCTGTACCAAATGGCCCGTAGGTGTTTCGAGCAGTACTAAACTTGAGCGAGTTGATCACGTGGATCAGGTAGTCCCTCTCATCCGCTTCAGGGTTGAGTATTGCCAACTCGTTATCAAAACAGAAGGGGCCGTAGTGACCACTGACACGGGTAAGAGGTTCACTGAAATTGATCTGCGAGGCAATTAAACCAAAGAAAATTAAAAAGGAATATATATGGCTGGCTATAGTAAAACCAGCAACTCTAACTGCAGGGTGCAGATTATTATAATTTTAGCGTGATCTTTAATTATAAAATTAAAATACGCCCCTACGGGAAAGGTGGTACCATAGTGAAATTGTCTTCAGCTCCGCCGTGCTTACGGGACATGACGAGGGTCCCGTTCCTTTCATAGGTGGTTTGGACGGAGTGTATGATTTCTCCGTGGTACAGATTTATGTGCTTCACTTGGCCTCCCGGACCGTCGTCCCAAGCCGTCGCCCCTCGCTCCCTCGGATACCCGGCGGCGGGGCATCTTTCGTGTATCACGCCCTCTTTATCCACAACCTACGCACGCACGTACATCATCTCAAATTAGACCAGGCGAATGAGGAAGAAATGTACAGGAGAGAAGATTAATATTACTGTTCCGTACGTTCATTTTCAAGGAGTAGCGATAGGTAGGATCGCCTTCAGAAGCAACCTGCTGGCCGGCTTGGATCAATTTGGGTTTCCAATCAGCTGAACGCAACAAACAACTTCAACCCCCGCAAGGAAAATAAAATCACAGAAAAAGTTAAAGAAATATGGCAGAAAATTAAACTTAGCAATCATTAGCCCACAAGACGATTTCTCAAGTGAAGGCAAAATGAGGGCACAGACTACGGCAAGATCGACCCAAGAGAGAAAGAAAAAAAAACCCATCACAAATCAAGGCAAAATTTGCAGTAGGTTGATGATGTAAGGTGAAAGAGACGGTGATTCTAAGAGATCAAAGCAAGCGTAAGGGGAGCGAGCGATGAGTGAAGTGATCATGAGAGATTTGAGATAGAAAGAAGTACCCTTTTGACGGAAGTCTGAACACGGACTGTCGGATTCGCGGTGAGATGAGGAGGCGATGGGAGAGGGGGGAGGTATATAGGGTTCTGGTCGCGATCTTAATAGAGGGAAAGCTGAAATAATGGAAACACCTTTTAATTTTTTTCTTTTTCTTTTTCTTTTTCTTTCTTTTTCTAAAGTAATGGATACACGTACGTAAAAGATGTTTTAGATACAACGTTTCGATTTGGCCCTTTGATAGTCGTAGGGTAAATTGCAAAAGAAATGCCGTACTGTTTCGCTAACATTGCAAAAAAAAAAAATGACATCTATTTTAAAACCGAGCAAATAAACACCCCAAGATATTTAAATGTGGTAAATAAATGTCTCAAATATGCACTTTAGTATCATGTGTTATGTGATATTCTTGGATACTAACGCCTTCTGGATTTTTTTAACTTAGCACCGATCTGCAATATTTAAATAATTTGGGGCATTTATTTGCCCGATTTTAAAATAGAGTTCACCTTTTTGCAATGTTAGAGAAACAATAAGGCATTTTTTTTTTTTGCAATTTACCCATTGTTGTATATAATCTCTTATAGACAATGGACTAGTGGAGAGTGAGGTCCACATAAATGAATGCTCTCTTGAAGGTTATGAGATTTTCTAACCTATTGGAACATGAGTCATTGTCGGCACAAATGCTTTTCTTAAGAATTAAGTAACCTCTCTAGTCATTGGAACTTGGGAAGGGTAGGAACGAGATTTAGGGGCTGTTTGGAAACAGGTTTTTTAGGGGGAAAGGACTAGAAAGCCTGCTAAAAGCCTATCAAAAATGCAGCTTTTGGTAGGCCTTTCACCCAAATCGTCTCTTTTAGCACTTTTGGCAGGCTTTCCCACTACTCAAATCGCAAACAAACAACCCCTTATTGGCTTTAAGCATGTCGGGAATTGGTCAAACTCACTAGGACATTTTTGGCAAACACCTTATTTTTCACTTATAAGCCAAAAAGTTATAGCCCTGCTATTTTTGTCGGCTCATTGTTTTCGTCGAAAGTGTTCTTCATTATCGAGTTCATTACAACTTTGATCGTTTATAATGAATTTAAACGATAAAAATAAAGATTATAACTTTCTAGAAAATAAACATAAGAACTGTTTATCAACTCTGGCTTGCGTGGGGTCTTCGCCTGTGCCGGGGATGTTGATATCCGTGGACGACCGCGGATCAAATCCGGTTATCAGAAAATTGACAGAGCTCCTACTTCACCAAGGAAGTATTCTCTTGAAGCACTAAGATCGAACAAGCGAAATCAGTAGCTCTTCTCGAGATTAAGATCAAGCCTAATCTCAAGAAACAGACAGGAGGAAAAACGGGTTAAGATCATTCGAAAGCCTTCATCTTTATGCTGAAGTTCGCCGGGATCTGACTTGCTTTCGCTGTAAATTCATGCTCCTTTGACTCCTCAATCCAGCAGCATCTCGCCCTCTTGATAAAATTCTGCCCCCTTGAAAGGAGGCCCTCATTTCATATTTATAGGCCTCAAAATCGGTTAATTTGGATGAGAATGGGAGATTTGGCTTTATCTTTAGTTAATAACAGCCTACACACGTTTATGGATGATATCCAAATAGTTGAGACCCTCTGGAACGAACAAATCTCGAGAAAACAACAAAAGAACTGTCGAAAACCCGTTTTAGGGTCGAAACTGCGTGACACGCGCTGCTGACCCGCAGGGGGCGCGGGTTAGTCGCAGCTAACCAGCGGGGGGCGCGGGTCGGCTGATGCTGATACTCGCTGACGTGGGTCAGCTACCGTTGTCCTGCGTTGGCGTGGAAGATCTGGCCTTGGCTGAACTCTTGGTGTTTTCTAATTTTTCGGGACTTGTATTTTCTTTTGTTTTGCGTATTTGATCATCTTGTTGACTTGCACGCATCGTTAACTTGCTTCATGCGTTCGTTAGCTTCTTTACGGCACTTGGAGTTGACCGATAAGTGTGGCGGGCGCTTGGAGTTGACCGACAAGTGTGGCGGGCGCTTGGAGTTGACCAACAAATACAGCGGGCACTTGGAGCTAACTGATGAGTGAGCGGGCTAATTGGAGGTGGTCGGTGAGCGCACGGGACGCTTAATTCGTCATTCTGATGGCCGATGAGCGTGCGGGCCACTTGGAGGTGGTTGGTGAGTGCACGGGCCAGTCACTTTGCCGCTTTAGTGGCCAATGGCTATTCCGGTAGCTTATTGCTATGTCATCAACGGTTCGCCGATTTTCTTCATGCGCTTATCAGCATCGGATAATCTTCCTTGATTCGGACAATGACATTCATTGTCTTCTTTCTATCTCAAGCTGCATATGGGAACCTATAAGTATTTTTAGACGTTTACAGATGCCCCTCCAAAGTGTTTCAGGCTTATTCTTTTATAGAGGAGTCCGAAATACTTTGGATGTGATAGGCCCCACATTTAGTCGATATCAAATGACCTGTAGCTGGCTTCAATTCTTGACTTCTTCAGCCTTCAGCCTATTTAGTATTTTATTGAATAGATGAAGTTCTTTCGGCGCTGCGTTTATCATCTGACCGTTGTCGAAATCTTGAATCGAAATTGGTGAGTTGGTTTTAGCTCGTATCATTGAGTTGACTTTGAACTGATTATCTTCATCGGGAATTCATATCTAAATCGCAATTGAACTCCTTGGAATCATCCTTTAATCCGGAATTTTTCCTTAGTCTTATTTTGGCGAAATTGTCGATGCGTTGACCGGCCTTGACTTTTACTGTAATATGTTGACCGGCGTTAACCTTTGCTCTAACGCATTAACCGGCGTTAACATAGTTTATACTCATACGTTTGCTAGAGTTTACACAGTTTAAACTCTTAAGGCATTGGAGCATGACGGTCCCAAATGTCGGGGGTTTGCAGGACCAACTATTAAAGCTGATTCATCTGTATGTATGGATCTTATCCTGAAGTTATTGGATCCTCAAGCCACGAGACTAACTAATGAAGCTGGTGCGTCAATGACTCTCACACTTATAGGATTTTTGACAAACCTCCAGCCATCAACGGGTTTGATGAGCCTTTACCGACTACCGTTTGGGTCGGGCTAGTATGCGAATTGTTAAAGTCCGTTCTGCATGTAATATTATGCTAAAAGAGTTAACTCTTTTAGTGCTATGATATTAAATACGTAGACTTTGTTTTCTTCATGGGAATAGACTACCCGGCCGCATGTATTAGATGGAGACTCAGGATTTTTGGCAAATCCTCAACCATCAACGGATTTGACGTGCCTTTACCGATTACCGTTTGAATCGAGCTTACATGCGGATTGTTTAAGTTCGTTCCACATGTGATCTTACGCTAAAAGAGTTAACTCTTTTAGTGCTATGATATTGAATATGTAGACTTCGTCTTTCTCACGGGAATAGACTACCCGGCAACGCGTGTTAAGCGCTGACTTATCCTTTCTTAGAATTCGGGATAAAAGTCCCCAGACTCGAATTCTGGTGACTTTTTCACTCGGCGAAAGACTCAACCGGCAACACGTGTTAGGCGTAGGCTTATCTTTATTTAGGAGTCGAGATAAAGTTCTCCGCGCGTGTAAGGCGCGGATTTTGGCGTTATTAATAATGGCCTGCCACAATATCGAATATGTGAGCTTTTGTCCTTTTTACAGTCAAAAGACTAACTAACAACGTGTGTTAGGCGCTGACTTATTCTTACTTAGGCTTCGGGATAAAAGTCCCCAGACTTGGATTCTGGTGTCTTCTTCAATCGATGAAAGACTAAACCGGTAACGTGTATTAGATATTGACTTAACCCTACTTAGGATTCGGAATAAAATTCCCTAGACTTGGATTCTGGTGTCTTCTTTAATCGGTGAAAGACTAAACCGGCAACATGTGTTAGGCGTTGACTTATTCCTACTTAGGCTTCGGGATAAAATTCCCCGGACTTGGATTCTAGTGTCTTCTTCAATCGGTGAAAGACTAAACCGTTAACACATGTTAGGCGCTGACCTATCCCTACTTAGGATTCAGGATAAAATTCTCCATGTGTGTAAGGCACGATTATGGTGTTGTTAATAACAATCTACCATAATATCGAATATGTGGGCTTTTGTCCTTTTTACGATCAAGAACTAACTGGCAACGCGTGTTAGGTGCTGACTTATCCCTACTTAGGATTTAGGATAAAATTCCCTACGTGTGTGAGGCACGGATTTTGGGAGTTAAAAAAGGTGTCTTCTCTTAGGACAAAGACGAACCCGATGCTGGAAAGGAAGAATTTTATATTCTATTTCCAGTTGCAAAAGAAACTCAAAGTAGGATCTTCACTTCGAGAATCTGAGGAGATGAAACTAAGAGTGGGATCTCCACTCCGAGAATCAAAAAGATTCGGGTAATCCTAACTGTTAGAAGGTCTGATTACCGAACTAAAGGTGAATTTCTTATTTACCGAGAGTGAATTATGGTTTTGGTCCTAACTATAGGAATGTTTGACCAAACAGGAGTTTGAGGTGACCCTAACTGTAGGAGTGTTTGATCAGTCGATTTGAAAGTGGACCTCTCATTCATGGAAGGAATCGAGAGAGAATTTTGGTTTTGGCCCTAACTGTAGGAAGGTTTGACCGAGTAGGAGGTTTGAGATGATCCTAACTATTTAAAGGTTTGATCGTTTAATTTCTAGACCTTTCGTTCATAGAAAGAATCGAGAGGGGACTTTGGTCGTGGTCCTAACTGTAGAAAGGTTTGATCGAGTGAATAGTAAGAGTGGGAGTATAAATTACAGTGGGAGTGTTGATTCGTACAAATCACTCAAAGGGGGTTCCTAGTGTTAAGTGACAAATACTTAACGCGGAGGGGTTTGACAATCGTCAACGATCAGGATATTAAAATTCTAAGTACTATATTTGGACTCTAACAATGGGAATGTTGAGTGTACAGACATATCGAAAGTTTGAGTGAATTAGACCAAAAAGAATTTTAGGGATCCTACTATCAATTGATTTGATCAGTGAGAGATTTTGTGACGAAAGATTGTGAATCATCAAGCACTCCACAATTACACCGTGGAAGTTTCGTGAGGGAAGATTGATCCAACGAAGTGATCGAATCACATCTCAGTAAAAAGGGTGCTTGGAAGATTACAGAAGGAGTTGGTGAAATGATCCCAGAAGTGTTATGCGTTTCACCCTTGGAAATATTCAAAGTCTGAGTGGGAGTTTCTCATTTATTCCCGTTTATAGTAACCGGGTTATCCTTAAGAATACCAAGCATGACACTCTCCAGAAACTTCCCGTTATATGGGTTATCCACCCACAACTTTCTTTACAAAACTGGGTCTAATGAGGAATAAATATATTGTATTCAGCTAAATGGTCGGGTTATCCTTAAGAATATCACATACGATATTCTTCCAGGAACTTCCCGTTAAAATTAGGAAACAATTTAGACTCGTATACCTGTTGGAGTATTGAGAAGTAGTTTATACTTGTATACTCTTCGGAGTCTTCATTCGGCTTAATTTAGCGATATGACGCCAGCTTCAACCAAGGTTTGGATGCTACTTTTGAGAGCAAAGCAAGCCTTAGTAGGCTGAAGGATCCTCCTGTGGTACACATAGTACTTTGGATCCACAGTATTATCAGTTTCCTTCTGATTTACGATAGGTGGTAGCTTGATCTTGTTGTTCTCAAGAAGGGATTCGAAAATGGCTAGAACGTCTTCGTCCTTGAAAGAGTACTCTTTTTGGAGTCTTGGATCCAAAGTCGTTTGCTGTCTTCGGGGTTATTATTGTGACGTCTGATTAACGTTAACAACTGCTGTAGGTGCCTTCCCCTTACCACGGGAGACGAAGCTTGAGTTCGGAGGGTTAGCCGTCGGTTGGTTTCTTTCGGCTTTCTTCTTTCTGAGGAAGCGTTCGGCCTGCTCTCCATGTACCTTCAACTCTTTCCAGGTGTTAGATGGTGCTACTCCCATAACTTCCAAAATATGAATGGATAGGTTGTTATGACAGGGTTGGAGGATGAAGTCTTCTATGACTGGATCTCGACAATTCATCGTCTTATTTCGGAAGCGCTTGATGAAGTCGCCGACCGTCTCTTCATCTTCTTGTTTCTCCTCAAAGAGTGTCCTGATGGATACCTCAATGTCATCATCAAAGAAATTACCGAGGAATGAGTCTTCCATATCGTCCCAGCTATTGATGCTTCCAGGCTCGAGACGGCAGTACCAATCGAAGACAGGCCCGCGAAGGGTGCCAACGAATGACCAAATCATCAAAGCTTCATTACTGGAGATTACACCCAAGTGGGATTTGAAGTAGATCAGATGTTGAGTAGGCGAACCCTTCCCGTCAAATGATGTGAAGTTAATCAGGTTGAACTTCGCCGGATACAGGATCGACTCCCACTCTTTTGGGTAAGGACATAGAATACCGGTCTTTTTTACCTCTTGAGCAGATATCAGAGCGTTAATTTTTCTCTCGAGATCTTTCATCTTCCTGTTCTCGTCTGTATCATGCTTTTGACAATTTGTAAGAGGAGCAACGTGGCCACCCCCGGCATTGTTATCTTCGGTGGGACTACCCCCAGCGTCGTTACCTTTAGTAGGGCCACCCCTAACGTTTTGATCAATAGGAGGGTTATCTGCATCAGGGTGTGCGTCCATGTCTAAATCGTCACCTATCCGGTAGGCATTATTATGACGATTAGATTCATCAATTTGATTAGATAAGGTCCGAATCTGTTGGTCATGCTCTTCCCTCATCCGCAGCATAGCCATTTCCATTTTGAACTTGAAGTTCTCTTTTTACTTGGCCAAGGCATCCTCGATGATTTTGGTCATTTGCTCGATATTGATCATAAACACCTCGTGGAATTGTCCTGGGCTGGATACCATATGGTCAGAAGCGATTGCAGAGTTAGCATATGATGCTTCATCATCTGAGGATAACCCTCTATTCATCCTCTGATAGTCTCTACATCTAGTAGTCCCTGCGCGTAGTCGAGTTAGATGATACGATACGAGGGGGTCAGAACTAGAAGGTCGGGTCGACTTCCCCTTGTCAGCCATATTAACCGTGACTTCTGAAAGTTTGTCACCTTGAGCGACCGATCATTTCTTGTAGAAAAACTTAGCTAGGATTTAGCCGTTACGTTGGAGATCCTCTCTGTTTGGGGAGAAAATTGATTTCGTTGACGAGTTTATTACAACTTTAAGCGTTTACAACAAATTCAAAGAAATAGTCTTTTTATAAGATTTTCAACAAAAATTACAACTTTCTTTTGAACAAATGCAACAGACTCTTATTCTCCGCTGCTTGCGTAAGATGTTGGCCTGTGACGGGGATATTGATATCCGTGGACCACCAAACGATCAGATCGATCCGGAGCTTCGTTGATTAGCAAAGAATCAAAAAACCGAAGCAATTATCTCGGCAACAACAAGATAACTACTCTTCTCAAGATCACCGCAATGGGGCAATTTCAAGGAAAACAATCAGGAACTGTGGATCTAACGAACTCTTCTTCTTTGTACTAAAGAACTCGATCCGATCTTCTTCTCTCTTCTAAAATTCGTGCTCCTTCAGTCTTCAATTCAGCAGGGTTTCGCCAACGCTCGAAAATTCCAGATCTGTGCAAATGAAGGCCCTAAGGCTGTATTTATAGGTTTCAGGAGCCCTATTTTCAGATAAGAATGAATAATTTTCTCTTATCCTCAGTTACAACCACTTTATCATGTTTTTGGATGATATTAGATCAGCTGAAACAAATCCAGATGGTTAACGATTGAAAAACAGCTCAAAAAATAGCAAAACAGATTTTTGGAGTCTAAGACACCCACGGTATCTCGGCCTTGGCTGAGACACCTTGGGTGTCTCGGCTTTGGCCGAGACACTCGCAGTGTCTTAGCTTTGGTTCTGGGCACCATTCTGCGTGTCCCGCCTGTTTTCGTTGTATTTTAGTCGTCCGAACTTGAAATTGCTCTATTCAATATGCGTTGGAAAGATGACAATAAGATCTACAAGCTCCTATGGTTGAATGACATATGGAGTTGACGGGATGCAAGGGGCATTTCATGTTTTCGTAAGAGAAACGTGGCTCCCGATCAGTTTATGTTTTCGTTATTCTGAAGTTTCGTTGCTTCACACAGTTCGTCGATTCACTTCATATGCTTGTTGACATAAAATAAGATTCTGTGGCTTGGATAGTGATGTTCATCGTCTACTCTCTGTCTCGAGCCGTGTGTGGGAACCTATAGACATTTTTAGATGCCTATAAATACCCCCTCCAAAATGTTTCAGTCTCGTTTCTTTTATAGAAGAGCCTGAAATACTTTGGATGTGATCGGTCCAACCTTCAGTCGGTATGAAAGGACCTATAGTTGGCTTTGATTCTTAACTTCTTTGATTTTCAGTCTATTTTGATGAATAGCTAAAGTTCTCCTAGCGCTGTGTTTATCGTCTGGCCGCCGTCGAAGTTTCAAATGGAACTTGGTAAGTTGGTTTTGGCTCGTGTCATTGAGTTGAGTTTAAACTAATTATCTCCATCGCAACGCCTTGATCAGTGTTGACTCAGAACTACGCGTTGACGGGTGTTGACTCAGAGCTACGCGCTGACCGGCATTGATCTTAGGGTTTCGTGTCGATCGGCGTTGACTTGTGTTGACCTAGGGCTACACGTTGACCATCGTTAACCTTAGGGTTTCACATCGATCGGTGTTGACACAATTTATACTCGTATGTTTGCTAGAATATACACAGATTAAGCTCTTAAGGTATTGGAGCATGGCGATCCCAAAGGTTGGGGCTGTAGGACCAATAGTTAGGGCTGATTCATCTACATGTATGAATCTTATCCCGAAGTTGTTGGATATTCAAGTGATGAGACCAACTAATGAAGCTGGTGCATCAACGACTCTTGCATTTATAGGATTTTTGGCAAACCTTCAGCCATCAACGGGTTTGATGAGCCTTTACCGACTACCGTTTGAGTCGAGCTAGCATGCAGATTGTTTAAATCCGTTCCACATGTAACGTTGTGCTAAAAGAGTTAGCTCTTTTAGTGCTACGATATTAAATACGTAGACTTCATCTTTCTCACAAAAATAGACTACCCGACAACGCGTGTTAGGTGCTGACCTATCCCTACTTAGGCTTTGGGATAAAAGTCCCCAGACTTGGATTCTGATGTTTTCTTCAATCGGAAAAAGGCTAAACCGGTAACGCATGTTAGATGCTGGCTGATCCCTACTAGGATTCAGAATAAAATTCCCCGTGTGTGTAAGACACAGATTATGGTGTTATTAATAACAACCTATTACAATATCGAATATGTGAGTTTTTGTCCTTTTACGGTCAAGGACTAACTAGCAACGTGTGTTAGGCACTGACTTATCCCTACTTAGATTTCAAGATAAAATTCTTCATGCGTGTAAGGCACAAATTATGATGTTATTAATAACAACATGCCATAATATCGAATATGTGGGCTTTTATCCTTTTTACGGTCAAGGACTAACCGGCAACGCGTGTTAGGCGCTGACTTATCCTTACTTAGGCTTTGGGATAAAAGTCCCCAGATTTAGATTCTGGTGTCTTTTTTAATCGGTGAAAGACTAAACCGGCACGTGAACCTATTCCTACTTAGGATTCAGGATAAAATTCCACGTACATATGAGGTACGGATTATGGTGTTATTAATAACAATCTGCCACAATATCGAATATGTGGGTTTTTGTCCTTTTTAAGGTCAAGGACTAACTGACAACGCGTGTTAGGCGCTGACTTATCCCTACCTAGGCTTCGGGATAAAAGTCACCAGACTTGGACTCTGGTATCTTCTTCAATCAATGAAAGACTAAACCGACGATGCGTGTTAGACGTAGACTTAGGGTTTTTAGTAAATCCTTAGCCTTCAATGGAATTGACGTGCCTTTACCGATTATCGTTTGAATCGGACTTGCATGCAGATTGTTTAAGTCCATTTCGCATGTGACGTTGTGCTAAGAGAGTTAACTCTCTTAGTGCTACGATATTAAATACATAGACTTTATCTTTTTTACGGGAAAAGGCTACCCGACAACGCGTGTTAGGCGCTGACTTATCCCTACCTAGGCTTCAGGATAAAAGTTCCCAGACGTGTTAGGCACAGATTATGGTGTTATTAATAATAACCTACCATAATGTCGAATATGTGGGCTTTTGTCCTTTTTTTACGATCAAAGACTAACCGACAACACGTATTAGGCACTGACTTATCCCTACTTAGGCTTCGAGATAAAATTCCCCACGCGTGTAAGGTGTGGATTTTGGGAGTTAAAAAAAAGCGGTGTCTTCTCTTGGGGCAAAGACGAACCCGATACTAGAGGGGAAGAATTTTATATTCTATCTTCAGTTACAAAGGAAACTTAAAGTGGGATCTCCACTTCGAGAATCCGGATAGGTGACACTAAGAGTGGGATCTCCACTCTGAGAATCGAATAGATATAGATAACCCTAACTTTTATAGGATTGGTTACCTGGTCTGAAAATGAGATTCAGACTTCAGCCCTAACTTTTATAGGTTTGACCGGTGGAGGTTTGAGACAATCCTAACTTTTATAGGTTTGATCGTCCAATTTAAAAGTGGGCCTCTCGTTTATGGAAGGAATCGAGAGGGGATTTTGGTTGTGGACCTAACTGTAGGAAGGTTTGACCGAGTTAATCAGTGGGAGTGGGAGTACAAATCACAGTGGGAGTATTGACTTGTACAAATCACTCAGTAGGGGTTCTTGTTGTCAAATGATAATGACTTAACACTAAAGGGTTTGATAATTGTCAAAGATTAGCAGACTAAAATTACAAGTATTATATCTGCATTCTAACAATGGGAATGTTGAGTGCACAGACACATCAGGAGTTTGAGTGGATTAAACCAGGAAGAATTTTAGTGGACCCATCGTCAATTTAATTTGATCAGTAAGGGATTTTGTGACGGATGATTGTGAATCATCAAACACCAGTGGGAGTTTTTTGTGAGGGAAGATCGATCCAACGAAGTGATCAAATCTCGTCTCAGCAAAAGAGTGTTTGGAGTTTGGTTAATTTGATCCCAGAAGTGGGATACGTTTTACCCTTGGAAACATTCAGAGTTCGAGTAGGAGTTTCTCATTTATCCCCGTTTATAGTAACTGTGTTATCCTTAAGAATACCAAGTATGACACTCTCCAGGAACTTCCCGTTATATGAGTTATCCACTCCCAGCTTTCTTTACGAAACTGGGTCTAATGAGGAATACATTGTATTCAGCTAAATAGTCGGGTTATCCTTAAGAATATCACATACGATATTCTTCTAGGAACTTCCCGTTAAAATTAGAAAACAGTTTAGACTCGTATACCTGTTGGAGTATGCAGGGAGTAGTTTAATCTCATGCACCTGTTGGAGGATTGAGAAGCAGTTTATACTCGTATACTCTTCGAAGTGATGATGCGGATTAATTTAGCATTATGATGTCAGCTTCAACCAAGATTTGGATACTATTTTTAAGAGTAAAGCAAGCCTTGGTAGGATGAAGGATCCTCTTATGGTACACACAGTACTTTGGATCCGCAGTATTGTCTGCTTCCTCTTAATTTGTGATAGGTGGTAGCTTGATATTGTTGTTCTCAAGGAGGGATTCAAAAATGGCTGGAACATCTTCGTCCTTGAAGGAGTACTCCTTTTAGAGTCTCGGATCCGAAGTCTTTTGCTGCAGGTGCCTTCCCCTTTCCACAGGAGGCGAAGTTTGATTTCGGAGGGTTAGCCATCGGTTAGCTTCTCTTGGCTTTCTTCCTTCTGAGGAAGCGTTCGGCCTGCTCTCCGCGCACTTTCAACTCTTTTTAAGTCTTGGACGGTGCTACTCCTATAACCTCCAAGATATCAATGGACAAGTTGTTATGACATGTTTAGAGAATGAAGTCCTCTGTGACTGGGTCTCGGCAATTCATCGCCTTATTTCGGAAGCGCTTGACGAAGTCGTAGACCGTCTCTTCGTCTTCCTGTTTCTCCTTAAAGAGTGACCTGATTAATATCTTGGATTCATCAACAAAGAAATTGCTAAGAAACAAGTTCTCTAGGTCGTCCTAGCTATTGATACTTTCTGGCTTGAGACAGCGGTACCAATCGAAGGCAGACCCGTGAAGAGTATCAATGAATGACCGAACCATCAAAGGTTCATTGCCAGAGATCACCCCAAGTGGGACGTGAAATAAATCAGATGCTGAGTGCGCGAGCCCTTCCCGTCAAACGGTGTAAAGTTGATCAGGTTGAACTTAGCTGGATATGGAATTAATTCCCACTCTCTTGGGTAAGGACATAGAATACCGGTCTTATTCACCTCTCAAGCAGACATCAGAGCGTTACTTTTGCTCTCGAGGTCTTTCATCTTCTGGTCCTCATCTGTATCCTTCTTTGGTCGATTTTGAGGAGGAGTAATGGGGCCACCCCCAGTGTTGTCATCATTGGTGGGACCACCCCCGGCGTTGTTATTCTCAGTGGGACCATCTCTAACGTTTTGGTCAATAGGAGGGTCATCAGCATTGATGTATTCATCCACGTCTGAATCGCTAGCTGCTTGGCTAACATTGTTGCGATAACTGGATTCACTTAGCTGATTCGACAAAGCTCGGATTTATTGGTCGTGCATTTGTCTCATCTCCTTCATAGCCATTTTCATTTCTATTTTGAATGATTCTTTCTGCTTTGCTAGAGAATCCTCAACCATTTTGGCTACTTCCTCGGTGTTAACCATAAATACTTCGCGGGATTATCCTGGACTGGATACCGTTTTGTCAGAAGCGACTGTAGAATTAGCATCTGATGCTTCATAATTCGAGGATAATCCTCTTTTCATCCTCTGATAGTCCCTATGCTTAGTAGTTCCCATGTGTAACCGAGTTATATGTTGGGATATGTCCGAAAAATAACGAGGACTGAAACTATGCGTTGACTTTTCTTTATCAACCATATTGATAGTGACTTCTGGGAGTTGGTCGTCTTGTGCAGCTGATCTTTTTCTATGAAAACGCTTTGGCTTGGACTTAGATGTTCTGGTGGAGATTTTTTCCAATACCGAGACCCTCTGTGGAGTGGTCTTGGGGTAGTTACACGCTGATAATACTGCCCTGATTAGTTTAACACACGAACAATCAAAGTCCATCTCCCGGGTATCTTTTTTTCGAGATCTGCTGGTACCCCTAGCCTGATAGTACAACTCATCGGCATGATGACCGGAGCAATCTATCGTGTGTTGGCACGACTTCTCAGGTATAACATCGTTGTTTGACGAACACGTTTCCTTCTGAGTATTCGTCACCTTGTTGGCACTCTTAAGATTCGCACGTTTTGAGCTACGCCTTCATGAGCATGGGATCTCAACAGGCTCTTGGACTTCGACACACAGTCTGAGGCGGTCAGTTATAGGAGTTTTCTCCTTCCGAGAAGGCTCAGACTTGTTGTGACGCCCCGGGTTCACACAAGGCTGCAGTCCAAGGTAAAACCAAGAATGTCAAACCTACCATGCACCACACCGTGCAATAACATGTTTCACCATCACAATTACTATCTCTCTAGTAGAATCAATAATAGGTGTAGGTACAAAAACAAGTAAAAGATAACACAAGAGTCAACTGATGAAATAATAGAGATAATATTTCATTATCTAACATACTGAAATACAAGTCAATATCTAGAATGAATAAACTAGAACTCCTCAACAAGTCTCAAATACATAACATCTAAAAAAAGAGGAAATAAGGCACACAGCCTTTACAACTTGTAGAAATAACTCTCAAAATATCTAAACAGAAGCCTACAGTGGAGCTCAAAAATAAAATATAACTATAATAGAATAGTTAAAGTTAGAGTGCCTCGCCATCAACCTGCGACTCTTCGGGCTCCTGGCTCGTTACCTGAAAAGGTGAGGGACAACGAGCGTCAAAGCGCTATCGAGCAACATCACAACCAACCCCAAGGAAAAAGGGCTCGTTGTATACAGAAAATACAGTTATAACATATATATATATATAAAAATCACAAATCTTACATAGGTAATTACAACATGAGCATAAGTACATCGAACGAAATAATCCAAACAAGGAAACCCTCATGTATATACCATGTAGCTCAAATTATAAATACCTATGTATAAGAGGATTTTAGTATTTAGGAAGTTACAACACGAGCGTAGGTACGTCGAGCGAAACAATCCAAACAAGGAAATCCTCATGTATATACCTTGTATCTCAAATTGTACATCCCTAAATACCAAACCCAAAATCTAATACAAGAACATTAATAGAAGAAGACAAACTCATCCCAGACTAAATTATGGTGTCGTGTCGCAACTCATATAAGTGTCGTGTCCAACCTATGCAAGTATAGGTGTTAACCCTCAAGGTCTATACTGATGTAGTGGATGTCCAACACATGGACTACAAATGTAAACGGTCCAACACGTGGACTGAAAGTGATAAGTGTCCAACACATGGACTACACATCATAATTACCCAACACATGGACTAGATGAGTTATATGAACAGGTACATATACCCTAATTTCTCATGTGTCTCGGTGCGCAAACCTAAACTCGTGTTCGCATGACATCTTACATGCAAAGATACAGATTATACATAAATTTCTAATACCCGTCATTCGAGGTGACTCCTCATCCATATTTAAGCACGCAACAACAATAAACAAACATAAACAATTTCAGTTAAACTGAAACAAGTTAAACAGATTCAAAACTGAAGAAATACAAAAGAAGAAAACTCCTCATTAGTCGACTCATTGGTCGACTCATCAGTCGACTCATAAATCGACCAGACAAAACACAAAACTAAAGTTTTTTCCCCCATCAGTCGACTCATTGGTCGACTCATCAGTCGACTCATAAGTCGACTCATGAGTCGACTCATTGGTCGACTGAGCAGAAAATCTTCAATTTTCTGCTTTCGATGATTATCTGTAAAAACGTTAACTAAAGTTCTCTTTAATCATGTCCAGCAATATATTTCCGATTCTAACTCATGTGTATCAACTTAAACTAAAGGGATTTACATGTGATCACTTACATTAAAACCTTAATCATATAAACATGTTTAAAAACGTATTAAAAATAGTAAATCACATTAAAACTCATGTTTAAACAAATTTCCAGATCTGGATCTTACTTTACAAATTTGTTTGTGAGCTTTTTATAACTGAAAAATATAGATCTTGCATCTCATAATGTAAATTATCTATTTTTACGCACAAAAATACGTTTTTGGCTCAAAAATCCAAAGAAAAACTCAAGAAAAGCTATACAAACAGTGGGTGTAGGATTGGACGAGATGTTACTCACCTCTGATATGCTGCAAACTTCTAAATCCGATGAGAGGACGATCACCCTTCGACAACACCACAAAATCCCGCTGAAAACTCCTCCGAAACTCCTCCAAAATCACCAAGAACGAATCTAGGGTTTGAGGGGAGAGGGAGGCTAGGGTTTTCTCTGGGTTCTGATGAGTCTTGGGGCTGGTTTCGGGTAGGAGAGTTTTATATGAAAGCGGTTAAACCTATAACAAACCAAACCAAACCAGCAAAAGAAAAGAAAAACTTAAAATTAGCCCGTCAGTTGACTCATTGGTCGACTTATCAGTCGACTCATTAGTCGACTCATGAGTCGACTCATAAGTCGACTGAGCAGACACTATATCCAGATTCGTGTATGTTTTGTTATTCAGCCAAAACTATTGCATGGAACTCTATGAAACCATACTCATACATATCTAATAACTTGTTACCAAGTATATCCATGACCTCAAGTCATTTACCATAAAGAGAATTATTTATTACTAATAATTCACATATACTTCTAACAAAAATACGGGGTTCTACATTCTTCCCCCCCTTAAAAGAATTTCATCCTCGAAATTCAGAAGGCATATTCAAACAAATAGTATTATTCTAGACAAGCATAAAATGATATTTATATTTAACAATCCAGGATGACTATATTCCCACTCAACCCTTAATCAAATGGAACTAGTACGTCGGGCGAAAAATCCAAACAAGGAACCCCCCATATATATATCATGTGTTCCAAAAGGTTAAAAATTGAGCGGAAATATCCTCATCCTAGCGTTAAATCTAAATATAGTCACACAAATACTCATGCACATGAATTAATTCACTTCCTCAATAAATGCAGGAAGTAGCTCTACACATTATCTTCACGCCCTCGAAAAATCATCTTCGATGTCTACACTTAACCATCTAAAATGTAAATACCCCCACTTAACCTCTAACTAAATGGAACAAGTACATCGAGCGAAAAATCCAAATAAGAAACCCCTCATATATATACCTTATGTTCCAAGTACTTAGGAGATAAGTGGTAATACCCTCATTTTAATGTTAAGTATAAACATCGACGAAATTGAATCTATAAGTCATATATAAGTTATACAAGAAGGTTTAATTTATCTGCTCAAACAAGTGTGGATAGTCGCGACGCATGTCCTCTTCACGCTCCCAAGAAATCTCATCAACGCCTCTTCGGTTCCACTGGGCTTTCACCAAAGGAATTACCTTGTTTCTAAGCCTCTTGTCCTCTTTGGAAAGTATAGCAACTGGAATATCAATGGTAGATAAATCATCCTGAAGCTCAATCTCAGGTGCATCTAATACTCTCTACTTCTCCTCATCATGCAAGTGCTTCTTGAGCATAGAAACATGAAATACATTGTGTATACTAGACATCGATGCTGGAAGATCTAGTCTGTATGACACGACTCCAATGCGCTCTAAAATCCGGAAGGGTCCAATATATCTCGGTGCAAGCTTTTCCCGTCTTCCGAATCGCTGAACTCCTTTCATAGGCGATACCTTCAGCATAACTGCATCTCCAACCTGAAACTCCAAGGGTCTTCGTCTCTTATCTGCATAGCTCTTCTGCCGACTCTGGACGGCTAAAATTCTCTCTCTGATCAATATTACCTTCTCAGTAGTCTGTCTCACTAGCTCTGGTCCAAGCATTAAGCTATCCTCCGGCTCTGCCTAACATATCGGTGATCTACAAGGTCTCCCGTACAATGCCTCATAAGAGGCCATACCGATCGTCGCTTGATAACTATTGTTATAAGAGAACTCTATCAGTGGAATTTTCTCTTCCCAGCTGCCTTGAAAGTCAATGACACAAGCCCGCAACATGTCTTCCAACACCTGATTCACTCTCCCTGTCTGACCATCTGTCTGTGGGTGGAACACACTACTGTAAGATAACCGGCTGCCGAAAGAATCCTGGAAACTCCTCCAAAAATGTGAAGTGAACATTGAACCTCGATCTGACATAATCGTATCAGGAACTCCATGAAGTCAGACTATCTCCCGAATAAATATCCTCGCATATGCCTCAGCTGTATATGTAGTCCTCACTGAAATAAAATATGCTGACTTCGTCAACCGATCCACGATCACCCAAACAGAATCATTCCCCTTATTCGACTTCGGCAACCCTACAATGAAGTCCATAGAAATATCCGCTCATTTTTACTCTGGGATGGGTAAAGGCTAAAGTGTTCCTGCTGGTCTCTGATGCTCTGCCTTCACTTGCTGATAGGTAAAATACTTAGCCACATACTCTAAAATCTCTCTACGCATACCACTCTACCAGAAATGTCTCTTCAAGTCCTATACATCTTAGTGGTCCCTGGATGTATTGTGTACCTAGTACGAATTGCCTCATCAAATAACTCTCTCTTCAGCTCGGCACTGGATGGCATAACCAGCCTACCCTTCATCCGTAGACCTCCATCTTCTCCAATGGTCCAATCAGCCTTAGGCTCTTTGGGAATCTCCTCCTTTCGGATTTAAATCCAAGAGTCTTCCAGCTGAGCTATGACTACTCTGGTACTCTTGTTAGGTCTCATGTTATGAGCCTACATCTTCTAATCTTGTTTTGATGATTACAAACAATTCCTAATATTGTTTGTCTAGTGTTTATGTTTCTTATTAGGTATTCTAGACAAACAATGCGTTAGAGGATGGATGGATTGCGCCATAACGATCATATCTAATGGAGGTTAGCGGAATTTTGGAATGAAGCATGCTATTCAAGTTAAAGATCCAAGATCTCGCTTCATCCGTAACGTGTACCAAGTCAAGCTTATTAAAGATCAAGATCGGCTTGGGTAATATAGTTTAGGATTTATATTATGTGTGTTAAGTACCTTAAGCTCAATATTATACACACACATTAAATTGGTTTTCATGTATATATATAGTTTCATATATACATATATGTTTGGTTTTCATGTATATATATAGGTATATATATATATACACATAGTTTTGAGTTTTCATGTTCATAAATATGAGATTACACATTTCATATTTATTATTGTGTTTTGGTTTAGCTATATAGATATGAAACAAATTTACATTCATATATATAATCATATGTTTCATACTCTATTGTGTTTTTGAAAATATTGCATAGAATATGCAATTTTATGAAAATATTGTTTTTCTAGGTTATAGACTTCATTACAACATTTTATACTTTTTATCAAGTCTATAAAATCAGTTTACAAAGTTTCAAAACTTGGTTTATGTCAAAACATCAAAATTCAAATATCTCATGTTCTCATGTTTTGGACATATTTGCAAAATAATGATATTTTAGTTTTGGGAAGTGATATTCCAAAAATTCCTTTTGTAACATGTTCATTTACATGTTTATAAACATTTCCCAAAGTTTCATAATTTTTGGAATTTATTTGATATTTTTAAACCCTATTTAAAGTTGGTTTTTACTGTGCTGTATTCATGTCATGAGTCGACTCATGAATTTTACGAGTCGACTCATAAAGTCTTACACAGTTATTATTTTGTTTCTGACGAGTCGACTCACAATATCATGAGTCGACCCATCAGGTTGAGTCGACCCATGACTGTCATGAGTCGACTCATGAAGTGTTCTGGAATTTGGTTTTTGTTTCTGCTGAGTCGACCCAAGACCTCATGAGTCGACCTATGCATGATGAGTCGACTCATGAATTTTATGAGTCGACCCATAAGCTATTTTTTTGGCCTGTAACGGTAACTTATGAGTCGACTCATGAACAGTGATGAGTCGACCCATAACACTGTAACGGCTAGTTTTTGGCTGAGCTGTTTTTTGGGTTTTTGGTCTTTTTGCCTTGTTTTCTCTTGGATTTGGGGTTCCTATAAATACCCCCACATATCCTCAGTTCTAATTAACCAAGAGAATTGTTTTAACAAGTTTAAGGGTGTTTTGTGTTTGTTTAAAAGAGTGTTTAAGGGTTTTGTTTGTGAAGCAAATTTCACAAGAGCAAGTGGAGATCATCCTTTGGTGTTTGAGCATTCATTCTTCTCCCTCTCTCTTGTCATCTATAGAGAAGTTTCCTTAAACTCAATTCTAGCATTTTATAAGTTTGTTCTTAATTTCATAAGCTAGATTTTATATTGAGTTTATATTGTTTTATCTCTTTGTTCACACACAACCTATTGAGCTTATAGTATTTACATTCATAGTATATTTTGGGTTGTGGGGTTTGTGACTTAGAATTGTGCCTAATTGAGTTCTCACATTGTTTAGAGAACAATCATTTATTATATTGTGCTTATTGTGAGGATCACCTTGTATTACACGAGTACACCAAGAGGAGTGTGTGGTGAGAGACGGGGTTGTCCCAAGAGTAGTGGCGTCGGTAGCCTAGAGAGAGATGATAATTCCGAGCACTTGAGGGAGACACGGGCTAGAGACCAACACTTGAGGTTGTAGTTAGTGTAGTTACATTGTGAGTGATTGTAGAGTTTTCGGTTAACTAGAAAACCGAGTGTGTAGAGAAGTTCCGGCTTCCAAACCGGGTGTGATAGTGGAGATCTCCTCGAGGTGAGGAGCGGGGATGTAGGTCAGGTGGACCGAACCTCATAAACATATCGTTTTGTTTGTGTTTGCATTGGCGCACTTAGTTTCATACTTATATTGCCTTTGTCAATTACTCATTGTTTATTTTACCCACTATCTTATTTTGTTTGTTTCACCCTTGTATTAGTTGTATATCCTTGCATATATATCTTGTCATATATCATACTTGCTAGGATATTTGTTAATTAGTTTTTATTTGGCATAAATCGGATTAGATTAGCATAAACCCTATTCACCCCCCTCTAGGGTTCCTTCCTAGTGGCGTTAGGGTACTTTCAACTCTATGATGGCTGAACTGACACAGCTCCCAAAAATGTACTGGTTCCACCAATCTCGGATCTGAAATTAAACTGGCTAAGAGTAATAAGATCTCTATATAATGAACACCTCAAAGCCGAAACCCGATGTCGATGCTTCCTACTCAAAGCATCTGCTACGACGTTCGCCTTCCCGGGATGATACTGAATCGCAAACTCGTAGTCCTTAATAAACTTAACCCATCTCCTCTGTCTCTGTTTGAGTTCCTTCTAAGAGAAAAGATACTTCAAACTCTTGGTCTGTGAATAACTCAAACTGCACTCCATACAAGTAGTGCCTCCACGACTTCAATGCAAATACCACTGCTGCTAACTCCAAATCATGAGTGGGATAGTTCTGCTCATGCACCCTTAACTACCATGATATATACGCTACTACTCTCTGAGCCTGTATCAATACACCTCCTAAGCCTGCCAATGATGCATCTGTGTAGACGACGAACGTCCTGTCGCTACTCGAAATAGTCAGAACTGGTACTGAAGTCAACTTAGTCTTTAAGATATCAAAGGCCTTCTGGCACTCTGCACTCTAAATGAACTGTACGCCCTTCTTTGTAAGGCGCGTAAGTGGCATCGAAATCTTTGAGAAGTCCTGGATGAACTTCTTGTAATAACCGGCTAAACCCAAGAAGCTACGAATCTCTGTCACCGTCTTTGGCAGTTCCCAATCAAGAACTGCTGTAACCTTAGCCGGGTCCACTGCTATGCCCTCTCTACTGATGACGTGACCGAGAATCTGACTTCTGAAAGCCAAAATTCACACTTACTGAACTTGGCATATAACTGATGCTCTTGCAGAGTCCTCAAAGCTAATCGTAGGTGCTCCTCGTGATCTGCCTCCGATCTCGAATAAATGAGGATGTCATCGATAAAAACAATCACAAACTAATCTAAGAAGGGACGAAAAACCCGGTTCATCAAGTCCATGAATACCATGGGTGCATTGGTCAGTCCGAATGGCATGACCATGAACTCGAAAGATCCATATCAAGTAAGAAAAGCGGTCTTGGGGATATCCACTCCCGAACCCGCAACTGATGATAACCAGAACGAAGATCAATCTTCGAGAAGAGCCACGCTCTCTGCAACTGGTCGAGCAAGTCATCAATCCTAGGTAATGGGTACCTATTCCGGATAGTGATATTGTTCAACTCTATATAATCAATGCACAATCCCATACTACCGTCCTTCTTCTTCACGAAGAGGACCGGTGCGCCCCACGAAGAATAACTCCGACGAATAAATCCATGATCTAACAACTCGTCCAACTGGGTCTGAAGCTCCCTCATCTCAGCTGGTGCCATGCGATAGGGTGCGCAGGATATCGGGGCTGTGCCTGGTTGCAACTCAATACAGAACTCAACCTCTCTCACAGGAGGTAATCCAGGTATATCCTGAAAGACATCCTGATACTCTGAGACAACTCTAGTCTCCAATAAATTAACACACTGATCCCGTCGCATCACCTCCTCGATGTACGCCAGAAATAACTCCGCAAAACAGTTGCCCTAAGAGCTTGCCACAATCATCTCGGACCCATCGGACGCCCGCAAATTGACTGTCTTCACAAAACAGTCAATACTAACATGGTAGGAAGACAACCAATTCATACCAAGGATGACATCGAACTCGGACATATGCAACACTATCAAATCGACAACGAACTCCGACTCATTTAAACTGATAGTACACCTCCTACAAACGCTCTCCAGAAGTGATATCTCACCTAAAGGGGTGGAAACTGATAAATGGGTGTCTAATGGCTGAGCTACAAGCTGGAGTCTAGACATAAAATCATACGAAATGAAGGAATGCGAAGCTCCCGAATCGAAGAGAATACGGACGGGAAAAGAATTCACAAGAAACGTACCCTCCACCACTGCTCCGCTAGCTCCATGATCACGCGGTACTACCGCATATACTCTGCCTATGGCTGGAGACTGCTCTGCTACTAGTGCTGGAGAATACTATACTATCTGCCCCTGAGGAACCTCCTGAACTGCCCGAATCTGTCCCTCAGTCTTTTGTGCTGCTGACGGTGCCTCAAGTCTCACCTGCTAGCCCTGAACTCTGCCCTGCTGTCGCTGCTGCTGCTGGTTCGGGCCCTTGCCCTGCTAAGCTCCTGTTGGTGCGCCACGACACTCTGATGCCTTATGCCCAACCTTGCGGCAGTTATAGAAAACTCCTTGGAACTTGCGCTGCTGATGCGCTCTTTGATCATGCTGGGGTCCCTTCTTATAAGGACCTTGCTGCTGCTGCTGGGATCTAGAAAAAGATCTCTTGTTCTTCCCCTTATCCCCGGTCTGTCCTGCCTTGGTCTTCCCTTCCTTATCCTTCTGGAACATGACAGTCTCAATCTCCTGAGAAGTGGTGGCTTCTGCTACCTCTCGAACTGAACAGAACTTCCTTAAGATGAGGTAACGACGGAGATTAGGGCGGAGCCCTGCTAGGAACATCTGAGCCTGGCGCTCTCCCATCTGCCACATGCCCGTGAAGTGCAGCAACTCCATAAATCTTCTCTCAAAATCTGCCACTGACATATCCCCCTGAGTCAGCCGGAACAACTTAAGCTCCTTCCCAATCCGTGTTGCAGAAGAAATATACTGTCCATCGAAGAAATAAACAAAGTCCTCCCACGTGAGGGTCATCCGATGCTCTGGAGTGAACTGAAGCCTATACCATCTCCCGATGTCTCCCTTCAGACTGTAGGACGCCAATCGCTGCTTCTGAACCGAATCTACATGAAGTATATCGATGATATTACTCACATCCTCCTTCCATTTATGGGCTGCAAGCGGATCTGCTGACCCCTGGAACTCTGGTGCTCACATCTTTTGATACCTCTCAACCATACGGAGCCAAGCCTCCTGCTCTGTGGCTCTATCTGGGACTGCTGGTAGGATACTGTAGGTGCGGCCTCTGGTGGTCTCTCACTGATAGGAACTGCTAGTATCCCCTGCGGCTGATCTGTTGGTGGTGGTGTCGGTGGCGTGATATAACTCGCCACAAGTTCCTCAATTGCTGCCATCCTAGCTACGATGGGAGCCATGAGATTAACAAGGTACTGGGGAGCCTGCTGCGGCTCAGGTGGTGCCTTCTGTGGCTCGGGTTGAGCTTGCTGTGGCTCAGGTGGAGCCTGCTGTGACTTTGCCTGTCCAGCTCTCTGAGTACGAGGTCTACCATGTCCTGCCATCTCTCTCTGATCATAAGAAAACAAGAGTTTATGAGTCCAAATAAACATATACACATACGTAGCATATCACAATATGATTTTTACAATAATTTAGTATTCACCCAAATACTTTAAGTTTACACAAAATAGTTATCATAAAAAAAATATCCTCAAATTTTGAGATATACGTATATATCGTCCTCATTCATACTAGGGAATCTTTACGGACTCTATACATGAATCCTAAGAAACTCTATCCTAGCTCCACGACTCAACACAGGATAATCCTAAGGATACTGGAACTAGACCTCTGATACCAACTGTGACGCTCCGGGTTCACACAAGGCTACAATCCAAGGTAAAACCAAGAATGTCAAACCTACCATGCACCACACCGTGCAATAACATGTTTCACCATTACAATTACTATCTCTCTAGTAGAGTCAATAACAGGTGTAGGTACAAAAGCAAGTAAAAGATAACACAAGAGTCAACTGATGAAATAATAGAGATAATATTTCATCATCTAACATACTAAAATACAAGTCAATATCTGGAATGAATAAACTGGAACTCCTCAACAAGTCTCAAATACATAAAGTCTGAAAAAAAGAGGAAATAAGGCACACAGCCTTTACAACTTGTAGAAATAACTCTCAAAATATCTAAACAGAAGCCTACAGTGGAGCTCAAAAATAAAATATAACTATAATAGAATAGTTAAAGTTAGAGTGCCTCGCCATCAACCTGCGACTCTTCGGGCTCCTGGCTCGTTACCTGAAAAGGTGAGGGACAACGAGCGTCAAAGCGCTATCGAGCAACATCACAACCAACCCCAAGGAAAAAGGGCTCGTTGTATACAGAAAATACAGTTATAACATATATATATATATAAAAATCACAAATCTTACATAGGTAATTACAACATGAGCATAAGTACATCGAACGAAATAATCCAAACAAGGAAACCCTCATGTATATACCATGTAGCTCAAATTATAAATACCTATGTATAAGAGGATTTTAGTATTTAGGAAGTTACAACACGAGCGTAGGTACGTCGAGCGAAACAATCCAAACAAGGAAATCCTCATGTATATACCTTGTATCTCAAATTGTACATCCCTAAATACCAAACCCACAATCTAATACAAGAACATTAATAGAAGAAGACAAACTCATCCCAGACTAAATTACGGTGTCATGTCGCAACTCATATAAGTGTCGTGTCCAGCCTATGCAAGTATAGGTGTTAACTCTCAAGGTCTAAACTGATGTAGTGGATGCCTAACACATGAACTGCATATGTAAATGGTCCAACACATGGACTGAAAGTGATAAGTGTCCAACACATGGACTACACATCATAATTGCCCAACACATGGACTAGATGAGTTATATGAAAAGGTGCATATACCCTAATTTCTCATGTGTCTCGGTGTGCAAACCTAAACTCGTGTTCACATGACATCTCACATGTAAAGATACAGATTATACATAAATTTATAATACCCGTCATTCGAGGCAACTCCTCGTCCATATTTAAGCACGCAACAATAATAAACAAACATAAACAATTTCAGTTAAACTGAAACAAGTCAAACAGATTCAAAACTGAAGAAATACAAAAGAAGAAAACTCCTCATTAGTCGACTCATTGGTCGACTCATCAGTCGACTCATAAATCGACCAGACAAAACACAAAACTGAAGTTTTTCCCCCATCAGTCGACTCATTGGTCGACTCATCAGTCGACTCATGAGTTGACTCATTGGTCGACTGAGCAGAAAATCTTCAATTTTCTGCTTTCGATGATTATCTGTAAAAACGTTAACTAAAGTTCTCTTTAATCATGTCCAGCAATATATTTCCGATTCTAACTCATGTGTATCAACTGAAACTAAAGGGATTTACATGTGATCACTTACATTAAAACCTTAATCATATAAATATGTTTAAAAACGTATTGAAAACAGTAAATCACATTAAAACTCACGTTTAAACAAATTTCAAGATCTGGATCTTACTTTACAAATTTGTTTGTGAGCTTTTTATAACTAAAAAATATAGATCTTGCATCTCATAATGTAAATTATCTATTTTTATACACAAAAATACGTTTTTGGCTCAAAAATCCAAAGAAAACTCAAGAAAAGCTATACAAACAGTGGGTGTAGGATTGGGTGAGATGTTACTCGCCTCTGATATGCTGCAAACTTCTAAATCCGATGAGAGGACGATCACCCTTCGGCAGCACTACAAAATCCCACTGAAAACTCCTCCGAAACTCCTCCAAAATCACCAAGAATGAATCTAGGGTTTGAGGGGAGAGGGAGGCTAGGGTTTTCTCTGGGGTCTGATGAGTCTTGGGGCTGGTTTCGGGTAGGAGAGTTTTATATGAAAGCGGTTAAACCCAAAACAAACCAAACCAAACCCGTAAAAGAAAAGAAAAACTTAAAATCAGCCCGTCAGTCGACTCATTGGTCGACTTATCAGTCGACTCATTAGTCGACTCATGAGTCGACTCATAAGTCGACCGAGCAGACACTATATCCAGATTGGTGCATGTTTTGTTATTTAGCCAAAACCAATGCACGGAACTCTATGAAACCATACTCATACATATCTAATAACTTGTTACCAAGTATATCCATGACCTCAAGTCATTTACCATAAAGAGAATTATTTATTACTAATAATTCACATATACTTCTAACAAAAATACGGGGTTCTATATTCTTCCCCCCTTAAAAGAATTTCGTCCTCGAAATTCAGAAGGCATATTCAAACAAATAGTATTATTCTAGACAAGCATAAAATGATATTTATATTTAATAATCCAGGATGACTATATTCCCACTCAACCCTTAATCAAATGGAACTAGTACGTCGGGCGAAAAATCCAAACAAGGAACCCCCCCATATATATATTATGTGTTCCAAAAGGTTAAAAATTAAGCGAAAATATCCTCATCCTAGCGTTAAATCTAAATATAGTCACACAAATACTCATGCACATGAATCAATTAACTTCCTCAATAAATGCAGGAAGTAGCTCTACATATTATCTTCACGCCCTCGAAAAATCATCTTCGATGTCTACACTTAACCATCTAAAATGTAAATACCCCCACTTAACCTCTAACTAAATGGAACAAGTACATCGAGCGAAAAATCCAAATAAGAAACCCCTCATATATATACCCTATGTTCCGAGTACTTAGGAGATAAGTGGTAATACCCTCATTTTAACGTTAAGTATAAACATCGACATAATTGAATCTATAAGTCATATATAAGTTATACAAGAAGGTTTAATTTACCTGCTCAAACAGGTGTGGATAGTTGCGACACATGTCATCTTTGCGCTCCCAAGAAATCTCCTCAACGCCTCTTCGGTTCCACTGGACTTTCACCAAAGGAATTACCTTGTTTCTAAGCCTCTTGTCCTCTCTGGAAAGTATAGCAACTGGAATCTCAATGGTCGATAAATCATCCTGAAGCTCAATCTCAGGTGCATCCAATACTCTCTGCTGCTCCTCATCATGCAAGTGTTTCTTGAGCATAGAAACATGAAATACATTGTGTATACTAGACATCGATGCTGGAAGATCTAATCTGTATGATACAACTCTAATGCGCTCTAAAATCCGGAAGAGTCCAATATATCTCGGTGTAAGCTTTCCCCGTCTTCCGAATCGCTGAACGCCTTTCATAGGTGATACCTTCAGCATAACTGCATCTCCAACCTGAAACTCCAAGGGTCTTCGTCTCTTATCTGCATAGCTCTTCTGCCGACTCTGGGCAGCTAAAATCCTCTCTCTGATCAATGCTACCTTCTCAGTAGTCTGTCTCACTAGCTTTGGTCCAAGCATTAAGCTATCCTCTGGCTCTACCTAACATATCGGTGATCTACAAGGTCTCCTGTACAATGCCTCATAAGAGGCCATACCGATCGTCGCTTGATAACTATTGTTATAAGCGAACTCTATCAGTGGGATTTGCTCTTCCCAGCTACCCTGAAAGTCAATGACACAAGCCCGCAACATGTCTTCCAACACCTGATTCACTCTCTTCGTCTGACCATCTGTTTGTGGGTGGAACAAACTACTGTAAGATAACCGGCTGCCGAAAGAATCCTGGAAACTCCTCCAAAAATGTGAAGTGAACATTGAATCTCGATCTGACACAATCGTATCAAGAACTCCATGAAGTCGGACTATCTCCCGAATAAATATCCTCGCATACGCCTCAGCTGTATATGTAGTCCTCACTGGAATAAAATATGCTGACTTCGTCAACCGGTCCACGATCACCCAAACAGAATCATTCCCATTCTTCGACTTCGGCAACCCTACAATGAAGTCCATAGAAATATCCGCCCATTTCTACTCTGGGATGGGTAAAGGCTAAAGTGTTCCTGCTGGTCTCTGATGCTCTGCCTTCACTTGCTGACAGGTAAAACACTTAGCCACATACTCTAAAATCTCTCTACGCATACCACTCTACCAAAAGTGTCTCTTCAAGTCCTATACATCTTAGTGGTCCCTGGATGTACTGTGTACCTAGTACGAATTGCCTCATCAAATAACTCTCTCTTCAGCTCAGCACTGGATGGCATAACCAGCCTACCCTTCATCTGTAGACCTCCATCTGCTCCAATGGTCCAATCAGCCTTAGGCTCTTTGGAAATCTCCTCCTTTCAGATTTGAATCCAAGAGTCTTCCAGCTGAGCTCTGACTACTCTGGTACTCCATGATGGCTGAACTGACACAGCTCCTAAAAATGCACTGGTTCCACCAATCTCGGATCTGAAACTGGCTAAGAGTAATAAGATCTCTATACAACGAACACCTCAAAGCCAAAACCTGACGTCGACGCTTCCTACTCAAAGCATCTGCTATGACGTTCGCCTTCCCGGGATGATACTGAATCGCGAACACGTAGTCCTTAATAAACTTAACCCATCTCCTTTGTCTCTGTTTGAGTTCCTTCTGAGAGAAAAGATACTTCAAACTCTGGTGGTCTGTGAACAACTCAAACTGCACTCCATACAAGTAGTGCCTCCACGACTTCAATGCAATACCACTACTGCTAACTCCAAATCATGAGTGTGATAGTTCTGCTCATGCACCCTTAACTACCATGATATATACGCTACTACTCTCTGAGCCTGCATTAATACACCTCCTAAGCCTGCCAACAATGCATCTGTGTAGACAGCGAACGTCCTGTCGCTACTCGAAATAATTAGAACTGGTACTGAAGTCAACTTAGTCTTCAAGATATCAAAGGCCTTCTGGCACTATGCACTCTAAATGAACTGTACGCCCTTCTTCGTAAGGCGCGTAAGTAGCGTCGAAATCTTCGAGAAGTCCTGGATGAACTTCTTGTAATAACCGGCTAAACCCAAGAAGCTACTGTTAGCCTTCTTCTTTTGATGATGTTTAACAAACAATTTACCACTAATGTTGTTTGTCTAGTATTTGTGTTTTCGTATTTATTGTAGACAAACAACGTTGTTGGAGGTTGGATGGAATAGCGCTTCAACGACGATATCAAATGGAGGTTGGCAGAATTGTGGAGTGAAGCAACATACAATTCAAGTTAAATATCAAGTTCATGCTTCATCCGCAAAGTGTACCAAGTCAAGCTTATTGAAGATCAAGATCGGCTTGGGTAATCTAGTTTAGGTTTTATATTATGTGTGTTAAGTACCTTAAGCTCAATATCATATACACACACATATTTGGTTTCTATGTATATATATAATTATATATATACATACATAGTTTTTGAGTTTTCATGTTTATAATATGA
>BQKN01000076.1:726964-741617 GCA_022839385.1 Asparagus kiusianus | reverse complement strand
TCAATTTTTCTATATTTTGAAATCGTGTTCCTATTTAAAAATCTTAGGAAAAATTTTATATTCTAGGATTTTTCCGAAATTGATCATTTAAATCTTTAATATATCAATTAGTGCATACTCTAAAGGAAAACCAAGTGACTTTAACCTCTCCAGAGCTTGAGATGTCAGTATTTTCCGTCATGTAATTATTTAACACGTGGCATCCTCATCTAATAGCTCGTGAAAATCTAAACACACTAAAAAATGACATGTGATATCTTTTATTTAGAGAAATTTAAATTAAAGATAATTTAATATTTATAAACATATATGGTGAAAAATTATAATAATTTTTAATTTGGATTCTCTTTGTAATTTCAACATATCAAATCACGCTAAACAAGATTTTATCTATTATAATATTATAATATTTTATATTATATATATATATATAAGTTAAGTAAGATCTTTAAAGGTATTATATATTCTAATATATCAAATAGTACATCTGCTTAAAGTTCGCCTATACAAGTAATTAAAACTACATATATATGGTTAGAGAACAGATTTATATTCTAAAGTTTAAAAATATTTGAATTCACTAATTCGTTAAATCACGGGCCAATCAGTTTGAATCTCAAAAAGTTCAATTTCTAGGACATATCTTAATAAGATCCCAAAAATGGTTAAAATTCTAATTTGGAAACATAAAATATCTTCACAAATATTTTCTGAGACAATATGGTTATAATGAGGGGGGCATTTTTTTTCTCTCTCAAGGACATTTTATCCATTTGCCGATTGTAGGCAGTGGGGGTCCAACGAGAAAAGTTTGAAGTTTAGGCCGCTCGTGAGGTTAAAAATAGTTCAAGGTTATGTGTAGCACCCCCAAACTTCAGAGGCTGTGTGAAATTAGACCTTCTTGTACTCTACAAGTTGTCCCTTCTTATTCTGCGGTCCTTGGTATTACAATTACTATAGGGGTACATCTGGAGCAGGTCTGGATCTTACTTAATCCTTCTTGTAATCTACAAGCAACTAGTGATCCCTTGTAAACCGGTCAACTTTTGGGGCGTCTACTAATGTGGATAGCATCTACGATTTGCAGAGGAATGTCAAATAAGATAACGTAAATTTTGAACGTGAACAGTGCAAGACAATAAACAGTGTCTCGGCACTGTTCACCCGAGACAGTGAAGCAGTGTCTCGACACTGTTCACCCGAGAGTGGATTTTGGGCTTTTTTCAGATCGGTTTTGGCCCTGTTTTCTTGGTACAAATAGGAACTTCATTCCGAGGGTTTTGTGCAGCGGTTTTTTAGAGAAAATGAGAGTTTTTCAGATCTGAAAGGTGAGATCTTGAGAAAAGAAAAAGAGAGAGAACTTGGAGGGATTGTATAAGAAAGAGATCATCTTTCTTGGGTAAAATCCAAACCTCATCTCTTTGGGACGAGCTTGTGGGTTGTACAAGTCGTCGGTGTTCTCCATCATAGTGAAATCTCCCTTCACTCTCCCCGTGGACGTAGGCAAGTTTACCGAACCACGTAAATCTTGTGTCTCACTTATTGTATTGGCTATTGCTTGTGTTGGTTGGTTCCCTTAATATTCAGACCCAGATCTGATATTGGGAAGAGTGTATATCTCACCTTGCTGAGATATTCACTTTTGTTCTTGTTTTCGTTATCGAAACAGGAACATCGAGATAGACTTGTGTTTTGTGAAAATAAAAGTCATGGCTTTCTCTCAAGGTGATTCGCTTCCACGACGAGGTGGGCGTGTCGGCCCCCCAACAATTGGTATCAAAGCCCCTTGATTAGATTGGTAGTGGTAGAACTTCCGATTTGAGGTGGTGCTTTGTTATTGTGTGGTACACACAAAGTGTTTTGTTAAAATTTCTGAGAGAAACGGAATTAACTAATACAAGCGAAGAATGATGTCTACCAATAAAACAGTTAAAGTGGAAAAGTATGAGATTGAAAAGTTCAATGGGAAAAATGATTTTTTCTATTGGAGGATGCAAATGAAAAACTCGTTGATTTCGCAGAAATTACACAAGGCTTTGGTAGGAAAAGAAAAAAAATCACAAAGATATATCTGATGAGGATTGGAAGAGTTAGATCTCGAAGCACGAGCGTCGATTATCCTTTGCCTTGAGAGGGATGTAGCTTTCTTGGTGGATGGAAAGGAAACGGCTACGGGTGTGTGGTCAAAGTTAGAGAGTACATTCATGACGAAGAGTAACAAATCAGATCTATTTAAAATCCAAATTGTATACTTACAAAATGGAAGAAGGATCATCAATCCGGGAATACATCAACAAGTTCGATAGGATCATATCGGATTTGAAGGACATTGATGTGACAGTAGAAGACGAGGATCAAACATTTCTGTTACTTCTTTCTTTACCGAAGTCTTATGAGAATCTGGTACAAATATTAATGCTTGTAGGTGAAAATTTGAAGATGGATGAGACTAGAATGGTGCTTCTAGCGGATGATTTTTAAAAAATTATAACTAGTGACATGACTACTAGTGGTAATAAGGAGCAAGCGCATGGATTGTTTATAAGAGAAAGGGGGCAATGAGCAAGGAAAAGGCAAGGGAGGAAAGTCTAGATCGAAATCGATACCTCTTGCAGGAAGACCGTGTTTCAAGTGCGGTGAGCTTGGGCATTTTAAGGTTGACTGTCCTAACAAGTGAGTAGGTGAGAAGAAGAACAACAAAAAAAAAAAACAAGAGAAGAGAAGGTAAGGAATAGGTGAGTTATGTTTCGTAGGAAGGGAGCGAAAAAGAATGCTACACCGTTACATGTGGTGAAGATATCTCCGGTAAGTGGATTCCTAATTTGGGTTGCTTACCATATGTGTCCAATATGAAGTAGTTTACTGACTATAGGAGCATTGATGATGGAACCGTATTGATGGGTAATAACCATGCTTGTAAAACAGTGAGGCTTGGTGATATCAAAATCAAGATGCATGATGGAGTTGTCAGAACCCTGACGGATGTGAGGCATGTTCCCGACTTACGGAAGAATCTCATCTTAGTTGGTGCTTTGAACTCGGGTGGCTGCAAGATAGTTACAGAGAACGGAGTAAAGAAGGTTGTTCGAGGTTCCTTAGTAGTGATGAAGGGCATTCGTCACGGTAATCTATGTACTCTCTTGGGTACGACAGTGACAGGAGATGCAGCGGTTAGAACTGATGGAAGTGGTGGAGACCCATGTGAGAACACTCGGTTATGGCATAAGCGACTTGGGCACATATCAGAGAAGGGTCTACATCTGCTTAGTAAGGAAGGTTTGCTGAAGAACATGAAGAAACCTTGCATGATTTTTACGAGGATTGTGTGTACGGAAAGGCGCACATGGTCCAGTTCTTGAAAAGCAAACACAAGAGCAGAGGTATATTAGACCATGTGTATACAGATGTTTGGAGTCCGACTTCGACTTCCAAGGGCACTTTCAGGTATTTTGTCTTATTTATAGATGATCATTCTAGGTATGCTTAGGTTTATTTTCTTAAGCATAAGAATGAGGTATTCGAGACATTCAAGAAGTGGAAAGCAATGGTTGAGAACAGAACATGCAGGAAATTGAAGACACTGAGATTTGATAACGGTACAGAGTATACAGATAGTGCTTTCAAAAAGTTCTGTGATCAGGAGGGTATTTATCGACACTGGACAGTCAGGTCTACACTACAGCAGAATGGAGTTGCAGAGAGACTGAACCGTTTATTGCGGGAGAAAACAATTAGTATGCGATCATATGCTGGTTTGGGTAAAGAATGGTGGGCAAAAGCGGTTTCTATAGCTTGTTACATAGTGAATCATTCTCCACATTCGATATTAGATGGTGATGTACCCTATCGGGTATGGTCAGGGGAGCATGCAGATTACTGTTGGCGTCTAAAAATGTCTATAGGTATCCACACACAGCTTGGGACAGAGAGAAGGTGATGAACGCCATTATCTAAGTCTAAGAGGATTATCCGACACCGACCAACACATGAAGTGAAACGGCAAACCGAATGGCCTGTGCGCTCATTGGCCACCTCTAAGCAGCCCGTGCACTCGTCAGCCAGCTCCAAGTGGTTCGCATGCTCACCGGCCACCACCAAGTGGCCCGCACGCTCATCAGCCACCAAATCGGCGAACCAAGTGACCCGCGTGCTCACCGGCCACCACTAAGTGGCCCGCACGCTCATCGGCCACCAAATCACCGAATCGACTGGCCCGTGCACTCACCGGCCACCTCCAAAGGGCCCGTGCACTCGTCAGCCACCTCCAAGTGTCCCGTACGCTCACCGGCCATCAAATTGGAGAACTAAGTGGCCTGCACGCCCGTCGACCACCGTCAAGATGTCCATGCGTTCACAAAATGAATTGGGGAAGCGTACAAGTCAACGAAACGACTAAATACGTGTAACGACGGAATAAGTCAAAACCCGAAAAATAAATAAAGCCTCTGGCGGCCGAGTCGCGTCAAAGTGACCCGGTCAGACCAGTGGCTCGGCCAAGGCCGCCCCACCATGCAGTGGTTCGGTCTTTAACGGGTTTTCTTAGGATTTGTTTGTACCTGAGCATCCTAACTGATCTGATACTGTGGTTAATCAGTTACTAACTAAAGATAAGGAGGAATCCCTCATTTTTTTATCCAAAAACCCACTCCCGAAGCTTATAAATACGAGCTCGGGTGCTCATTTCTGAAGGGCTGGAGATCAAGAGGGCGAAACACTACCGAATTGGAAAGTGGAGCCACGAATTTACAGCAAGGGTTATCAGATATTGGCAATCTCCTGTGCATAAAGAGTGGAGTTCAAGAGATCTGAGGCCCGTCCCTTATTCCTCCGGATTTAAGCTTGGTCTTAAATCTCGAGAAGAGCCGTGATCTCGCTTGGTCGAGATCATCGCTGCAGCGATTACTTCTTTCATGAAGTAAGAGCTGTGATCATTTATCTGTCAACCGGATCTGATCCGCGACGGTCCACGGATATTAATGTCCCCGGCACAGGCAAAGTTCCCACGTAAGCAGCGGGTGATAAACGTCTGTTGCGCTGTTTGACAAGAGTCGTATCTTTTATATTTTCATTGTATAAGAAGATCTTATAAAAGATCAATTTTTTATTTGAGTTTATTGTAAACGATTAAAGTTGTAATAGATTCAATCACAATAAAAATAACGATTTTTGACGCAAACAAGCTGGCGACCAGAGTGGGAGCCAATAGCTTTGCTACCGAAGCTATCGTGCTACAACTACAGATCCGGATCCCAGTTTACGAAGAGGTCGAGTACAAGTTCGACCAACTGAAGTTCGAGGAGTATCTGTCGACCTCCTCCTATAGATCCTCTGCCCCTCACAAGCGCAGGAAGATCAAAGCCTCCGTTGCTGCGGTTGCTGCACCTTGCAACGCCCCTTCGGCCTCCAACGAAGCCAGATTTATAGATCTGGACTTCTCCTCAATTAAGGAGATAGCCGATGTAGCCGCGCCAACTTTAACAAAGAGGGCACGCCAAAGGCAGCGCCAGCGACTTGCGCACCGATATGCTAAGGCTTTGGAGCCTGTCGACGGGATTGACTATGAGGCGGATCTGAAACGCAGAAGGCACCGAGTGTCCCAGTAGCAAATAAATGGCCTTTCCTCCAAACTAACAGCGAATGAGTGGATCCAAGTCAAACGGACCCGCTCAACCCTCGAGGAGCGCATTCAGAAGCGTCGCACCTTGATTGTGCACACGCTAATTCTCGTGCGAGAAGCGCAGAAGCTGAAGCAAAAGGAGGTGATCAAGAAGCTAGCGAAACCATGCCAAGTCTGGAAACCAAAGTCCGAAACGGCGTCGACAAAAAGTCAAACAGCGCTCGGAACTGCCGAAATATGCGAGCCACCAATTGGTGGCTCGGCCCAAGCCGAGCCACCAATTGGTGGTTTGTGCCGGTTCACGTCCGGTTCGGTTCGGTTTGCATCCGGTTCGGTTCGATTCGTACTTGGTTCGGTTCGATTCGCACCCGGTTCACCTCCCGCAGTCCCGTTTAAGCCTCCGGCGGCCCCTGTTTCTGTCCCGATGAATCACACACCTCCGACAGGGCCCCGCGACAGCGTGAACCTATCCTAATTTAAGACGAGTATGACGGATCGCCTGAGTCCTTTACATGAGGATCGAGGCAAAGTTCCGATCAAAGAACGCTTCGGTCCTGTAACTGAACCCCGAGCAACCACTCGAGCTGGGGGTACGAACAAGTCTCGGAATAGAAATACCCGGGAAACAAAATCTCACTGTCCATGCGCAGAACTTATCAGGGCAGTATTATCAATGTGTATCTGCCCCAAGACCACTCCACAGAGGGTCTCGGTATTCCAAAGGCTCTCCACAAAAGCGTCGAAAACCAAGCCAAGGCGTTTCCGCAAGAAACGATCGGCTGTTCGAGATGATTAACTCTCAGAAGTTACCATCAATATGGTCGATAAAGAAAATTCCCCGATGGTTCCAAGTGGTTCTAGCCCTAACTTTTCTCCAGGAAGAAGAGTTAATTCGGGAATAGCTCGACTGATGTCTCGACTCCAGCTGGAAGCGGTCGGACCTGAACAATCCGTAGTCACAGTTAATATGGCTGGTAGAGGTAAGTCAATTCAACCCTCTGGTCCTGATCCTCTCATATCGCATCGTCTAACCCGTTTACGATCGGGAACCATTAGACAAAGGGACAATCAGAGGATTAATCGAGGATTATCCTCGGATGACGAAGTGTCAGATTCTAACTCTGTAGTCGCTTCTGACAATACGGTCTCTAGCCCAGGTTAATCCCGCGAAGCATTCATGATCAACACCGAGCAAGTGGCCAAAATGGTCGAGGATGCTTTAGCCAAACAGAAAGAAGCATTCAAAATCAAAATGGAAATGGCTATACTACGAATGAGGGAAGAGCATGACCAACAGATCCGAGCCTTGTCGAACCAGATAGGTGAATCCAGCCGCCGCATCTAGAACGCTGTAGTCGATAGCGATCCAGAAGTGGACAAAATTATCATGGCCGACGCAGCCCCCAAAAATACCGGGGGTGGTTCAAGTGCACCTCCTACAGATAACAACGCTGGGGGTGGTCCTGCCGAAGATAATATTGTCGGGGTTGACCACATTGTTCCTCTCAGAATCGTCCAAAACATGATACAGACGAAGACGAGAAAATAAAAGATCTCGAGAGCAAAATCAATGCTCTAATGTCTGCTCGAGAGGTGAAAAGGACCCCCATTCCATGTCCTTATCCAAAAGAGTGGGATTCAATAGCATACCCGGCGAAGTTCAACCTGATTAACTTCACGTCGTTTGATGGAAAGGGTTCGCCCACTCAACATCTGATCTACATTAAGTCCCACTTGGGCATGATCTCTGGCAATAAAGCCTTGATGGTTCGATCATTCGTTGGCACCCTTCGCAGGCCCGCCTTCGATTGGTACCTCCGTCTCAAGTCTGGAAGCATCAACAGCTGGGACGACCTAGAGAACCTGTTTCTCGCTCACTTCTTTGATGACGATGCCGAGGTGTCAATCAGGACACTCTTCGATGAGAAGCAAGAAGACGACGAGACGGTCGACGACTTTATCAAGCGCTTCCAGAATAAGGAGATGAACTGTAAAGATCCGATCACAGAGGACTTCGTCCTCCAAACCTATCACAACAACCTCTCTTTGGACGTGTTGGAAGTTATGGGAGTTGCACTGTCCAACAATTGGAAAGAGTTGAAGATGCGCGAAGAGCGGGCCAAACGCTTCCTTAGAAGGAAGAAGACCGAAAGAAGCCAGCAGTCAATGCCTGTGGTTGTTGGTGATAATAACCAGACGTCACAACAACAACCTCAAAAGCAGCAAAGGACTCCAGATCCGAGACTCCAAAAAGAGTACTCTTTTAAAGATGAGGAAGTTCCAGATATTTTCGAGTACCTCCTGAATAACGGGGAGATTGAGTTACCACCTATTAAAGATCAGGAGGGAGCTAAGAGGATTACGGACCCAAATTACTGTGCGTATCACAGGAGGGTCCTCCATCCTACTGAGGTTTATTTTGGTCTGAAGAACAAGATTCAAGCTTTAATCGACTCTGGCGCCGTAAAGCTAGAATAAGCCGAATGACGGCATAATACTCCGACAAGTATAAGAGTATAAACTGCTCCTTCCGATACTCTAATAGGTATATGAGTCTAAACTTACCGTTGACGGGAAGTTCCTAGAGAATTTTTATACGTAATATTCTTAAGGATAACCCGGTCATGTAACTGAGTACAAAGTCAGACCCAGTTTTACAAAGGAAGCTGGGGGTGGATGATTCATGTAACGGGAAGTTTTCGGAAGAATGCTACATGTAATTTTCTTAGGGATAACCTGGTCATTACAAACAAAGTGATAAATACTAAACCCCCACTGTGATTTCTGAACACTCTTTTATTGACGATTCACAGTCTTCCACTACAAAAATCCCCCACCGATTAGACTAACTGATGGTGGGACCATCAAAATTCATTTCGGTTGAATCCACTCAAACTCTCATTACGTCTGTGCACTGAACACTCCCATTGTTAGAGTCCAGACATAGTACACGAAATTTTAATCTCCCAATCATTGATAATTGTCAAACCCCTCCGTGTTAAATATTTGCCACTTAACACTAGGAACCCTTTTTGAGTGATTTGTACGAATTAACATTCCCACTGTAATTTGTACTCCCACTCTCACTGTTCATTTGGTCAAACCTTCCTACAGTTAGGACCACAGTCAAAATCCCTTATCGATTCCTTCAATGAACGAGAGGTCCACAAATCGAGTGATCAAACCTATAAAAGTTAGGGTCATCTCACACTCCCACTCTCACTTGGTCAAACCTTCTTATAGTTAGGACCAAAACCAAAATCTCCTCTCGATTCCTTCCATGAACGAGAGGTCCACTTTCAAACCGAGTGATCAAACCTTCCTACAGTTAGGATCATCTTAAACTCCCGCTTGGTCAAACCTTCCTACAGTAAGGACCAAAACCACAATTCACTCTCGATAAATGAGAAATCCATCTTTAGTTTGGTAATCAAACCTTCCGATAGTTAGGGTTATCCGAATCTTTTTGATTCTCGGAGTGGAGATCCCACTCCTAGTTTCACCTTCCCGGATTCTTAAAGTGGAGATCCCACTTTGAGTTTCCTTTTACAACTGGAGATAGAATATAAAATTCTTCCTCTTCAGCTTTGGAGATAGAATATAAAATTCTTACTCTCCCGTATCGGGTTCGTCTTTGCCCCAAGAGAAGACATCACCTTTTCAACTCCTAAAATCCGTACCTTACACGCGCGGGGAATTTTATCCGAATCCTGAGCAGGGATAAGTCAATACCTAACACGCGTTGCTGGTTAGTTCTTAACCGTAAAAAAACAAAAGCTCACATATTCGACATTGTAGCAGAATTCATAACGCCAAAATTCATGCTTCACACGCATGGGGAATTTTATCCCGAAGCCTAAGTAGGGATAAGTCAGTGCCTAACACGCGTTGCCGGTTTAGTCTTTTACTGATTGAAAAAGATACCAGAATCCATGCCTGGGGCATTTCATCCCGAAGCCTAAGTAGAAATGAGTCAGCGCTTAATCCGTGTTGCTGGGTGGTTCGTTCTCATAAAAAACGACCGAGTCTACGTATTTAATATCGTAGCGCTAAGAGAGTTAACTCTCTTAGCACAACGTCACATGCGGAACAGACTTAAGAAATTCGCATGCAAGCCCGATTCAAACGGTAATCGGTAAAGGCACGTCAAATCCGTTGAAGGCTGAGGATTTGTCAAAAATCCTAAGTCTACGTCTGATACACGTCGCTGTTTAGTCTTTTCATAGGAGAAAGACGAAGTCTACGTATTCAATATCGTAGCACTAAAGGAGTTAAATCTTTTAGCATAACGTTACATGCGGAACGGATTTAAACAATCCGTATGCTAGCCCGACTCAAACGATAATCGGTAAAGACACGTCAAATCCGTTAAAGGCTGAGGATTTGCCAAAAATCCTAAGTCTATGTCTGATACACGTTGCTGTTTAGTCTTTTCACAAGAGAAAGACGAAGTCTACGTATTTAATATCATAGCACTAAAAGAGTTAACTCTTTTAGCATAACGTTACATGCGGAACGGATTTAAACAATCCGTATGCTAGCCCGACTCAAACAGTAGTCGATAAAGGCTAATCAAACCCGTTGATGGCTGAGGGTTTGCCAAAAATTCTATAAATGCTAGAGTCATTGACGCACCAGCCCCATTAGTTGGTCTCGTGACTTAAGCATCCAACAACTTCAGATAAGAACCATTCATGCAGATGAATCAGCTTTAACAGTTGGTCTTGCATCCCCAACATTTAGGACAGTCATGTTCCAATGCCTTAAAAGCTTAAACTGTGTAGACTCCGGCAAACGTACGAGTATAAACTGTGTTAACGCCGGTCACTGTGTTAACTGTGTTAACGCCGGTCACTGTGTTGTGATGAAAGTTAACGCCGATCGATACAAAACCCTAAGGCCAACGCCGATCAACGCGTAGCCCTAGGTCAACGCCGGTTAACGCGTTACAACGAAGATAATCAGTTCAAAAATCAAATCAATAATACGAGCCAAAACTAACTCACCAATTTTGATTCAAGATTTCGACAACGGTCAGACGATAAACGCAGCACCGGGAGAACTTTATTTATTCGACAAAACACTGAATAGACTGAAGGCTTAAAAAGTCAAGAATTGAAGCAGTTCACAGGTTCTTTAACACCGACTGAAGGTGGGGGCCTATCATATCCAAAGCATTCTAGACTCCTCTATAAAAGAATGAGTCTGAAATATTTTGGAGGGGGTATCTGTAGGCGTCTAAAAATGCCTATAGGTATTCACACACAGCTCGGGACAGAGAGAAGGTGATGAACGTTATTATCTAAGTCTAAGAGGATTATCCGACGCCAACCAACACATGAAGTGAAACAGAAAACCGAATGGCCTGTGCGCTCATCGGCCACCTCCAAGTGGCCCGTGCACTTGTCAGCCAGCTCTAAGTGGCCCGCGTGCTCACCGGCCACCACCAAGTGGCCCACACGCTCATCAGCCACCAAATCGGCAAACCAAGTGACCCGCGTGCTCACCGACCACCACCAAGTGGCCCGCACGCTCATCGGCCACCAAATCGGCTAACCGACTGGCCCGTGCACTCACCGACCACCTCCAAAGGGCCTGTGCACTCGTCAGCCACCTCCAAGTGTCCCGTACGCTCACTGACCATCAAATTGGTGAACTAAGTGGCCTGTACGCCCGTCGGCCACCGTCAAGATATCCATGCGTTCACAAAATGAATCGGGGAAGCGTACAAGTCAATGAAACGACGAAATACGCGTAACGACGGAACAAGTAAAAACCCGGAAAACAGATAAAGCCCCTGGTGGCCGAGTCACGCCAAAGCGACCCGATCAGACCAGTGGCTCGGCCACGGGCCGAGCCACTGGGTGACATGTCGGCCAATTTGACTCGAAAATGCATTATTTCGGTTTTTAACGGGTTTTCTTAGGATTTGTTTGTTCCTGAGCATCCTAACTGATCTAATACTATGGTTAATCAGTTACTAACTGAAGATAAGGAGGAATCCCTCATTTTTATCTAAATACCCGCTCCCGAAGTTTATAAATACGAGCTCGGGTGCTCATTTCTAAAGGGCTGGAGATCAAGAGGGCGAAATGCTGCCGAATTGGAAAGTGGAGCCACGAATTTACAGCAAGGGTTATCAGATCTTGGCGATCTCATGTGCATAAAGAGTGGAGTTCGAGAGATCCGAGACTCGTCCCCTATTCCTCCGGATTTAAGCTTGGCCTTAAATCTCGAGAAGAGCCGTGATCTCGCTTGGTTGAGATCATGGCTGCAACGATTACTTCTTTCGTGAAGTAACAGTTTTGATCATTTATCTGTCAACCGGGTCTGATCCGCGGCGGTCTACGGATATTAACGTCCCCGGCACTGGCAAAGTTCTCACGCAAGCAGCGAGTGATAAACGTCCGTTACGTTGTTTGACAAAAGTCGTATCTTTTGTATTTTCATTGTATAAGAAGATCTTATAAAAAAATCAATTTTTATTTGAGTTTATTGTAAGCGATCAAAGTTGTAATAGATTCAATCACAATGAAAACAACGATTTTTGACGCAAACAATTACGATAGGCTCAAAATTTTCGGACGTACAGCCTACTATCACGTCAACGAGGGAAAACTTGACGCGAGGGCCAAGAAGACAATATTCTTAGGGTATGCAAAGGGCGTAAAAGGCTATCGTCTTTGGTGTACAGAAGATTCCATATTCATGATCAGCAGAGATGTTACCTTTAATGAGAAATTCATGATAAATTTATCAAAAGCTAGGGCACCCAAGGATGATGGTGTTAAGACTGTTGGGACCTCAAAATTCCAGGTGATTGAGATAGAACCTAAAGACCAACCAGGTTCTAGTCGTGTTCAAGAGGATGATTATGGAGACACTCAGGAAAAGAGTGATGATGAGCTTGAACAGGAGGAGGTTTCAGCAAGAAAATGTACATGTATTACAACAATAATAGCTCAAAGATAGTTTGGCTTCCACTAGGCCAAGGCGAGTATACAAGCAAGTTCAGAAGCTGGGGTCAGATCAGCCTCTGAAGCACTTTGGGCAGGTAAATTTGGTTGAGTATGCACTCTCGGGGAGGATGATGAGCCGACACCTTCAAAGAAGCTATTCAGGACAGGGATAGTGAGAGTTGGTGGCTGCGATGGAGGAAGAGATGGAATCTCTCCGAAAACATGGGATGTAGCCCCATTGCCCGTAGGAAGGAAAGCTATTGGTTGTAAGTGGGTATACAAGAGAAATGAGAATCCTTCCGAGCTTGGCAGTACAAGGTACAATGCTAGACTAGTGGCTAAGGGGTTTGCATAAAGAGGGTATGGATTATAACAAGAACTTTTCTCCGATGGTTAAACACACTTCTATTCGGGTGTTATTGCGTATTATTGATCATGGTGATATTGAGATGGAACAACTCGATGTCAAAACGGCCTTCTTGCACGGAGACTTGGAGGAGGAAATCTATATGCATTATCCTGAGGGTTACAAGGTTGAGGATAAGGAGTATCACGTATGTCGCTTGAGGAAATCACTTTATGGATTGAAACAATATTCTCGGTAGTGGTACAAGAAATTTGACTCCTTCATGCTAAAGCATAGGTTTTCAGAAGAGATTATGATTATTGTGTCTATATTCAGAAGCTTCATGGAGGTGATTATATCTATCTTCTTTTGTATGTAGATGACATGCTTATTGCTTCGAGAAGCAAGGTGGAGATAGATAGGTTACAAATCATCTTGGTAAAGAGTTAGAAATGAACGACATGTGTGCTGCTAAAAAAATACTGGGTATAAAGATTAGAAGAGAGCGGGCAAATTGACGATTGTTCTTGAGTCAGAAGGGCTACATTGAGCGGGTTAGCACAAGGTTTGGGATGCAAAGTGCTAAGTTAGTGGTGACTCCATGGGCCCCATACTTCAGGCTCTTAGGAAAACAATCTCCCACTACAGCGGAAGAAAAAGCACACATGGAGCGTGTACCTTATGCTAGTACAGTTGGAAGTTTGATGTACGCAATGGTGTGTACACATCCAAATATTTCACATGCGGTCAGTGTTGTCAGTAGGTTCATGGCGAATCCGGGAAAGACATATTAGGAAGCAGTGAAATGAGTCTTGAGGTACTTTAAGGGTATCGCTAATACGAGTTTGTGTTTCGGTAAAGATACGTGTCAGATTGATGGGTTTGTAGACTCAGATTATGCGGACGATCTAGACAGACGACGATCTATTACTGGTTATGTGTTCAGAATACATGGTGCTCCAGTTAGTTGGAGATCAATGTTACAGGCTACAGTGTCACTTTCTACTACAGAGGCTGAGTACATGGCCATGGTAGAGGGATTGAAGGAAGCATTATGGTTATGAGGTCTTCTAGATGATTTGGGCGTTGAGCAGGATTGTGTGAACTTGTGATACGATAGTCAGAGTGCGATTTATTTGGTTAAGAACCAAGTTCATCATGCTCGTACCAAGCATATCGATGTCAGGTATCATTTTGTGCCGGATGTCATAGAGGAAGGTGGTATTCTCTCATGAAGGTGCACACAAATGAGAATCCCGCAAACATATTGACCAAGGTGGTGACAGGTAGCAAGTTTCAGCAATGTTTGGACTTGCTTTATATCAGCCCGTGTTGATCTGCCAAAGAGGGCATGGTCCTTCGGGGCGGTGATGGGGTGAGGTGGAGACAAAATTATATGGAGAACAATGTTTAGAACTACGGTTAGCTTGATCCCGATCAGAGGGTATGTAGGCAGCCATGGTATAATGGTGCAGCTGGTTTGGTATCTGGTTTTAGACCGGTTTGGCATTTTGGATCTCTCTGGTGATGTTCGTGGTGTTTCTTCTGGTGTTTGTCCAACATTTGAGGTTTATCAAATGATGTACGAGATGGAGAATTGTGAACGTGAACAGTGCGAGACAGTGAACAATGCGAAAAAGTGAACATTGTCTCGAACAGTGTCGCAACATTGTTCACTCGAGACTGTTCGCGGGAAAAATCGAGTCTTTCTTCATTGATGTCATTGCTATC
>BQKN01000076.1:715468-726954 GCA_022839385.1 Asparagus kiusianus | reverse complement strand
CGGCGTTGGCGGGATAACGGTCGTGCTTGGATACGTCGCTCGATGGTCCGCTTGTTGAATCGGCGTCGTCGAGCTGTATTATGGGACCTATATGCAATTTTATACGCCTACAGAGACAGTGAACAATGTCTCGGCACTGTTCACCCGAGAGCGGGTTTTGGGTTTTTTTAGATCGGTTTTGGCCATATTTTCTTGGTATAAATAGGAACTTCATTCCTAGGGTTTTGTGCAGTGGTTTTTTTAGATAAAATAAGAGTTTTTCAGATCGGAAAGGTGAGATCTTGAGGAGAGAAAAAAAAGAGAACTTGGAGGGGTTGTACAAGAAAGAAATCATCTTTCTTGGGTAAAATCGAAGCCTCGTCTCTTTGGGATGAGCTTGTGGGTTGTACAAGTCGTCGGTGTTCTCCATCATAGTGGAATCTCCCTTCACCCCTCCCCATGGACGTAGGCAAGTTTGCCGAACCACGTAAATCTTGTGTCTCACTTATTGTATTGGCTATTGCTTGTGTTGGTTCCCTCGATATACAAACCTAGATCTGATATTGGGAAGAGTGTATATCTCACGTTGCTGAGATATTCACTTCTGTTCTTGTTTTCGTTCTCAATGTGATTCGCTTCCGCGACGAGGTGGGCGTGTCGGCCCCCCCAACAGTAATGAATCTAAAGAGTTACCAATCTACAAGCTAAGCATGAGAACGACAAGAGGCAAGTGTTCTTCGATCAAGGATATGGAATGTTCTTCTCATGCGACTATTACATGCTTATTCATACTTCACACCTTATTGCTACTGAATCCGACTTTGCTGCATCTTCGACAAGCTGACATTGCGAGAATTTCTAACAAAGAGGAGGAAGACGTAAAAGTGTTCGACTAAAGGCAAAACACTCTTCAAACAATATTTATTTGTGGTCCGAGAAGATTACCAGTTTCTTTGTTATTTATTTGTTTCTCTCGATGACATACAAAATGTACAGGGAACAGGAAGACGTTAAAGTGTGCTTTGCAAATGATTCTGATGATGGAATGAATGCTTACAGGGAAGTTCAGTATGTGGCAGATCACAACTAAGAGAAAGCCTCGACTATACGGCTACAAATCAAAATACATGGAAAGAAGATACGAACACTATACATTAAAAACCCTTTTTGAACCTCAGTGCTTCTGTAGCAAGTATAAATCTCCGTTTCTCACGTCAATCTAAATGATGATACCGCCTGCAGGTGAACAGAATTGGATTTGCTGAGTGATCTGATTTTTTTAAGGATAATAAACAAATTGGGTACAAGACCTATTGTTCTCTAGCTCACCTTCTGTATCTCTGATCCGTATTTATCCGACTCATCCTCCACAAACTGGAAAAAGGAAAGAAAGAGCAATTTCATACTCAAGAACCCGGTGTACTGCATCTTTAGGCGTTACGCGTAAAAGACATGATGTATCCCACGGCAGAGAATAAAACATAAGAGATGACAATATACTTGCCTGCCCTGTGACTGTATAAAGCCTATTGTACCAACCATTTGTGGCGGCCCCAATGGCTGAGTATAAATGTCGAAGCTTTTCCCCTGGACTCTGCATCGTATATTCGACATAATACAGCCCTGCGGAATTGAAGCAATAAATGTCTTAGAAAGTAAATATGTTTTATCTTGCACACAAGGTATAAATTTGCAAGTATTAACCATTTGCAGCTTTACAATCAATCAGTTTTGCTGCCAGCCCAGGAGGTCTTGTCCAGCTTCTATCCAACCCACCTACCTAATCCAACAAGATAGGAAACTGTATAATCTTGAAATTTTGGTTTTGGCTTTAAAAAAACAATGAGAAGAATGGTTGTTATTTTTTTTACCAGACTTTCTGCAAATGCATCTACGGAACCAAAAGATTTCAGACTGGTGAAATCTGGACCAAGCCCAGTGATAGCAATGCTGACTGAACACAACCTTTCAGCGATTAAGACATAATTAACAAAGAAATTATTTACAAATGTACGCACGTATAACATACGCACACAAATGTTGTGATGTACATTAAGACAAAAAATTAACCATTAGAATCAGAAGCTTCTTCAGGGAAGAATGCAGTAACAGAGTAGATGCTTTCGGTGTCTGCTGCACCAACTAACCAGCCTGCAGTGAAAATCACCCTACTCTTAGCAACATAATTGTGGATTAAGTAGTGAAACCATATGAAGATCGCGATAAATTTCTGAACATCAATGATTATGACTTAGATGAATACTATAGCGTATGCCTTATATTGTCAATATTGCATCATCCAGTCAATGCGCGATAGCTGAAAGCTTCTCTTGACCATACCTGCTACCAGTTAAAATAAGCACTTGGCTGCTAATGCTCCATTACTTATATTCTAATGTTATAGAATATAAGTTCACTTTCCTATTTAGAAGCATTGGTTCTCAGAATGATGGCTACAAATCAACCAAACTGATCTTCTTTCCCAATTTATCTGAATAATAAATAATAATAATAAACTTTTTAAATACTGTTAAAATATTTTAACAAGTTTTTTTGGATTGTGAAATACTCAATCATACTTTCATAAGTTACCTGCATGGATGAAAGGTAAAAAAGTAAAAATAAGAAAAAAAACTTATTTTTCATATTTTATTAGTAATGCTATTTGATATTAGCTAGTTGACTGTAAAAATGCTCTTGCTTCTAGAGGTGGCTACATATTGGATTTGAACTGGGTGCCAATTATATCCATATATATCTAAACCTGATAAAGGATGATCAAACCTGATCCAAATCCACTAAGAATTACGGGCATCCAAAAACATCATCCGCTTTATTTAGAATATGGCTCGGCTTTGAAATATTATTTAAGTAACTTCAATACCATTAAGACCTAGAGCGGTCCAAAAAAGAAATGAGTTCACCAGTTATCCAAGGAATAACAAATTTATTAACAAAGGATACATTATCTTATTTAATTTTCATAGCATCTCTTCGGAATGATCCCAATTCTATACGACATGGTTGCATGTGGATGGATATCTTGAACATTAAGAGATAAGCATCTCTTTACAATCTTCAGATTAGTTTAGTGTGTCTGGGTATAAGTAAATCACTGTACAAATATAGATTTTGAACAGGATAATATCCAAAACCAACGAGATATCTTTATGGACGTGAAATTAGTATCCAAATCCAATTATTCGGCATCAGTTCAAAAATGCCTACAATAATATAGATATACATATTGATGGCCAAAAGATATCTAAAATAATGACTTTCGTTATTTAATTAGGATCAATTTTTCATCATGATAATGAGATTGAGGATGATAATGTTCATCGAATTAAACCAAGGTTGTTAAAATGGAACGGCTCAGGAGTCTTTTGTGACCATAAAGTACCTATGAGATTGAAGAGAAGTTCTATAGGACCATTATAAGACCAACAACACTTTATGAATAAGAATTTTAGGCAATAAAAAAATGGCATGTGTAGAAAATGAGTGCAGCAGAAGTAAGAATGTAATGATGGAACTGTAGGGGCATACGCTAAAAGAAGAGAAGAAATGAGTAGGAGATTAGAGGTTGCTTCTACTGAGGATAAAATAACAGAGAATTGGTTGAGATGATTTAGTCATGATGTACAATGAAAACGTCATATTCACTGGGATAATTTAGGGCCAAGTGTGATAGTTGTCCCAGTAGAACAATTTTAACCAATGGGGGACAATTTAAGTGAGAAAAAGCAGGATAATTTGGGAGGACAAATTTTCAAAACCGACCGATTTGGGCTTTTAATTGCAAAAAACGACCGGTTTTGAAAATATTTACAAAAACCGACCTGTTTTCAGCCAGAGGCTGAAAACAGGTCGGTTTTTTTAAATTTTTTCGGGAAACTTCACGGGAGTTGAACTCCCGTGAAGTTTTTTCTCATAATAAAACTTCACGGGAGTTCAACTCCCGTGAAGTTTGTGAAAAAAATTTTCAAAAACCGACCCAGTTTCAACCAACTGGGTCGGTTTTTATAATTAAAATTAAAATGGATCGTTTTTTGCAATTAAAAACCCAAATGGGTCGGTTTTAAAAATTTGTCCTAATTTGGGATAGTGGGATAGTTTAAAATTGTGATTGGGACAATTTAAGTGCGATAATTGATGACATGGCACCTTATTAGAATATCATAGCTGTTAGACTTACCATGATTCATCATAATATTTACTTAATTTAATATTGAACATATTATGTCATAATATAATATGATATATTAGAATAAGTTATTTTGATTTAATATATTACAAGATTATATATTATATTAGAGTTATCATAAATTGACAAAAATATTTTTAATATTGTTAATATAATACAATATAATATTGAATTACAAATAATATAATATAGTAAAATATAATTAATATAACATTATTAATATGTTATAACATAATATACTACCACAATATATTTTTAAAATGTTTAATACTATTAATATAACACATATTATTAATATATATGTTATTGATACTATTGTAGTTTGTATCATAATATATTATAGTAATTATATTCTTTTATTATAAAATATTAATATAGTTTAATAAATAATATTATTTTAAAATGCTGTAATAACTTATATTATATTATAATTAACTATTATATTATATGATACTTAATATAATATATTCAAATATCTAAAATATATTCTATTATAATTAATATAACCTATTAATTATAATATAATATTTTATATTATATTATACTAATACTAATATTATATTGTAATAAATTATAAATAATAGAATAATAAAATAATGTATTCTATTATTTATAATTTATTACAATATAATGCATTAGATATTATAGTATAATGTAATGTAATATAATATATAAACGTAATAGAATAAATTATATATTAAGTTATATTTTATATTAATACAATATAATATAGTATATTTTATAAAATATAATATTATATTAATATCAATCATATTATATACTTACAATATAACTAATATTTATTAGATTTTTTGGGGTTTTGGGGGGTTGTGGTTGGGGATGGGGGCAAAAAATTGTATACGGGATGGACAATTTTGCCGCAAGTGGTGTAATTATCCCATATTGTTTCAAACAAGCAATAACACAAAAGGTAAAGTTTCAATCCCATTTACACTAATGAATTACCCCAAATATAAAGTCTCTATGCCATCACACTAATCAATAACACCATAAAGTAAAGTCTTCAAAATTTATCCCATTTTCCCCAAATGTATCAATGACTAAACCCCTTAGTGCACCAGTTAGTAAAAGCGAAAGGATTATAGTTAATGTGGGCAAAGAGCTCTAGAGGAAAATCTAAATGAACTTGGTTGGAAGCAATTAAGAAGGATATGATAATAGGTAACTTGCCGGAGGAGATAACATAAAATAGAACTGAATTAAAGATTTGGATTCATGTAGCTGACCCCAAAGATTTGCATAAACGCTTTGTTGTTGTTGGTGGTGGTGGTGTTGTTATCCACTTATATGCAGTTAGTTCAGGTTAATCAGTTAGCAACCTCCATTTGCCACACCCATAAAAACTTCCATATCAATTTATCAAAATAAATGAGAATATTTGTTTTAGAATTCTACTCATATAACTCAATACTAAGCCTTTATATTTCTATATAGGTTTTGACATATTTAACTGTATGAATGAAAGGCTAGCATTGATTTTATTAAAATCAGTTGATAATAATTTTAGGTTTTATAAAAGTACCCATCTGGTTCTCTCTCTGTTTATTTGAAGATACATTTTCTATGAAAATTTTCAGGTGAATATTTCATATTAATTTCTTTGCAATTGTTAAAAAAATATGAATATCTTCTTTTGCGTTTTAAAATTCTTAGTATTACTATACAACTATACATATATTGTATTTTGTCACAAGGAAACAAAACTGGAAGCCATGGACCAACAGATGATATGAAGTACTTTTATACTCCGATCTAGTAGGTTTCGAGCTACCTTTTAGTCCCATTTGAACGTGAAAATTAGTGCGAAAACAAAAAGCAAGTTTCAGATTTGGTGCAAAAGTTTCTTAAGATGAGTAGGGATAGCAGCAGGTCTGGTCACGACTAGACATAGTGATAGGATTCACAAACTCCTTTAAAAGCTTGTGTCACTTTCTGAGAAGTTCTTGCATAATTCACACACTTTTAATGAAGCTCTCGTATGATCTGCATATTATTCGCAAAAATCACAAATCGTTTGCTGCTTTCGCAAACACTATTCTCAATAAATGTAGAAATTGAACAAGGATCCTTGAAGTGCAGGTTTCAATGCCCTCGCCAATTCGCCAGATACTTTATGGCATTCTGGACACAGCTACATTTCATATCAACAATGTAAAACGCAACCCTCGTACAAACTCAACCCTGAACTATTAGGGAATAGTTACCTAAATTCGCAGATATTTTCTCCTGCCTTCTGACACCGAGTTCCTAATCACCAAATGTGGGAATAAGTAAGGTTCCAGTAACCTTATGTAGCGTGATCATAAAATGATCTCCGTTTGGTCATGATCCCTTGATTTTTATTGGCATCTTAATACACATGTATGCAACTCGCCTACCCTCTAAGGGTTCATATATTTAGTCTCCTTATTGTGCTCCTATGCAGATCTTTCATCAATCATAGGTCGACGAACTAGTGACAGTGATGAAAACCGCAAATAATGTTCTAAGAAATAAGGCCTTTTTCAACCTTACATAACTACTAAACACTAACTATACAAATGAATCATCATTCATGAGGATCCTACATTCCTAATCTTACCCAACTCAATTAATTAGCTTGTCTGGTCAGCGACGATCAAGCCATATTTAACCAAACACTCATATCTTGTTGATTGAATCCATCAGTCCATAATTCATGTCAAAATATTTTCGCCTTTAGTTAATAAAATGTGTTTGGTTCATACAAAATTAGAAACCTAATTAACCCGAGCACAAAAAAAAGGAAGATTGTAAGCGGGATGCCCTCCCAACAATGTTCGGCAAACTTTGCTCATACAGGGGTTAGCCACAAAAATTCTGGCTAGCTGTTAACTTATAAAGATCAATACTATACAGTGACGGTAACCACTTCCTATAAGGTTTGTTGTCGTTAGGATAATTATCGAACCAATACATGTTTGATTCCTATGTTAAGTGTACAATATGCATTAGGGTAAACATTGTGTAAGAAATAGTTTAGCAGATAGACTTACAATTTTTTTTTTTTTTGGGTTTAACCACAGGTGTCCACACCACACATTGGTTTCGAACTCTTGCCAACAGGCAGGAGCCCGCCTAGAGACCAACTTGCCTATCATGGGGCCAACAACTTGTTGGTAGATAGAATTACATTTATAATGAAACGAATGAGGTGAGGGGGGGAAAATATCCACCTTGTGGCACCAAAATCCGAAACTTATTCGTCTCATCTTCATAAGTTCTAAAATTCCCCTGCACATCTAATGTTCAGAGAACCATTCAAACATTATCAAGAAAACTTAAATCAGCACCTAAATAATGAATTATAAATAAGAACAAACAGAAATTTACCCGTTTCGGCTACAGCATTCGAAGCTATAACAGGTAAAGCGAACGAAGAGAGAAAAATCCGAAGCAACAAATCCCTTCTCTTGGGTGCGCATCCCTCATCCGAGCAAACACTAAATTCATCAAGTTTTAGTTCACTGTAACCACAATAGGAGCTAAAACAAACCTATAATTTGCCTGATAAATGTTACCGAATCTTTGAGTGCAAGTGGGCGTTCTCGGATTTGATCGATCGACTTCCGGATTGGCCGGCAATTGCTGAAAGGGGGGGAAATGATAATTGAAGTTAATTAGAATTATGAGTTATTAAAAGAGTATGGAGGTAAATTTAGGGTTAGGGTTTGGAGATGGTGACCTTTGGAGCGAGAGGGGAGAAGAGAGTGTGAGGGAGGAAGAGAGCAGAAAATGGAGGCCATAGCTTTTTTGGAGATTGGTTTTGAGCGGAAGGCGTTTAAATTAGCTTTGTGCAATTTTCATTTAGAACCCACTATTCAGTTCATTTTACTTCTGTGTACGCAAATACAGAATTTGTCATCTATATTATCCAGGGTTTTGTCCATATATATCCCGTACTTTATAGCTATTTTAAAATTTCCCCATAAAAGGACTTGCAAATGTTTATATATATATATATATATATATAGCAATTCTTATGTCAACTTAAGTGGATGGTCCACCAAAATTTCTATGCACTCATGTTACTAGGATCCTTACATGATATGAAGAGTCTTTTTATCTAATACTATTATAAAAGTGTGTTGGTATGTTAAAACATTTCTTTCAAAAATGTCCTCCAAACTACATATATGCATCCATAAAACACATACTTGCATACATACAAACACATACATATACATGCATACATTCTTAATAATGGCATAACTCTCCTATTAATTGTCCACTAATATTAACTTCTATTTTTTATAACTCCTTTAGAAGAGAGAACGACAAAGGGGGTGTGAAGACGATTGAAGTTGTGCTGATGAAGTATTGAACTTTAAGTTTGCATACATATAAACACATACATATACATGCATACATCCTTAATAATAACATCTCTCTCCTATTAATTGTCCACTAAAATAAGAGTTATATTTTCAATTGTAGTTTTTATTTAAGTGGCAATTACATTTGACTGTTACGGAATCCAAAGAGCCTATTTTTTTATTTATCATAATAGCCCTTACTTGCAACCTATATAAATTCACTCATTTGATGATTTAGATTTACACTCACCTCGTACAACCCTAACAGCATCCTATACTTACCACATGACTTTACTATGATATTATTTTGATGATACAAACTCGCTATTGAAAACATTATTCCTTTAGAAGAGATAATGACAAAGGGGGTGTGAAGACGATTGAAGTTGTGCTGATAAAGTATTGAACTTTAATTGAATTATACTTTATACTGATGTGATTGTTAGACTAATGGCTATATGTGGATTAAGGATACGATTGATACAAGGAAATGTGGAGAATTCGGATTGAGGCTAAAGTTTGAGGTCTATTTTTTTTTTGGGGGGGGGGGGGGGTTAATAAACTTTTATTTCTATTTCTATAATTATTACTATGTACTTAATTGTGAATTGAGAGAAATATTGTATTATCCATGAACTTAGTAGATATATTTTTTGTAGCATGTTACTAATTATATGATAATAGAAGAGAGAGAGAAGGTGAAAGTGAGAATTTTATTTTGTTATAATGGATTAGCAAGAATAAAGATAATTAATATAAACAGGAATAACATGACACACTTAACATAAAAGTAAAGAACAAACTTAGAATTTTTATCTTTTGGGTAAAGTTTATATATAATAAGTATATTATAACCTCCCTAATGTTAAAACTATATTCTAAATTTGCACATAAAACTACCAGTAGTTATTAAATGCCATTCATTATCTTAAATTATAAAGTAAATAGAACTATGTCTTTTAAGATTAAAAAAATTGTATCTTTTGGGTATTTCATGATTTGCCATTGTTCACAAAATAACCCTGAAATTTTTCACAAACAACCATAGATCTTCATAATTTTATAAAGACCATTAAAATTTCATATATTTATAGAAAAATACTAAAACTTCATAATTTTTTACAGAAAACCACATATATAGTTCAAAACTTAAATCTTAAGAAGATTGAAAGAAGTATATGATCTAAATTGTAAGAAAATTACAAATAAGTCCTCAAATGTTATTATAATTACATTCAAAATAAAATTTTTTCATTAATTAAATTAATTAAATAATAAATTATGTAAAGTATTAGAACATAAAACAAATATGTCCACGTGCAACACACGTGCGTTATACTAGTATATATAAATGAGTGGATAGAAAATTTGGTGGACAAAGGCTTGGTGTCCACTTATATATATATATATATATATATATGAAAGTACCCTAGAGGGGGGTGAATACGGTAAACAAACAAAATGTGCAACTAATTAAAATACAATTCAATCAAAGACACAAAATATGACAATAGGAAAAAATAAAAGAGAGAAGGTGAGAGATAGTTAGCCAATGAAAATGGCGATATGTTCACGAGGTTCAGCCACTCTTAACCTACGTCCCCGACCACCTCTCCTCCCGATGGTAATCGACTCCACAAACCGGTTTGGAAGCCGAAACTTCTTACACAATCATCTTCTCGAGATCCAACTCTCCACACAAAGCCACATAGTACAAGATGAAGATAATAATCTCTCTTACAAGAATCCTATGACAAGGATGAAAAGTTTGACTATTGAAGCACTGGGATTGTGAGTATATGAAAGTGAAAGACTTAGAAGAAAAAAGGCTCGAGAAATTTTGCTTTAAAAATTTGAATCATAAGTTACCTTGTTGTTCTTCTTCTAAAAATCAAATGGGTCTTTGAGGACTATTTATAGCCTCTCAACCACATCAGAAGGTATGGACTCCAAATCAGATCAAATCTGTCCAAAAATATTTTCTGAAATCAAAACAAATCCCTTAAAAACCAGATTTAGATAAAACTAGTCGTTACCTAGAAATCTAAAAACCGATTGACTAATCAACGAACCAGTCGACCGACCAGAACGACTAAAAATATACAGTGCGGTTGATAATTACTATCGGTCGACTACTAAAGGACCGATCGATTGATAGTTTTGGTCGGTCGACTGCACAAAAATAATTTGTAGATACTGTAAAAAATGAAATATAGTCGGTCGACCAATGATCACTATCAGTCGACCGATAGACTAAAAAATGATTTTTATTTAAAATAGCTGAAATAACTTAAAAGAAGTTTTGAGGCTTTGGAAAATACTTGAAGTTATTAAGTACTAATGACAGAAAGCATTTTTTTAAAAACTTTTGTTTAAAAATGAATTTAAAAGATTTTGATAAGAACGAATTTTGAAGTACGTGTGTGTGTATAATCCCCTAATGCTTCAAGAGTTATCAAGTTTATTTCTTGCTACAATATGATATAGAGAGAAATAAAAATATAAATATCACTTACAAATATATACAATGCTGGAATATCGATATTTGTTAAGTTTTGTTGTTGATAAAGCTCTTCTTGAATATATACTTGAATGCTCTTCTTATAGATATTTTCTTAAGTCAATCTTTGAGCAATTAAGGCTTCTTCATCAACTTGCCTCCACCTCTATGAATATCATCGTTAACGTGCTAGTCCATCCATCCTTCTTTACATGGCACTATATTGCTTGATAAACGTATCCTGCGTGGGATCACTTGACAAGTGGTTAGTACCAATAATGGGGTTTGTAAATCATCATCAAAACATGAGACCTAACAATCTCCTCCTTTTTGATGATGACAAATCATCATTATAAAAGAGCAAAAATTAAAGAAAACAAATGTTACCTATAGATAGATTTTCTCCCCCTATCTATGTGTTAGAATCTTGGGAGATTTTCTCCCC
>BQKN01000076.1:695911-715458 GCA_022839385.1 Asparagus kiusianus | reverse complement strand
TTTTCTCCCCCTATCTATGTGTTAGAATCTTGGGAGATTTTCTCCCCTTTTGGCAACATTAATATAGGGTACACAAGGATAAAGAGAGGAAGAAAAAAATACAAAAATGGTAAATCAGTCGACTAATAGATATATCGGTCAATTGGAAATGTCAAAAAATTAGTCGACTAGGAATATCAGATACCGGTCGATTGAATAGAGTAATCGATCGACTGGTGATGAAATCAGTTGACTGGATCCATAAAAGAAAAATCTAGAAAAATAAAACTCATAAAAAGTATAGAATATCATTTTTGAAGAAGATAAAAAGAGCAAGCAAACGTGAATCAAGGGATGCACATGCCTAATTCACCTCTTATATGACAAAAAGTTTCTTCGCAAAGAGGCTTGGTAAAGATGTCCACTAATTGAGATTTTGTATCAATATAAACAAGGGACGCATCTTTCTTTTCTACATGATCACGTAAAAAGTGATGTTGAACATCTATATGTTTGGTTCTAGAATGAAGAACTGAATTTTTTGAAATATTTGTAGCACTAGTATTATCACAATAAATTTTTGTATCATGAAAGTTTAAGTCAAAATCAATCAAATTTTGTTTCATCCATAATAATTGAGAATAATATAAGCCGGCGGCAATGTATTCCACTTCCGTAGTAGATAAGACAACACAATTTTGCTTCTTAGATGACCAAGAGACTAGGAATTTGCCTAAGAATTAGCAAGTGCCACTACTACTCTTGCGGTCTACCTTGCATCCGGCAAAGTCGGCATCACAAAAACCACAAAGATCAAAAAAAGTATACTTCGGATAAAACAATCCAAGTTCAATTGTACCATTTATATACTTAATAATATGTTTAACATCAATTAAATGGGATTTTTTAGGAAAAACTTGAAACCGTGCATATACACAAACACTAAACATTATGTCGGGTCTCTTAGCAGTGAGATAAAGTAAACTACATATCATACCTTGATATAGCTTCTGGTCTACTTTCTCACAACGTTCATCCATGTCCAAATTAATGGAGGTACCCATTAGAGTTGGTGCGTGCTTGGAGTTTGTCATCCCCAATTTCTTCACCAACTCTCTTGCTTACTTGCTTTATGAGACGAAAATTCTATCATCACCTTGTTTGACTTGGAGTCCAAGGAAAAACGTGAGCTCTCCCATCATACTCATCTCAAATTGCTCTTGCATTACTTTTGAGAATTCCTTGCACAAAGATTCAGTAGTAGCTCCAAAAATAATATCATTGACATAGACTTGAACTAAGATGAAATCATTTTTTATTTTTCTAACAAACAAAGTATTATCAATATTTCCTTTTGAAAAAATCGTTTTCGACAAGAAAACTAGAAAGACGAGCATATCAAGCCCTTGGAGCTTGTTTCAAACCATATAAAGTTTTTTGAACCTGATAAACATGATGGAAGAAAAGGATCGATAAAATCGGGGGGTTGCTCAACATAAACCTCTTCATCAATAAAACCATTTAAAAAGGTATTTTTAACATCCATTTAAAATTGTTTAAAATTTTTAAAACTAGCAAAAACCAAAACATACGAATTGACCACATTCTTGCAACTGGTGCAAAGGTTTCGTCATAATCAATGCACTCTTCTTGATTGTATCCTTGGGCGACCAATCTAACTTTATTCCTAGTTACAATACCAAATTCATCAAATTTATTTCAATAAACCCATTTGGTTCCAATAACATGAAAATCTTTTGGTCTAGGAATAAGTTTCCAAACATTATTTATTTGAAAATTATTTAATTCATCGTGCATGGCTAAGACCCAAAACTCATCATTTAAAGCATCATCAATACGCTTAGGTTCTATTTAAGATAGAAAATCAATGTTACTGTATTCGCTAATAGCTTTTGAACGAGTCATGACTCCTTTTGAGGGGCTTCCAGTGATTTGTTCCTTAGAGTGATCTGATGCATACTTCCAAGTTTTGGGGAGTTCTCCTTGCTCATTTTCTAGGTTCTTTTCAAACTCCTTTTCTGTAAAACCCTATGAATTTTTATAATATTATGGAAAAATAATATTAAATGAGTTTTATAATGTTTGAGATTATTTTGGGATGAATGAGTACGCGTGTATTTGATTTAAGATCAATTAAGTATATATATGAGGATATATTAGTGTATCGCATGCACATAAGTGTGCAACTTGTAGGCTGCGTGTCACCTCTGACTAGAGGTAATTAGTAGACAGATCGGGTGTAAAACCTGAGTTTTAGGTTTCGGGTCAGATTATTTTGGTTCGGGTTGGTCTATATATATATATGAGTATATATACCTAAAATTTCCCTTTTCCTTCATATTTTCACATGAACAAAAGCCAACCTCTCCCCTCAAAAACCCTAAATTTTGTGAGTTTTGAGAGCTTTGAGAAGCAAAAATCAAGAGAAGAGTGAGATCGTCAACGTTTGGTGAAGGAGGAACGTGTCTCACGTGTGTGAGAGTTTCAGCACGAATTTTGAGACGAGTTTCATCTCCTCCAATCACATCCCCGTTTTTATCTGGTTTTATTTGGTGTCTAGTGGACTTTCAAAACCTATTTTTTTTAGTAAAGATCGTTTCTTTAAACTGTATGATATAAAGATTTAATCTTTCTATGTTAAAAAGTTATAAAATGGATTCCTTGATTTGGATTCAAGTTCTGAAATAAAGTTAAAATGAGATTTCGTTGAGATTTATGGTTTTCATGATGATTCTTACAAATATGATCATGCTAGGGATATTAGAATTCACTCAAATATTTATATATGTGTTTTCATGTAGTTAAATAAACCCTAATCATATTAAATCAACATCTATACATGAATTACATTCGAAAATTTTTCATTTTTGAGTTTTCTAAGAATTTTAGATGTTCTCAGGAAACTGGGCAATACCTCTCTGGTCGGTCGACTGAAGCACAAGCATCGGTCGATCGATCAAGGCAATTTCGCATGTGCATGTTTTGTGCATCCAGCCGGTCGACCGATGGGTGTAAACCAGTCGAATGGTCCGTGTGAATTTGTGAACTGGTTGTTTTGACATGTGAGATGATTGTGAATACGAAGTTCGGGTCCGCACATTGAGGAATGTGCTTAGCCACTAGAGTACACGTATTTGGGATTGTGATGAGCTACTCAAGGTGCGTAATCTATTATTTGATTTATTTTATTGTACAGTAGTTGTGGATACTTGAGTGAGGTTAGTCAGCTTTCCCGCAATGAGACCACGGCTGGACGACACTCCATGTTGCATCATTGTTTTTGGGTTAGCCTAATATGCCTATTCTCCACAGGGTGATAGAGACACATTGTTTCCGAGTTAGGTTGATATACCTTTTCTCTGTAAGGTGTCTGAGACATCATTGGTTTCCGGGTTTAGGCCGACATGCTTATTCTCCGCAAGATATTTGAGATTGTGTTTTGCTCCAATGTTACCTACCTCAGGAGTAGAGTATGAGGTTGTGTTTTATTGTACACGATGTATCTTAGACGGATATTTATTTTTGTTGATGTGCCAACTACTTGAGAGTAGTGTGAGATATTATTAAATGATTTGTTTTGGATGAGATTCGGTAGTGTGTCATTCTTTATTATTTATTTTTGTTCATAGGATTTGGAATTGATATTTAGCGATTTACAATTTGAGACATGATATATATATATATATGAGGGTTTCCTTATTTGAATTATTTCGTTCGACGTACTAATTCTCGTGTTGTGAATTTGTAAATATCAATTTCCTCTTAGTTCAGGATAGATAATTTTTAGGGTCATGTTTTTGCTTATGTATACCAAATGTAGGATCGTGACCCTTAAGAATAGAGCATGCTCTTATAAAAATCTATGGAAGGTTTACACTTAAATACTAGAGGGGGAGTTTGCAAAGTAGATTATAAATTGCAAAGAAAGAATGGAAATCTCAGAAAGTGAACATCACAAATACAAGCATGTATACTGGTTCCACCTCCCTGGTGTACATCAAGTCCCCAAGTAAATCATGTTTGAGAGTTTCCACTATGATTTTGGAACCTTACAAAATCAAAAGAAAAACTGACCAATTTACAAAACCATACAAATTGCAACCCAATTGACAAGATCATGCCAATCGTCACACCGATCTCTAGACCATTAGATCAACCCTCTCAAACCTGAGAGAACCTTCCTTGAATCAATGTACAATTCCAATCCTATAAGCCTTGATGTGGATGTGAATGTGTAACAGCGGATTATCAATCTTTTTAACTCTCTGAATATTACCTAAACAAGCTCTAAGAATGATAGGAACAAAGGTAATATCAGAAACTCTCTTTTATAGAAAAACAGATCAAAAAACTTAAAGTTTAGAGAGTTAATTTGCACAATATGTGAATCTTACAAGTGCAAAACTTGGTGTTTATTTTTTGATGTATAAACCTATTTATAGCCTCTGAAATGACATAATTTAAACCCAATTAATGTCCACAAAATGTCTATAAACAGTTACTTATTCAAAACCTAAAATCTAGAAAAACTATATCTGTAGTCGACTACAAGCTATAGTAGTCAACTACACTGAGTCTAAATAGACTCTATGAAGTCAGAAAATTGCTTAGTAGTCGACTACAAGGTATAGTAGTCGACTACACTGTAAACTCACAGATTCTGAAATTTTATTTTTAGTATTTTGGTTGTAACTTTATCATCCGATATCGGAATGACGTGATTTAAGATTTGTTGGAAATCTATTGAAGAGACCTAAAACTTTAATCTTTTGAGTTTTTCCAGATTCTAATTGCTAAGGGGTATAAATAAAATATTTTAGGACTCACTCAATATCTATAAACTCTAATTGCTAACATATAGGATTTCTATTGTTAACCAATATACTAAGTATGTGTCAATGTGTTCTAACACTATGTGTGTGTGCATGTGTATGAGTGATCAAGGCTTGTACAAATTTTTAAGCAAAGAAAATATAAAATTACATTTTGATAATAAAATATATCTTCTTCTTTACTTTATTTTCCCTTGAACTCATCTATGTCTTGAGTATCCTTTTGAATATAATTATTGATATAGCTCTAATACTGCAAAATAAATATTAGTACATAATACACACAATATATAATATTTGTTATCATCAAAACAAACTAATCTTGGGGTCAAGATTCCTAACATTCTCCCCATTTTTATGATAATAAATATATGTTATTAAAATATAAAAAATTTAATCCCTCTACATGAAATCATTAAATAAAATATTTTACTCCCCCTGCATCAAAGCATTAGTAAAAAAATTAATTTCTTTAATATAACCCCCCCTTTGTCATTAGCAAAAAGAAATAAACACAATTCTAGTTAATATTTTCTTTTTCTAGGTACCTTAATAAAAATATTAAGCACTTTGGTACCCTTTTATATTATATCATTAGGATTAGCCCTTAGGAATCTAAATCCACTTGGAATTTGGTTTTTATTTATTAAAATAAGTGTAATTCTTTGAATTGCAAACTTCATACATATAAGATGAAATATAATCATTCCTATCATGAATATTCAAATTCTTAGGAATCCATATATACTTATTTTGTTTAGCATAAATATTCTTATTATTATTCTTCAAAACATAATCATTCTTTGTAAAATACTTAGGAACAAATCCAATACCAAAATGATTTTTTGAAGATTTTTGAAATGAGAGCAAATTATTCAAATTCTCTTTACCTTCATTGAATTTACTAACATTCAAACATATATCGTCATATTTTAATTTAATAGAAGAAATATCTTTATCTAAAACATTAATGTGAATTTTTAAATCATTGCATTCTGATTTTAAATAAACATTCTCATTAGTCAAAATATGATTTTCTTTAAGCAAGGATTTATTTTCCTCTTTTAATTCAATTACTTGAGAATTAGAAATAGTAGAAGAATTAAAATCAGAAATTTCTTCAAGTAATCTTTTATTTTTACTTTTAAAAAAATTATGTGAAGCCTTTAATCTCAAAAATGTTTCATATAATTCATTAAAAGTATCTAAAAGCTCCCATTGTCACTTACTTCATCTTGTGTCATAAAACACATATGGGCGCTTTTCTTTTCTTCGAATTCTTCATCCGAAGACGAATCATCACTATCATCCCATGTAGCCGCTAAAGCCTTCCTTTTTTTGTTGCTTTGAATATTGTTGAAGTTGTTGAAATGATTTAATTTTGCTTATTTTTTAACAATGGACAATCTTTCTTCATATGTCGTGCAAACATGCTCATTTCTTCATCATCATCCGAATCTTCTTTATCAGAAGTAGTATTAAATGCAAGAACTTTCTTGTTCTTTGTTTCATCCTCATTCTTTCTATCTTCAATTTAAACTTCATAAGCCATGAGCTTATCAATTAGATTTTCTATCGTAAGAGTTGATAAGTCATTTGCTTCCTCTATTGCAGTAACTTTCTTTTCCCATTATGGAGTAAGTGAACGAAGTATCTTTCGCACCATCTCCACTTGAGTGTATACTTTTTCAAGACCGATGAGAGAATTGGTGATATCGATAAACCTTGTAAATATTTCTCCAATGGTCTCGTTTTTCTTCATTCTAAACAATTTGATATATGTACAAGAATAGAAATTTTAGATTCTTTAACCTTACTTGTGCCTTCATGAGTTACCCTGAGTGTGTGCCAAATGTCATATGCATATGTGACCGTTGACACACTATCGAACTCATTCTTGTCAAGAGCACAGAACAAGGAGTTCATTGCTTTAGAATCCAAATTTGCATTGTTCCTTTGAGATGTAGTCCATTCCATGAAAGGAGTAGTTGGCTTCTCGTATTTTGTTTCCACAACATTCCAAAGTTTGTAGCCAATTGATTGGAGATAGATTTTCATCCGACACTTCCAATAATTATAACTTAGTCCATCAAACATTGGTAGACGATTTGTAGAATGTCCTTCCCTAAATTTTGAGTTTGAGTCAGAAGTTGATGCCATTATTTCAACCTTACTCTGATACCAAATGTAAGGTCCTGTTTTGCTTATGTATACCAAGTGTAGGATCGTGACCCTTAAGAATAGAGCGTGCTCTTATAAAAATCTGTGAAAGCATTATACTTAAATACTAGAGGGTGAGTGATACGGGTGTATCTTCTCTTCGGGAACTTAGCGATCCTCATGGGAGCTTGAGGATAGATGATTCTCATGATAGCATGAGAATAGGGATGTAAAACATTATAGTGGAACGCAGGTAGAAGTGTGGAACGAGACGACGAGCAGCAGATTCGAAGAATCCAGTTTTCAGCTCATGAGTTGACTCATACATGAACATAAGTCGACTCATCAGGTTGAGTCAACTCATGACTGTCATGAGTTGACTCATGAAACCCAGCCATTTTGTCAAAAGTTTCTGCTCGGTCGACTCATCATTTTATGAGTCGACCCATGTGTCATGAGTCGACTCATCTCCATCATGAGTCGACTCATTGACGTTTTCCTGGTTTGGTTGGGTTTTTGTTCACACGAATTCCTGTTGGTTTTTGGTTTGGTTATTTATCAGATTACCATCCACGTTTGTACACCTATATAAAGGATTGTTTTAGGGTTTCTAAGCAATGAGAGGTGATTAAGAGAGATTCTAATCATTGTATTAGGGTTTAGAGAGGATTGAGAGGTTGTTCTCGATTCTAGTGAGATTGTGAGGGAGAGATTTGTAATAATTGATTCTTCATAATCTAGAGAAGGTATTTTCCTTCGCCATACTGAATTGTTCTTGTGTTTTAGTTATCTTCTTCTCAATCCACTTTTTGATAATTCCACGACCAAAGGGTGCTCACACGACGACTCGTATCAAGTTAGTATCAGAGCGATCAGATACGGTAAAGGGGCATCCTGTGTATGGTCCTTACTCGATCGTAATATAAGAAGCTTGGCGAGATCCTTATTTCATTAGAAGGAGTCTAGGTTTTAAGGAGGAAGAAGATGGCTGAAGGAGACAATTCCACGAGGATTGATGCATTGGAGAAGCAGATTAAGACGATAGGTTCGACTCTCACATAACTCGTCAGTCTTATCCATGGAGGTGGCAAACAATGTGAATCTTCCTCGAAAAAAATTGTTGAGTTCGATGTGGAGAGAGTAGATTCGGATTCTAACAAGGAGGAGGAGACCATTAAGGCTGCATTGCATCAAGAGGGTAAGAATTCTTATCAGAACCTGAAGATTGACTTCAAGCTGGAGATTCCTATTTATGATGGGAGTGTTGATGTCGAGAGGCTTGATGACTGGATCGAGCGGATGGAGATGTATTTTACTCTTTATGGCTATTCGTCAAAAGAAAAGATTGTGTTCGCGACTTTGAAGCTTTCAGGGCACGCGTTGATGTGGTAGAAGTCCTACTACAAGCAAGAGAAGAAGGCGGTGTCGTGGAACAAGTTCAAGGAGTTACTGAGGAAGCAGTTCTACCCGGTGGGATTCCTTGAAGAGCATTGGTACAAGTGGTATGGCTTACGCCAAAGGGTCAATCAAACCGTTCAAGAATACACTATGGAGTTCCAGCAGCAGGCGATGGTCCTCAACATTGCGACAGAGGAATATTCCGTGTTTATGAAGTATATGGTAGGATTGAACGATTACATCCGAAAGGAGATGAAGCTATTCACGGTGGAATCAATTGCACAGGCGAGCGTGAAGGCTATTGCCCTCGAGTGTATGCAAAAGAAGGGCAACAATGCTAAGGGAGACTCCAAACAGATGGGAGGCAAGTCTAGTGGTTCTCAATTTAAGGAGGAGAAGAAGAAGGGTGATCCAGGGAAGGCAGGACTGATTTGTAGTCACTGCGAGCAGACATAGCACACAGCTGATCGGTGCTGGGAGAAGTATCATCATCTCAAGCCAAGAGGGTTGAAGAAGAAGGAGGAGAAAAAAGCATACATGATAGCTCAATGTCTGAAAGAAGTCCCGGAGATGACAGAGCCCAACAACAGTCTCAACCTTATGGCAGGGAAGCAGACCACGAAAGAGGACGACGACCCAAGAGAGCAACTCTTTGTTCTTAAGTTGCAAGTGAAGACCAGTTTGGTTGATGCCATTGTTGATTCGGACAGTGAAAAAATTTGATATCCGAGGCATTGGTTCAGAAGCTGGGTCTGAAGACGGTCAAGCATCCGAAGCCCTATCCAGTAGGGTGGATTCAGAAAGAGGAGAAACTGAGTGTAGTTGATCAATGCACTGTCAGATTTGCACCCACGAGTCGTATATTGACGAGGTCACGTACGACGTCGTTCCATTAGATGTTTGTCAGATTATACTGGGCAATCCGTACTTATGGGCTAGATATGCGATCTACGAGAGGCGGGCTCAGAAGTACGCCTTCACTAAGGATGGTGAAAAGTTCATATTTTGTTCGGCATCTCTTCCGGGAGAGATAAGCTTGGGGACGGTAACGCGAGCGAAGAGACTAGTGAATGTAAGCAAGAAGTTTGTCTCGCTGTAGATTAGACTTCTAGAAAAGTCATCAATAAAGGATTGCAACTTGGGGCGAAAGGTGATTACGACGAGACGCGGGATGGATGAGATGTTTCTGATCGGACGTCGAGACCAGGTTCTTAGCAGGGCCAGAAGGTGCAGAAAAGATGGAGGAGCTCGAGAGTTTCCTCAGCAAAAGTCCTAACATGAACGGGACTTCAAGTTCCTAAAGAGGGGACCCATGATACGAATGTATCTTCTCTTCAGGAGCTTAGCGATCCTCATGGGAGCTTAAGGATAGATGATTCTCATGATAGCATAAGAATTAGGGTGTAAAACAATACAGTGGAACACAGGTAGAAGCGTGGAACGAGACAACGAGCAGCAGATTCGAAGAATCCGGTTTTCAGCTCGTGAGTCGACTCATACATAAACATGAGTCGACTCATCAGTTTGAGTCGACTCATGACTGTCATGAGTTAACTCACGAAACCTAGCCATTTTGTTAAAAGTTTTTACTCGGTCGACTTATCAGTTTATGAGTCGACCCATGTGTCATGAGTCGACTCATCTCCGTCATGAGTCGACTCATCGATGTTTTCCTAGTTTGGTTAGGTTTCTGTTCACACGAATTCCTGTTGGTTTTAGACTTGGTTATTTACCAGATTGTTATCTACGTTTGTACACCTATATAAAAGATTATTTTAGGGTTTCTAAGCAATGGTAGGTAATTAAGAGAGATTCTAATCATTGTATTAGGGTTTAGAGAGGATTGAGAGGTTGTTCTCGATACTAGTGAGATTGTGAGGGAGAGATTTGTAATAATTGATTCTTCATAATCTAGAGAAGGTATTTTCCTTCGCCATACCTAATTATTCTTGTATTTTAGTTGTCTTCTTCTCAACCCACCTTTTGGTAATTCCGCGACCAAAGGGTGCTCGCACGGCGACTTGTATCAGTGAGTTTGCAAAGTAGATTATAAATTACAAAGAAAGAATGACAATCTCATAAAGTGAACATCATAAATACAAGCATGTATACTGGTTCCATCTCCCAAGTGTATATCCAGTCTCTAAGCAAATCCCGCTTGAGAGTTTCCACTATGATTTTGAAAACTTACAAAATCAAAAGCAAACCTGACCAATTTACAAGACTATACAAATTGCAACCCAATTGATAAGACCATGCCAATCGTTACACCGATCTCTAGACCAAGAGATCAACCCTCTCAAACCTGAGAGAACCTTCCTTGAATCAAGGTACAATTCTAATCCTATAATCCTTGATGTGGATGTGAACATGTAACAGTGGCTTATCAATCTTTTTAACTCTTTAAATATTGCCTAAACAAGCTTTAAGAATGATAGGAACAAAGGCAATATCAGAAACTCTCTTTGATGGAAAACAGATTGAAAAATTAAAAGTTTAGAGAGTTAATTTACACAATATGTAAATTTTACAAGTGCAAAACTTGGTGCTTATTTTCTGATGTTTAAACCTATTTATAGCCTCTGAAATGACATAATTTTAAACTCAATTAATATCCATAAAACGGCTGTAAACAGTCACTTATTCAAAACCTAAAATCTAGAAAAACTACCTTTGTAGTCGACTACAAGTCATAGTAGTCGACTACACTGAGTCTAAATAGACTCTGTGAAGTCAAAAAATTGCTTAGTAGTCGACTACAAGGCATAGTAGTCGACTACACTGTAAACTCATAGATTCTGGAATTCTATTTTTAGTATTTTGCTTGTAACTTTCTCATCTGACATCGGAATAAGGTGATTTAGGATTTGTTGGAAAGATGTTAAAGAGATCTAAAACTTTGACCTTTTGAGTTTTTCCAGATTCTAATTTCTAAGGGGTATAAATAAAATATTTTAATACTCACTCAATATCTGTAAACTCTAATGGCTAACATAGGGGATTTCTATTGTTAACCAACACACTAAGCATGTGTTAGTGTGTTCTAACACTATGTGCATGCATGTGTGTGAGGCTTGTACAAATTTCTAAGCAAAGAAAATATAAAATTATATTTGACAATAAATTATATCTTCTTCTTTGCTTCATTTTTCCTTGAACTCATTTATGTCTTGAGTATCTTTTTCAATATAATTATTGATATAGCTCTGATACTATAAAATAAATATTGGCACATAATACACATAACATATAATATTTGTTATCATCAAAACAAACTAATCTTAGGGTCAAGATTCCTAACATAATTTATATATCTATATGTACTAGCTTGTATTTTCCTACACCTACCCCTCCCCCTGGGGGCGGTGGAGATGTTCTCGCTAGAGCTTTAATGCTTGTTATTTTTCCTCTTTTTAGGCAGCGAGTCAGGCGCACAGAGAGTTACAAGTTGATGGAGTTTCGGCTTTAGCTTCAATCATTATTTACTATTAGTAGTTATGATTTATTTTCAGATATTAGAGTTGTGTTTTATTTTGAAAGGTTGTGTGCCTTAGTACAATTTCAGGTGACTCTTATGTATTGAGATATTTCATCCATGTTTCGAATATCATTTGTACTTCATTTATTTCAATTGGAACATGATAATTATTCTTTTAATATCTCTTTACTTTATCATGTTCATTGTATTCTTATCTTTATTTTATCTACTTTGTACCTACACTTGTTTATTGTTGATTCCACTATACAGATATTACTGTGATGATGAAATGTATTATTACATAGTGTGGGTACATGACATGTTTGATATTCTTGGGTTCACCTTGGACTGCAACCTTGTGTGAAACCTGGGGCGTCACATTTTCTTGTGTCCTTGATACAACTGTTGAAGGGGGTTACTTATTTGCAATAGTTCTAATCCTCCTTCAATGTCATCATCTTTCCTAATAGGCACAAAAGTTTGCAAGTTAATATTAGTCTCATCAAAGGTAACGTTTATAGACTCTTCAACAACGAGTGTTCATTTATTAAAAACTCTGTAAGCCTTATTCCTTGATGCATACCCTAAAAATATTCCAACATCTATTTTAGAATCAAATTTATCATGATGATCTTTAGTATTCAAAATAAAATATTTGCAACCAAAAATTCGAAAATAGCTTATGTTGGGTGTCTTACCAAAATAAAGCTCATAAGGGTTTTTTTTTTGAAAATAGGTCTAATCAAAACACGATTTAAAATGTAGCAAGCTGTGTTAAAGGCTTCCGCCCAAAAATACTTTAGTAAAATAAAAGCATTTATTGCGGTGCGTGTCATCTCTTGTATGTTATGATTTTTTCTTTCAATAATACAATTTTGTTGCAGTGTTCTTGGTATGAAAAATATATGAGTAATACCATGATGGTCACAAAAATCATTAAAATACTTGTTTTGAAATTCATCTCCATGGTCACTACGAATTTTAATAATTTTTAAATCTTTTTCATTTCAACCCTTTTTTACAAAATGTAAAAATTCATCAAAGAACTCATCTTTGTTTACAAGAAATATGACCCATGTAAAATGAAAAAAATCATCAACTAACACAAAAACATAATGCTTTCCTCCTAGTGAGGCAACACGCATAGGACCAAAGAGATCAAGATGAATTAATTGCAAAGGTTTAGTAGTGGATACCTCGTTGATGAATTTAAAAGAACTTTTGATTTATTTACCTTTGGCACACTCTTCACATTGGGAATCTTTAACAAAGTTTAAGCTTGGTAGTCCTCTTATCAAGTTTTTTTGATAGCTTAGAAAGTAACTTCATGTTTGCATGTCCAAGCCGTTTGTGCCAAATCCAAGGATCACCATCCATCGTGGCAAACCATTTTACATCTTGATCTACAAGCTCATTCATCTCAAAAGTATATATGTTAAATTTTCTAAAGGCAATAAAAATAATTTCATCTTTGAAGCTAACAATGCATCTATCCGGTTTAAAAATAATGTCATATCCTTTATCACTTAGTTGACTAATACTAAGAAAATTATGATTTAGTGCTTTAAATAAGTAAACATCTTCAATAATAGGAGAATGTTTCTTACCAATACTAATATTGACAATTTAACCTTTCTCGCCACCGTTAAAGGAGACATTACCTCCTTCCATTTTTGATAGGGTTGCAAAAAGATCTTTATTGCACGTTATATGATGTGAGCAACAACTATCAAGATATCATACTTCTTTACGTCTTGTGTGAGATATTCCCTACAAGCAAAGAAGTAGCAGATAGTTTAGGTACCCAAATCTTAGGTCCTTGAACGTTAGCACTTATGGTACCTTTGAGTACCCATATCAACCCATAAGCAAAAATATCATTTCTAATTCTATAATGGGTGGAGATGTGACCATGTCTCATGCAATAGGTGCAAGTAAAATTTCTCTTGTAAGAGGGTGTATGTGAGTGATGAGACTATTTTCTACCAAAATGATGGTGAGCATGGCTAGAAGAAGCATGACTAGATTTTAACAAAGTAATTTCATTGTTCAATCTCTCAATTTGAGACCTAAATTATTTGTTCTTGAAATTAAGATCTCCAATTATCTTATCGTTTAAAGCAATAGCATCATTCATAGAAGATTGTAATAATTCAAGCTTTGAATCACATGAGTTGTGTGATTTTTTAAAAGAGGAGTATTCTTTAGCTAACTTTTTAAACTCAAAATTTAATTCATCAAGTGTTGTTTCTAATTCACATTGCATGATGAAGGAGTGGTGATCGGAATCAGACATTACATCATCATCGTGAGCCATGAAACATACATTTCGATCTTGGAAGTCACACTTAGTGGCTTCTTCATAATTATCTGAATCGCTAGGTTCGGATTCTTCTCATCCTGCATGCATAGCCTTCTTCTTCTTGTACTTCATATAGTTTTCTTTTACCTTAGGGAAATCTCTTGCCATATGTCTTGGTTCACCGCATTCAAAATATTTTCCTACACGAGTCGAATATTATTAGAACGGTTTTTAAAGTTTTTATTTTTCCTTATCAATCTTGATATTCTCTTAGAGATATGTGTTACTTCTTTCGAGATATCAATTTCACTATCGGAGGAAGAAGAATCATTTTCAATTGCTCCTTTGAGCGCAATTGATTTCATCTTTGGAGAAGGTTCTTCATTTCCCCGTTAGGGTTCATCTTCTTTCTCCTTGATCTTCTTCTCATAAACTTTAAGCTTGCAAATGAGGCCATCATGGGAGAGCTTTGTGAGATCATTTGCCTCCTCTATCGCTGTTACTTTAGACTCCCATGCCGGTATAAGAGAACGTAAGATCATGTAGTTCTTCTCTTGGTTCTCAAGCACCTTGTCAAGACCAAGTAGTTGATTCACAATGTTAGTAAAATGACTAAACATAGTGTCAATAGATTCATCTGGAAGCATTTTAAACAATTCATATTCATGCATAAGATTGATAATTTTAGATTCCTTGACTTGAGGAGTTCCCTCATGAGTCACACAAAGTTTTTCCCAAAATCTCATGCGTGGTTGTACAAGTGGAGACTCTATTAAATTCATTTAGAGTAAGTCCACAAATCAAAGCATTTATAGCCTTAACATTTAGAGTAGCTAAATGCTTTTCATTTTCAGTCATGTTAACATATTGTTTTTCAACAATATCTAGGATATCAATATCAATACATCTCAAATAAATGTGCATCCTGGCTTTTCAATATGCAAAATTATTGCTATTAAACAAAGGGGCATAGATATGGATTGACATTCAAGAGCATGCACATTCATGTTTAATTCCATATGGGATCTTTACTCTAAGATGATTTAACCACAATTAAATAGAGACCAAGCTCTGATGCTAATTGAAAGTACTCTAGAGAGGGGGGTAAATAGGGTAATCAAACAAAATGTGCAACCAATAAAAATAAAATTTAATCAAAGACACAAAATATGACAATAAGAAAAATAAAATAAAAGAGTGGGTGAGAGATAGTAAGCCAATAAAGATGGCGATATGTTCATGAGGTTTGGTCACTCTCGACCTATGTCCCTGACCACTTCTCCAGATAGTAATCCACTCCACAACCCGGTTTGGAAGCCAGAACTTCTTACACAATGATCTTCGACGCGACTCAACTAAGTCAAGAATCATCCAACTCTTAAACAGCTATAGCGAATCTCGCCACGCAGCCCACCTCGAATTGGCTCAACTAAGTCAAGAGTGAGCCGACTCCCAATTCATACTCCATGCCAAGTTAAAAGGTGTCATTAGTCGGCCAAATCATGAGTCGAATTATGTGTCAACTTCAAACTCACAGATGAAGTTTGCCAGCTAACAAACTTCGCTCATGGCAACCTAAGTGGACCAAGTCATTCACAGTTCCGAAAAAGGCTCACCCATATCCAAGTGAGCCTCCCCCAAACATCTTCAGCAAACTTCATCCAAACGCTTAAGTGAACTTCGTCAAGTCAGTGAACCTCGCCAAATAGCCATTTGAGGGCTATTTTCATAGAAAAACCACTCTTCACTACCTCCTATTTTAATAGTCACTTAATCCACAATTAAAGGTTATTAATTCTCTCTTTTAGCCTGTAAAAGGAAGAGAGATTACTCATTAAAAAAAGGGAATTGGATCATAGAGAGATTAACACACACACATAAAGAGATTACTTATCTCACATTATGACTTTTATTGAGCAAAGGTGCTAAGAGAAGACTGGGATATCTTCCAAGCTACTAAGTTCTCATCAATAACAAAAGACTCATCATTTTAATCAGTGCGTCAATGGAGTATAAAATTGATGGCACACAGAAAAGAACCCCTAGGAAATATAAAATTTTCTTTAGTTTTATTGTATTCTTTTATATTATTTTTATTGTAATCTGAGTCAATTATAATATTAAAAGACCCGATACAGAAGGGCGAGCCTGCTAGGGACTTCTGTCTCCCCTGACAAGAAAATCATGTCGCACACTGATACTAAGACCCTTGAATCTTTTGCTAAATCGTCGGTCATTGAATTTGACCAAGCAAAGTTCAAGGAACTCATTTATATGAGCCAATCCTCATCAACAATGATTGTACACAGTTGTCATAAAATTTGTCACAATGTAAATCTCGAGTCTAAATCGACCTTCGCGTGTGTAAAGGCAACCTTTGCCAAAAATAGTTTGAGCTTAGCTGAAAGCCAAATGAACTTTGCCCAGAGCAAAGAAAACTCAACCATCGTCTTGAGTGAAGGTCAAGAAATTATTACATATTTTGACCTCAGATAGTAGTCCATAACTCCTTTAGATTTAAGCATCCCGCGATGCTCGCTATGCTTCTTTGATAGAAGCCAAAAATGGGGCTAATCCCACATCTACACAAGGGAATAACATCATCAATGATGATTCATCTAAATTTGCTAAATAAAAGTCTGGCCAATCTCACCATAAGCGATGTCCGCATATTAAGGCTAAAGATAGCGAAATTGACTCTAAAAAGTGTCTTTAACTTGGGACAACCTATGACCTGAGAGAATTCATATCTTTGGAAGAGAACTCACATATGTTAGCATTGTTTGACCCTTAAGGAAGTAGTCATGGCAATTCAGAGGAATTACCAATGCAAAGTTATTCCCGAAAAGAAATAATTTGTTAGCCTCCTTAGTCATGGTGAGCCTTCAGAGGTTCGAACTAAAAGATGACGACATATCCGAAAGGGTAAATCCTAAGGATTCACTATCAACATGACTAGTGTAACTTTTGGAGATGAGGAAGAAGAATGCAAATAGTTCACCTGACCCATTATACTCTCTTGGTATTAGAGACATATTGCCCAAAGTTTATGGCGTGTATCATCACCAGGTTAAGGCAGACATTCCTATCGACAACTCCTCTCTCCAAACACGAATAGCCAAGGCTTCATCTCAAGTGAATCAACCTACTTATAGTAACACCAACTCTGCCATAACATCAAATGCAACCTCTAGTTCAAGTCAAGAATGACAATGGATAGTAGATGTGATGGACCAAGAAGATCTTCTTGCTTAAATGGAAGCTCAAAAGAGAGATTCAGGTGAGTGAATCAAATATTTGGAAAAGATTCTTGAGCAACTCTTATCAGCATCTCAGCTTCAACCAAGTTCTTTGAAGTGGCCGATCAGCGAATCCTTTCTAGAAGGAGATTAAGCGCATTAAGATGATGTAGATTCTGATAGTTTAGGATCAGAGACGTCAGCACCTCCAAATCCAAGCAAGAAAACAAAGGCCTCGGAGACACCAAAAAATAACTCAACATTCTTTTTGAATGAACCGAGCTCAAGAAAGTTGGAATTACCTGACCTTACCCCCATTGAGTGGGACATGGTTCCCTATCTGATAAAATTCAAGCTACCAATGTTGTATTTGTTTGATGGTAAAGTTCTTCGAACCAACATATCTACTACATTCATCAACAAAATAGGAATGTAGTGGGTAACGAAGCCATTAAGGCGCGGGTTTTTTTGGCACCCTACAGGGAGTAGCCTTCGATTGATTCCTAAATTTGCCCGAGGGTTCAATTAAATCATGGGCAGATCTAGAATTAAAGTTTCACTCACAATTCTATGAGGAACAATTTGATGCTACCATGCTAAATTCCTCTCCAAAAAGCAAAGGAAAAATAAGACGGTCAGGGAGTTCATCAAAGATACCACAATCAGACATTGTGATATCGAGATATGCCTCTATCAATGTTATTTTAAACTTATCGACACAATTTGGTGGGATAGATAGTAGCTTACATAGGTGTTGTCATAGCCCACACATAGAAGGATTTGATGAAACTGGGGGCTGACGACGTAAGAAGAGAGGAGAGGAAGACAGAGAAGAGAGAAGAAGGCTGCGGGGGAAGTTCACGTGAAGAGAAAAATAAAAGATGTATATATATATATATATATATATATATATATATAGCGTTAGGGTTTATATATTAAACATAATTAAGAAATTACTTAAGGATAAAAATTGAATAATTAGGGAAAAATTATTTACAAATAATACGTAACAATAACAATAACAATAACACAACAAATATTAATTCAAAAGTTTTCACTGTTTTAAGTTAATTTATAATTATAAAAATCATTATATAAATATAAAATCACATTTTTAAATCATAAAAAATTCTAGAAAATCAAGAAAATATAAATACTTTTTAAAAAAATTAATATTTTAATATTTTAAAATACCAAAAAATTATTTAAACTAGTATAAAAAATTCATGGTCATTGCATTCTACCACCCTTAAAATAAATTCCATCGTTGGAATTAATATAAGAGTTCTTATATGCATTATTCAAGATAATAAAAGAAAGCTGCATCATTAAAAGTTATAATTAATCAGCTAAGTAATAAAGCACAAAACATCATCATAAGAAGTAGTATAAAACTATCACAATTAGTGCAAGTGTATCGTAAGCAAGTGTAAAATACACAAAATATAATCATAGTCATATAAAAAAAATTTAAACACAAATATCAATTAAAGCAAATCCCGTATCAAATAAAAATATCACATCAAGTCATAATATGTCAGACTTAACAATATACAAGAACAAAAATAAATATCATGTACATATACACACATAGCATGATAAACATAATTGTATAAAGCACACATCACAACAACAACATAAAATGCAGAAAGGCACCAAAAATGGAAAATCACCATAATAGATACATAGTAAATTATACAAACATATACATGATCACAAATCCAACAATATTTTTTTTTGGTAAATGAAAAAAATTTATTCATCAACCAATTTATGAAAATATGTACACCTCAAAAAAACTCAGTAATATAGTTACTGAGAACACAAACACAACCCGGATACAACCCTCAAATTATCCTGACAAATCCGCTTAGGAGGGGCTGTTAAACATGATAGTGGATACTTCAAATTTTATGACCTTGATCAGGTGATCCTCATTGCTAATCCTCTGGGTAAACAGTCTCGCATTCCTCTCCCTCCATATACAGTATATTGTAGCTGTCAACGCCAATTTTTTGAACTTGATCTGTATAGCTTTTCCTCTCAAACTTGAATACCAGCCCCAAATATGATTCCAGTTGTAGGATTTCCATTTGAAGTTCATCCAATCCATGATTGAGTTCCAAATGTAAGAGGAA
>BQKN01000076.1:633179-670911 GCA_022839385.1 Asparagus kiusianus | reverse complement strand
CACTCATATTCACACTTGCAAGTTGCCAAAATCAACGGGGTCTTACATTCTTCCCCCCTTAAAAGAATTTCGTCCTCGAAATTCAAAAATCATATCTAACTCGCAATGATGCTTGAAAAGCACAACAAGGGTCTAATCCAACCCGCACACATACTCATTCACATATATCAATCACTAAAATAAGCATATAGTGACATTTACACTTAACGATCTACAATGGTAATATTCTTATTCGACCCCTAACCTAACGGAACTAGTACGTCGGGCGAAAAATCCAAACAAGGAACCCCCCATGCATATACCATGTGTTCCGCAAGATTAGGAATTAGATAAAAATACCATCATTCTAGCGTTAAGTATAGGTGTCAAGGTATTCATATAAATATACAAGTAGGAATTTACGTCATAAATACTTTAGTTAATTTACCTGCTCAAATAAGTGTGGGTAGTCGCGTCGCATGTCCTCCTCGCGCTCCCAAGAAGCTTCCTCCACTCCACTTCGGTTCCACCGAACTTTCACCAATGGAATCACCTTGTTTCTGAGTCTCTTGTCTTCTCTAGCAAGAATAGATACCGGGATCTCTATAGTAGTCAAATCATCCTGAAGCTCAATCTCCGGTGCATCCAACACTCGCTGCTGCTCCTCGTCATGCAAGTGCTTCTTGAGCATAGAAATGTGGAATACATTGTGTATACTAGACATAGAAGCTGGAAGATCTAGTCTGTATGACACAGCTCCAATGCGCTCCAAAATCTGAAATGGTCCAATATACCTCGGTGCAAGCTTCCCTCGCCTCCCGAATCGCTGCACGCCTTTCATAGGCGACACCTTCAGCATAACCAAATCCCCAATCTGAAACTCGAGGGGTCTTCGTCTCTTATCTGCATAGCTCTTCTGCCGACTCTGAGCGGCTAGAATCCGCTTCCTGATCAAGGCTACCTTCTCAGTAGTCTGCCTTACTAACTCTGGCCCAAGCATCAAGCTGTCCTCCGGCTCGGCCCAACATATCGGTGATCTACAAGGTCTCCCATATAATGCTTCATACGGGGCCATACCGATCGTCGCTTGATAACTATTGTTATAAGCGAACTCTACCAGTGGAATATGATCCTCCCAACTGCCTTGGAAGTCAATGACACATGCCCGCAACATGTCCTCCAACACCTGATTCACCCTCTCTGTCTGACCATCCGTCTGTGGGTGGAATACACTGCTATAAGATAGCTTGCTGCCAAATGAGTCCTGGAAACTCCTCCAAAAGTGTGAAGTGAAAACTGATCCTCGATCCGACACAATCGTGTTTGGTACTCCGTGAAGTCGAACTATCTCCCGAATGAAGATCCTCGCATAGGTCTCGGCTGTATAGGTGGTCCTCACTGGAATAAAATGTGCTGACTTCGTCAACCGGTCTACTATCACCCAAACTGAATCATTCCCCTTCTTCGACTTCGGCAACCCCACGATAAAATCCATGGAAATATCTGCCCACTTCCACTCCGAAATAGGCAAAGGCTGAAGGGTCCCTGCGGGTCTCTGATGCTCTGCCTTCACCTGCTGACAGGTAAAACATCTACCCACAAAATCTGCAATCTCTCTCCGCATACCACTCCACCAGAAACGTCTCTTCAGGTCCTTATACATCTTGGTAGTCCCTGGATGTACTGTGTACCGAGTACGATGTGCCTCATCAAACAACTCCCTCTTCAGCTCTGAACTAGCTGGCATGACCAACCTACCCTTCATCCGTAGGCCTCCATCTGCTCCAACGGTCCAATCAGCCTTAGGCTCTTTGGAAATCTCCCCCTTACGGGTTTGAATCCAAGAGTCCTCCAACTGTGCCCTGACAACCCTGTCACTCCAAGATGGCTGCACTGACATAGCTCCCAAAAATGCACTGGTTCCTCCAACCTCAGGTCGAAAATCAAACTGGCTAAGAGTGATAAGATCTCTATGCAATGAACACCTCAAAGCCGCAATCCGATGTCGACGCTTCCTACTCAAGGCATCTGCTACGATGTTCGCCTTCCCTGGATGATACTGAATCGCGAACTCGTAGTCCTTGATGAACTCAATCCACCTCCTCTGTCTCTGGTTGAGTTCCTTCTGAGAAAAGAGATACTTCAGACTCTGATGGTCTGTGAATAGCTCGAACTGCACTCCATACAAATAGTGCCTCCATGACTTCAGTGCAAACACCACTGCTGCTAACTCCAAGTCATGAGTGGGATAGTTCTGCTCATGCACCCTCAACTGTCGTGAGATATAGGCTACCACCCTCTGAGTCTGCATCAATACGCCTCCCAAGCCTGCCAATGATGCATCCGTATACACCACGAATGTCCTGTCGCTGCTCGGGATAATCAGAACCGGCGCGGTAGTCAACTTAGCCTTCAAAATATCAAAGGCCTTCTGGCACTCCGTGCTCCATATGAACTGTACACCCTTCTTCGTAAGGTGTGTAATCGGCGTCGCAATCTTCGAGAAGTCCTGAATGAACTTCCTGTAATATCCAGCTAAACCCAGAAAGCTGCGAATCTCTGACACCGTCTTCGGTGGCTCCCAATCAAGAACTGCCATGACCTTAGCTGGGTCTACTACTATGCCCTCTCTACTGATAACATGACCAAGAAATCTAACTTCTGGAAGCCAAAACTCGCACTTGCTGAACTTAGCATATAGCTGATGCTCCTGAAGGGTCCTCAACGCTATCCGTAGATGCTCCTCGTGCTCCGCCTCTGATCTCAAGTAAATGAGGATATCGTCGATGAAGACGATCACAAACTGATCTAAGAAGGGACGGAAAACCCGGTTCATCAAATCCATGAATACCGCGGGTGCATTGGTCAACCCAAATGGCATGACCAAGAACTCGAAGGATTCATATCGAGTAAGAAAAGTGGTCTTGGGAATATCCATCTCCCGAACCCGCAGCTGATGATAGCCAGAACGAAGATCAATCTTCGAGAAACACTGCGCTCCCTGCAGCTGGTCAAACAAGTCATCAATCCTAGGTAATGGGTACCTATTCCGGATAGTGACCTTTTTTAACACTCTATAATCTATGCATAATCTCATACTACCATCCTTCTTCTTCACGAAGAGGACCGGAGCGCCCCACGGAGAATGACTCTGGCGAATAAAGCCCTGAGCTAACAACTCGTCCAACTGGGTCTGCAGCTCTCTCATCTCAGCTGGTGCCATGCGATAGGGTGCGCGGGATATCGGGGCTGTGCCAGGCTGCAACTCGATGCAGAACTCAACCTCTCTCACAGGAGGTAACCCAGGTATGTCCTGAAAGACATCCTGAAAATCTGAGACAACTCTAGTCTCCAATAACTCGGCTCCCTGATCCCGTCGCAGCACCTCCTCGATGTACGCCAGAAACGACTCCGCAAATCGGTTGCCCTGAGAGGTAGCTACAATCATCTCGGACCCGTCGAACGCTCGCAACTTGACTGTCTTCGCAAAGCATTCAATACTAATATGGTAGGACGACAACCAATCCATACCGAGAATAACATCAAACTCGGACATATGCAACACTATCAGATCAACTATGAACTCCGACTTGTCTAGACTGACGGTACACCTCCTACACACGCTCTCCAGAAGCGATACCTCACCTAAAGGGGTGGAAACTGACAAAGGGGTGTCTAGTGGCTGAGCTACAAGCTGGAGTCTAGCCATAAATGCATGCGATATGAAAGAATTCGAAGCTCCCGAATCAAAAAGGATACGGGCAGGAAAGGAATTCACAAGGAACGTACCCTCCACAACTGCTCCGCTGGCACCGTGATCACGGGGAACCACTGCATAAACTCTGCCTGTAGCTGAAGTCTGCTCAACTGCTAATGCTGGGGAGTATGGAACAATCTGCCCCTGGGGAGCCTCCTGAACTGCTCGAACCTGCCCCTCTGCCCTCTGCGTCACTGGCGGTGCCTCAAGTCTGTTCGGCTGACCCTGTCCTCTGCCCTGCTGTCGCTGCTGCGGCTGGTTCGGGCCCTTGCCCTGCTGAGCTCCTGCTGGTGCACTACGACACTCTGAAGCCTTGTGTCCGAATTTGTGGCAGTTGAAACAAGAACCCTTGAACTTGCGCTGCTGGTGCGCTCGCTGATCCTGCTGGGGTCCCTTCTTATGAGGGCCCTGATGCTGCTGCTGGTGACCAGAAAAACCTCTCTTGTTCTTGCCCTTATCACTACTCTGCCCTGTCTTGGTCTTCCCCTCCTTGTCCTTCTGGAACATAGAGGTCTCGATCTCCTGGGAAGTGGCAGCCTCAGCTACCTCCCTAACTGAATAAAACCTCCTCGACACGAGGTATCGTCGGAGATTTGGGCGAAGCCCAGCCAAAAACATCTGAGCCTGACGCTCTCCGGTCTGCCACATGCCCGTGAAATGCAATAGCTCCATAAACCTGCTCTCAAACTCTGCCACGGTCATGTCTCCCTGAGTCAACCGGGATAACTCGAGCTCCTTCCCAGTCCGTGCTGAGGAAGAGACATACTGTCCGTCAAAGAAGTAAATGAAGTCCTCCCATGTGAGGGTCATCCTCTGCTCTGGGGTAAACTGTAGCCGGTACCATCTCCCGGCATCTCCCTTCAAGCTATAAGATGCCAATCTCTGCTTCTGCACCGGGTCCACACTGAGTATATCGAGGATACTGCTCACATCCTCTTTCCACTTGTGGGCTGCAAGAGGGTCTGGTGACCCCTGAAACTCTGGTGCCCTCATCTTCTGATATCTCTCTACTATGCGGAGCCAAGCTTCCTGCTCCGTGGCTCTAACAGGTGCTACTGGAGGAAGAACTGCAGGCGCTACCTCTGGATCTCTCTCTCTGATCGGGACGGCTGGTATCCCCGGCTGCTGAGCTACTGGTGGTGGTGGTGTCCGTGGTGCTATGTGAGTCGTCACCATCTCCTCGATAGCTGCCATCCGAGCAATAAGAGGGGCCATGAGATCCACCAGATACTAAGGAGCCTGCTGCGGCTCGGGTGGGACCTGCTGGGGCTCGGACTGAGCTGGCTGCTGATCAGGTGGAGTCTGCTGTGACTCTGCCTGGCTAGCTCTCCTGGTACGGGGCCTACCTCGTCCTGCCATCTCTCTCCTGATGGTAAGAAAAACAAAAGTCCATAAGTCAAAATAGACCTTTATAAATAGCGTATCTTAATACAATTTTTCACAACATATAGTATTCACACAAATACTTTGAATTTATGCAAAAATAGTTGTCATAAAAAAAATATTCTCAATTTTGAGATATACGCATATATCGTCCTCACTCATACTAGGAAATCCTTAGCGAACTCTACACATGAATCCTAGGAAACTCTAACCTAGCTCCACAACTCGACACAGGATGATCCTAAGGATACTGGAACTAGAGCTCTGATACCAACTGTGACGCCCCTGGGTTCACACACGGCTGCAGTCCGAGGTGAAACCATGGATGTCAAACCTTCCATGCACCACACCGTGCAGTAACACGTTTCACCATCACAATCACTATCTCTCTAGTGGAGTCAACAACAGGTGTAGGTACAAAGCAAGTGAAAAGTGAATCAACAATATTGGATGAAATGATAGAACACAATACATCTCATCAACGAAATAAACTATAGTACATAGTCAAAGTCTGAAATGAAATAAACTGGAGTTCTTACAAGTCTCAAAATACAGTAAGTCTGAGTAAAGGAAATTAAGGCAACACAGCCTTTACAACTCTAGAATAAACTCTCAAATGTCTGACAACAACTACAGTGGAGCCCAAAGAAAAGTAATACATAGATAAATAAAATAAAGCTGAACACTAAAGTAGTCCGCTATCAACCTGCGGCTCTCCGTGCTCCTGGTTCGTGACCTGAAAAGGGGGAGGGACAACGAGCGTCAAAGCGCTAGCGAGCAACATCACAACCAACCCCAAGGGATAGGGCTCGTTGTATATGAAAATACAATAATGTATAATAGCATTAAATCATTATACAAACAGATATGGGTCTTAGTACTTAGGGAAATACAACACGAGCATAGGTACGTCGAGCGAAATAATCCAGACAAGGAAACCCTCATGTATATACCTTGTATCTCAAATTGTAGATCCCTAAACACTAAGCCCGGAGTCTAATACATGAACAATAAAGAAAAGACAACAATCCCATATCTACTAATAAACACAGCTATGACAAAACCTCACAGCCGAAATGAGTGTCATGCACAGCTCATGTCGCTATCATGTCCAACTACATCAAAATGTTATGCTCAGAACCAAATGTGTATTATGCTCAAGGTTTAGCAAAGATTTCCCCACACGGGGTCTATAGTCGCTTATAGTCCAACACGAGGACTTTAGTCGCTTATAGTCCAACACGAGGACTTTAGTCACTTAGAGTCCAACACGAGGACTTTAGTCGCTTAGAGTCCAACACAAGGACTTTATATGAACCATGAAGTTACCACTAGTAAAGAAATATCTATTCAACTCTTACACATGTCTTGCTGTACAAATCTTAACTTTGTATCAGGAAAAGATCATCTTACATATATAGCATATGAGTTCAATCTATAAGTTTGTATACAGCATGTGATTTCACAGAGATACGAGGAAAACAGGAAAATCTCAGATGAGTCGACTCATGCTCACTAATGAGTCGACTCAAGCCTCATGGGTTGACTCGTGACCAATAACGAGTCGACTGAACAGAAGGTAAATGGCAACAGGAAACAACTTCGTGAGTCGACTCATGATTTTTATGAGTCGACTCATAGCTCATGGGTCGACTCGTATATTGACGAGTCGACTCAACAGAAGCAAAAAGGAAACATCATAACACTTCGTGAGTCGACTCATGACAGGTCATGAGTTGACTCAACCTGATGAGTCGACTCATGATGAGTCGTGAGTCGACTCACGGGCTAAAATCTGCATATAACGAACTGGAACTTGATCTAAACGTTCCCCATCTCGATTCTTCTGATATACAACATATCTAACCTTCAATTTTACCCTATTATACAGTAAGAAAAAAAACATATCTATCATGGGAAACGATCTCTTATAGTTTAGATCTAACATTTAGCCCTAAACATGAAGGAAAAACATTAAACCAATATAAATACTCATGTTTTTATCCTTTAAACAAAATTCCAGATCTGGGTTTTCATTAAAAACTGGTTGGTGAGGATTTAAAATCTTAAACACATGATTTCTAGCATTCACCCTATCAAGAGCATTGATTTATACTTGAAAATAAGGCTTAGGCTCAATAAAACTCATTAAAAACGTTTATAAATAAATAAAAACATAGGGAAGGGTTTGGGTGAGATGCTACTCGCCTCAAATGCGAAGAATAGCAATCCCCTTCGCTGAAATCCAAGAGAGAACACTGAAAACCCCTTGAAACGCCTCCAAAAACACTAAGAACACCTAGGGTTTTGAGGGGGAGAGGAGGTTAGGGCTTCTCTAGGGTTTACTGATGAAGAATGAGTGTTTTCGGGTGGGAGAAGTATATATAAGCCCATAAAAACCCGACCCGAAACCCAGCAAGCCCGACCCGAAAGCCCCCAGAAAAACGTCGATGAGTCGACTCATGATATGTCATGAGTCGACTCATGACTCATGGGTCGACTCATAAATTATGAGTCGACTCAGCAGAAAGAAAAAGGGAACAGGACTCGATATCATGAGTCGACTTATGACAGGCGCAAGTCGACTCAACCTGATCAGTCGACTCATGACATGCTATGAGTCGACTCATGAACAAAAATCTGCATACATTGATTTCTTTTGCACATGATTTGCAAACTTGCAACTCATCCTCATACCTGAGGCATATACACATGCTCATAAGCTCAAATATCATTTTCCATGCGTGACCATGCAACAAAGATATTTATAATATATATTAAATATATTTGTTCACTCATATTCACACTTGCAAGTTGCCAAAATCAACGGGGTCTTACACTGATATTGACAGCTAAAAAATACTTTCTTTGAAATATTTATTCTTCTCTTCTTAGTGCACAAATCTTTTAAAAATTTTGCATAAGAAGGGATTTGTTCAATTACAATTAAGAGAGGAATATTGATGTTAACCTACTTGAAAGTTTCTAGGATCTTCTCCTCCTGAGAGGAGTGTTTCCTAGGCCTGAGTTTATGTGGGAAGGGAGCAATTGGTTTAAACCTATCAAAATTAGGCTTAGGTTCAAGTCCGGGTTCTTGATTATCTGAAAGGAGTGATTTTTAAATAGAGTTATCAGAAAGAGAACGAATTTGTTCTGGATCAAGAGTTTAACTTGGAGGTGTTCGAACTTAATTATCGACCTGTTTCCTGACCATAGTGAATGGATTGCATTCACTTGAGCTTCATAGGATGAACTAGTTCCTGTGTCCTTAGGGTTGACCACGGGTTGACTCGGAAATTTTTCTTTCTCTCTTTCACTCATGGCACTAGCTAGTTGACTAAGTTGGGTTTCTAATATAGCTATGGCTTGAGTGTTGGAGTTGAGTATTTGTTCGGTTGATTGCTTAAAGGAATTCAAAGTGTTGGATGTTTGAGTCAACATATTTATGGTTTGTGTAGAGGTCTTAATTATGGTTTCTAATCTTTTTTCCAAAATATTAAGATGTTTATCATGATCCGAATTTGAAGGAGTGTGATTTAAAGCTTGATGACGAGGAGATTGATTTTGATATGTCAGATTTGGTTGTTAAAAATTGGGTTGAGAACTGAAAGGAATTGTGTTTCCCCTAGGAAATTATTGGTTTGAAGAGGGAGTAAAGTTTTGTAAAACCCCGCAAATTTTGAAATATTATGGAAAATAATATTAAATGAGTTTATATTATGATAAATATCATTTATTGATGAATGAGCATGTTAGTAATCGATTTGAGATCGATTAAGTGCGTATGGAAGAGTAAACGAGTGAAAACATGCACACATATGCAAAAACTGTAAACAACTTTGTGTTCTGGTCGATCGACCGATCCAAGATGATCGGTTGACCGGTGATGCTCAATCAGTCGACTGATGCTTTATGGTTAGTCGACCGACGGGGTCAATTCTAGGATCTTAGTTTGAGTCGGATTCGGGTCTTTTTGAATTGGTTCGGGTTTGTTGGTATATATACGTATATACTACACGAAAAATTCTCTTTTACATCATATTTCTGAACCTTAGCAGCCACCCTCTCCCCTCAACAATCCTAGAGCATATTTTGGTAAATTTTGAGAGCTTTGTGAAGCAAATACCGAGAAGAGGGTGAGGTCGTTGGCGTTTGGCGAGGGAAGACTTTTTTTCTTGCACCCTTGGGTTTTCCAGTAGTGTTTTGAGGTGAGTTTTATCTCCTCCAATCTCATCTCTATTTTTAATTAATTTTTACTGAGTTTTAATTGGTTTTATTAAGCTTTATTTGATTTTATTAGGCCTTAAAACCTAGTTTAAGTATGAAAAATTTCTCTTTTAGAGTATATGACACAAAAATTCGATCTTTTTATTTTAAAATGGGTATAAACAAATTCTCTAGTTTGGATTCAAGCTTTGAAATAAATTTTACATGAGTTTTGTTGAGATTTATTGGTTTTCATGATGTTTCTGACGAATATGAACATGTTAGGGTTTATATAATTTACCTAAATATGTTAATTATGTTTCATGTAGTTAATTGAATTCTAACCACATTAAACAAGATTTTATATTGTGTTTTATCTGAATTATATCAAATTCTATGAGATAGAAACGAATCTACCTATTACCCGAAACAATTTACTGGAACCTGACATTTTTCCTCTGGTCGGTCGACCGAAGACTAAGCGTCGGTCGACCGATCTGGTCATCCTCGCATGTGCCTATTTTACACATGCAATCGGTCGACCGAGGTGTATTAACTAGTCGACCGGTCTGTGTGAGTTTGTGATTTTGTTATTTTTCTTTGACACATGAGTCGATCGTTAATATGTTATTTGGGTCCGCACTTTGAGACACGTGCTTGACTATTGGAGTGCACATAATGGGATATGTTCATACGAGTATTTGGAGGTACATAATAGATATTTTGTTTGATCATGTAGAGTTTGACATATACATTGCATTTCATAATTGGGTGGAGCCTGAGTGGGGTAGTTGGTATTCCCGCAATGAGACCGCGGCTGGACTATACTCAGAGTGCGTCAGTTAATTTATACCCCGCAATGAGACTACGACTGCACGACACTCTATGATGCATTATTCCGGGTTAGGCTGATATGCCTTCATTCCGTAGGATGATTGAGTAAGGTTGTTGCCACAAGATATTTTGAGCGCCTTACAAAAGTATCATTAAATTAGATAGAGCATTACACGGATTTTATTCATGCTCCTATGTTAGTTACCTGAGAGTAGGGTACATTATTGAGGTTGTCCTACACAACATATTTCATGCGAGATTCATTTGCTGGATGCTTATTCTTGTGACTGCGCCAGCTACCTAAGGGTAGTATGAGTATTTGACATGCCTTTATTTAATGTTTTATTCATAGGATCTGAAATTAGTATTTAGCGATTTACAATTTGAGATACGAGGTATATACATGAGGGTTTCCTTATTTAGATTATTTCGCTCGAAGTACCCATTCTCATGTTGTGGATTTCTAAATATAAATTTTTATTTAGTCCATGATAGATGTTTATATAATTATACTATGTACTAACTTGTATTTTTATACTCCTAACCCCCTTCCCTTGGGGGCAGTGGAGATGATCTCGCTAGCGCTTTGATGCTCATTGTTTTCCCTCTTTTCTGGTCGCGAGTCAGGCATACGGAGAGTCACAGGTTGATGGAGATGCAGATTAGCTTCCATCCAATATAATTAGTAGTTAGTTAGAGCTCCACAATAGTTTATGGTTTATTCTTTGTGACGCTCCTAGTTTCAATAAGGCTATAGTCCAAGGTGAAACTTAGAATGTCAAACCTGTCAAGTACCAAACACCATGCTATGACATTCTTCACCATCACAGTCACTATAGAATCAATAACAGGTGTAGATACAAAACAGGCAAAAGAGAGTATACAGAAAGGAAACTAAACAACAGATACTCAGAAGAATAATTACTACCACTGATATAAATGGATAAGTCTCTAAAAAGATAATATCTGAATTGAATACAAATGTCTCGACATAAGAATAATGAAATGATATTAAGGCACATTGCCTATAACAAACTAAAATAAAAACTCAAATGTTTCATAAATACATCTATTGTGGAGTTCTGACATAAACTACTAGCTAATATTAAAAATGGTAACTAGAACAACTCCATCAAGCTACAACTCTCTGTGCACCTGGCTCGTTACCTAAAAGTGGAGAAACAACGAGCGTCAAAGTGCTATAGCGAATAACATCTCAACCAACCCCATGGGAAAGGGCTAGAAGGATAAGAAAATATCTGATAATACATATAAATAGCCAAACATCGACTGTAAAAATAAAATAGAGGTTTGATGTTTAGAAATTTACAACACGAGCATAGGTACGCCTCCCTTAGTTCAAATTGTAAATAGATAAAAACCAAATTCAAAAGCTACAACATGGAGTAATAACTCTATCTCCAACCGAAATATCAATGACCTGTCATATGTCAATTACATACCCAACTCGTGGTCCGCAATAAGTAAATGTCTAAAGTATGATCTGGAATAGCTTAAAGTCCAACACGAGGACTGTAGTGGATTATAGTCTAACACGAGGACTTTGATGATTATAGTCTAACACGAGGACTTCGATAGCTTATAGTCCAACACGAGGACTTTAATAGTTTATAGTCCAACACGAGGACTTGATAGCTTATAGTACAACACGAGGACTGTAATATGCAAATTGTGTTAGAAATTACATATATACCATTCACCCTCATGCTCTGGTGAATAAATCTAAGACTCATGTTTGAAGTCAACTCATGTATACCAATCTCAGTGTATAACAAACCCATATAACCCAGATATTTTGCCAACCACACAAATCTAAGCACAACAAGACAAAAGCAGGAAAAAAATCACCCAGCGGTCGACCGTCCACGGTCAACCGTGACTAGAGCAGAAGCTTACTGCTTCTGTGCACAACACGCGGTCGACCACCACGGTCGACCACGTAAAAGCAGAAACCCTAGTTCAGGTTTCTGTTCTACGTGGTTTGATCCAAAAACTTTCGTGCGATGCTTATATACATTATCAATCCTTCATAAGTGATTTAGCATAACCAGAACATGTGAATTTCAGTCTAATCACTATAGATAAAACGAATCAAATCTTAAACATGTAAATTTCGTGCCGAAATCTTCAAAAACAAAAATCTTTCTTACAAAACTCTTGTTAGAAATAAACTCAGATCTAGATCTGTATTAAAAATTTCATGGGTGGGCTTTATTAACTAAAAACACGTTCTATTTGGAAAAATACAATATATAGATCTATTTTTATACATAATCTAGTATGTTAAGCTCACAAATCACATGAAAAACATTATTAAAATATTTAAAAACATGAGTATAGGGTTGGGCGAGATGAAACTCGCTTGAGGGATGATGAACAACTCCAAAAAAACACTGGAAAAAAAAAATCCTCCTGTGCCTAAAACCGCTGGATCCCGCTTAAACTCTTCGAAATCCGCTAAAATCACCAAGGAGAAGGGGTTAGGGTTTGCAAGAGAGAAGGAGGAGGCTGCTAGGGTTTTCTGTGGTGAAGAAGAAGCTCTCACGAATATAATATCATATATATAAGCCCACAAACCTGACCCAAAACCCAATAAGACTCGAACTGGGAAAAATTGGTAAAACTGTGTACGGTCGACCGCCATGGTCGACCATGCAAGAGATAGAAGCTTTCTGCTTCTGCTACGTGCTCGGCTGTCGACCGCCACGGTCGACCACACAGGAAATTTCCTGTTGGTACATGTTGTTTGTGTGCTGGTCTTATCACTCGATCTTTCTCATATAAATACACTCGTTTAATCCCCAAACACTTGTTATCACATTTATCTATGATATAAATATATATTTCACAATAAAAAAAAATTATTCATTGTATTTTACGAGGTTTTACATTCTTCCCCCCTTAAAAGAATTTCGTTCTCAAAATTCTAAAATCGTATCTTAAAAATTAATAATGCGAGAAAAGCACATCGGGAGTAGTCATTCCCACATACACCTCTTATAGTATTAATTTTTAGATATGAACATAGTAATATCTAAAGTTAATAGTCTAAACTACGAATACTCACGCCTTAATCCCTAACAAAATAGAATTAGTACGTCAGGCGAAAAATCCAAACAAGAAATCCCCCATATATATATTATATATCCCAAATGATTAGGGTTTAAGTGACAATACCCTCATTCTAGTGTTAAAGATAAATATGACTATCCAAAATTATCATAAAACATAAAAAAACATAATCCAAACAATTTACTTGCTCAAACAGGTGTGGATAGTCGCGACGAATATCCTCCTCGTGCTTCCAAGAAATCTCCTCAGATCCTCTCCGGTTCCATTGAACTTTTACCAAAGGAATCACATTGTTTCTAAGTTTCTTGTTTTCTCTAGAAAGTATATAAACTGGGATCTCTATCATAGTCAAATCGTCCTGAAGCTTAATTTCCAGAGCATCTAATACTCACAGTCTTTCCTCGTCATGTAAGTGCTTCTTGAGCATAAAAATATGAAACACGCCGTGCACACCAGACATCGATACTGGAAGGTCTAGTCTATATAAAACAGCCCCAATATATCTCGGAACAAGCTTCCCCCACCTACCAAATCGCTACACCCCCTTCATCAGTGATACCTTCAGCATGACAAAATCTCCCATCCGAAACTCCAAAGGTCGTCGTCTGTTATCCGCATAACTCTTCTGCCGACTCTGAGTGGTTAAAATACACTCCCTAATCAATGCTACCTTTTTGGTAGTCTGCCTCACAAGCTCTGGTCCAAGCAACAAACTATCATCTGGCTCTGTCCAACATATAGGGGATCTACAGGGCCTCCCGTATAAAGCCTCATACGGAGCCATACTAATCATTGCTTGATAACTATTGTTATAAGCAAACTCTATCAATAGAATATGATCCTCCCAGCTACCTTGAAAGTCAATGATACAAGCTCGCAACATGTCCTCCAACACCTGGTTCACTCTCTCTGTCTAACCGTTTGTCTGAGGGTAAAAAACACTGATGTGCAATAATCTGCTGCCAAATAAATCTTGGAAACTCCTCCAAAAGTGCGAGGTAAAAAGTGAGCCTCGATCTGATACAATCGTGTCTGGAACCCCGTGAAGTCGAACTATCTCCCGGATGAATATCCTCGCATATGTTTCGGCGACGTAAGTAGTCCTCACTGGAATAAAATATGCCGACTTCATCAATCGATCCACGATCACCCAAATTAAGCCGTTCCCCCTCTTCGACTTTGGCAACCCTACAATAAAGTCCATAGAAATATCTGTCCACTTATATTCTAGAATGGGTAGAGGCTGAAGTGTCCCTATTGGTCTCTGATGTTCTGCCTTCACTTGCTGGCAGGTGAAACACTTAGCCACATATTCTGAAATCTCTCTACGCATACCACTCCACCAAAAGTGTCTTCTCAAGTCCTTGTACATCTTAGTGGTTTCTGGATGCACTGTATATTGAGTACGATGTGATTCATCAAACAACTCCCTCTTCAGCTCCACACTAGCTAGCATAACCAATCGGCCCTTAATCCGAAGGCCTCCATCTGCCCTAATTGTCCAATCATCCTTGGGCTCTGTGAAAATCTCATCCTTTCGGATTTGAATCCAATAGTCCTCTAACTAAGCTCTGCCTACTCTATCCCTCCAAGGTGGCTGCACTGATATAGCTCCTAAGTATGTGTTGGTCCCGCCAATCTCTAGCCTAAAATCGAACTGGCTAAGAGTGAGAAGATCTCTATATAACGAGCACCTCAAAGCCGTGACCTAGTGTCGATGCTTCCTACTCAAAGCATCTGCTACAACGTTCGCCTTTCCTAGGTGATACTGAATCGCAAACTCGTAGTCCTTAATGAACTTAATCCATCACCGCTACCTCTGATTAAGTTCCTTCTGGGAGAAAAGGTACTTCAGACTCTGGTGGTCTGTGAAAAGCTCAAACTGAACTCCATATAAGTAGTGTCTCCACGCCTTCAGGTGAATACCATCGTTGCCAACTCCAAATCATGAGTGGGGTAGTTCTGCACATGCACCCTCAACTACCGTGAAATGTATGCTACTACCCTCTTAGTCTGCATCAAGACACCTCCCAAACCTGCTAATGACGCATCCGTGTATACAACAAATGTCCTGCCACTGCTCAAAATAGTAAGAACTAGCGTCGTAGTCAACTTAGTCTTCAAGGTATCAAAGACTTTTTGGCATTCCATGCTCCAAGTGAACTATACACCCTTTTTCGTAAGGCATGTAAGTGGTACTGTAATCTTCGAGAAGTCCTGAATAAACTTTCTTTAATAGTCAACTAACTCCAAAAAGCTACGAATCTCGGTAACTGTCTTCGGCAGTTCCCAATCAAGAACTGCTAAAACTTTAGTTGGGTCCACCACTATGCCTTCTCTGCTGACAACATAGCCAAGAAATCTAACCTCATAAATCCAAAAATCGCACTTGCTAAACTTGCATATAGGTGATGCTCCCTCAAAGTTTGAAAAGTCAAACGTAGATGCTACTTGTGCTCTGACTCCGATCTCGAATAGATAAGAATATCATCAATGAATACAATCACGAACTGGTCCAAATATGGACGGAAGACCCGATTCATCAGATCCATAAATACTACGGGTGCATTGCTCAACCCAAATGGCATAACCAAAAACTCGAAGGATCCATATCGAGTCAGAAAGGCGGTCTTAGAAATATCCATCTCCCGAACCAGCAACTGATGATAACCAGAACGGAAATCAATCTTCAAAAAATACTACGCTCCCTGTAGCTAATCGAACAAGTCATCAATCTGAGGCAAATGATATCTATTCCGGATAGTGACTTTGTTCAACTCATGGTAGTCAATACATAATCGCATTCTACCATCATTCTTCTTCACGAAGAGGACCGACGCTCCCCATAGAGAATGATTCCGACGAATAAAGTCCTGAGCTAACAACTCATCCAACTAGGCCTGTAGCTCCCACATCTCAGTAAGTGCCATACGATAGGGTGCTCAGGATATCGGGGCTATGCCTGGCTGTAATTTAATACAAAACTCATCCTCTCTCTCACAGGAGGCAACCCAGGTATGTCCTGAAAAACATCCTGATAATCTAAGGCAACTCTAGTCTCGCATATATCTGTACTCTGATCCCAAAGCATCACCTCCTCGATGTACGCCAATAATGACTCCGCAAACTGGTTCATCTGAGAGGTTGCTATAACTAACTCGGACCCATCGGACGCTCGCAAACTGACTGTTTTCACAAAACAATCGATACTAATATGGTAAGAAGATAGCCAATCCATACCAAGAATAACATCGAATTCTGACATGCTCAACACTATCAGATCAACAATAAACTCAAACTCATCTAAACCGATAACACACCTCCTACAAATGCTCTCCAAGAGCGACATCTTACCTAGAGGGGTGGAAACTAACAAAGGAACATCTAGAGGCTGAGCTACGAGCTGAAGTCTATGTGACGCCCCAGGGTTCACACAAGGCTGCAGTCTCAGGTGAAACATGGATTGTCAAACCTGCCAAGCACCAACCACCATGCTATAACATATTTTACCATCACAATCACTATCTCTCTAGTGGAAACAATAAATAGGTGAGGGTACAGACATGCAAAATAGAAATAGGCAACACTGGATATACACAGAAGAAGCATAAAAAATATCAAATATGAGCCAAACTGAAATAGAATAGAAATATCTCTGAGTATAAACTGGATCTCAAATACAATGAGTCAAATAAACAAAGTCTAACAAAAGCCCTCAACTCTAAACTAAAATACTAATCTAGAATCTGAAAATAATCAACTACATGTGAAGTTCTGTAATAACTACAAGGTATAAGAAGTAGCTAAATGGGCAACTAAGAAGTCCCATCAACCTGCGACTCTCCGTGCGCCAGACTCGCTGCCTGAAAGAGGGGAAATAACGAGCGTCAAAGCGCTAGCGAGATCATCGTTACCTCTCCCCAGGGGAAGGGGTAGGAGTATATAAGAAAATAGAGTCAGTACTTACATATATCAAATCATTCATATAGCTCTCTATAAAAAAACAAATAGTCAAGGAAACATACTAAAATCTTCAACATAAAGAATAAATACATCATCTCGAATTATATCTGAGTAGCCTGCTCTAATATAAGAGGATGTCAACCAAACCAAAACGAATATAACTGCCGTCCATAACGGGTGTGCCAAAAATCTCAAAAGAAATACCCTACTCGTGGGTAATCTATCATGGAAGTAAAACTTATAACTGATCAAATACCTATGTGTGCATCATCTTATGCTATAGCGATACTCTTGTAGTGTTCTTACTCAATTGCTCGACGGCAATAGGGTTTATCATCTTCCTCTTCCGGATACATGTAATAACGATACTATTGTAATATTCTTACTCAATCGTTCTGCGGCAAATAGGTTTCATCTCCCTATTTCCGGGTACATATATGACAACACTATTCATATGTGTTTATTAGTTTAACTTGTGTCAAAAGTGTGTCAATCTAACATAATCTAAGCATACATGCACAAATCTCGATGTGCGTGTCCACATCTGAAGTTCACCATTATCCCAGGTGTTGAACAACTCTTAACATTGTAGTCTATCAGCACAAAGTCGAGAGAATCGCTCGAAAACCAAATAAAAATCCAAATGAAACATGCACGGCCATCATCAGACTGGCGGTCGACCGTGACGGTCGACCGTGACGGTCGATCACGACGGTCTCCAGAGACTACCCAAGTCTCTGTCCTACACGCAGTCGACCGTGGCGGTCGATCGTGGACACACGCGGTCGACCGTGACCCAGATTTCTAGCTTCTTAGATTATTAATATGTGTCGTGTTCACGTCGTGTTTTTATGATTTAAAAATGGTAAAAACTTCATAAATCTTACATACATACATGTTACAGCAGATAGAAATATCTGGAAACAAAATCAATATATATAACCATGATTTTATGTATTATACTTATATTCAAAACCCTAAAACATGCATAAAATCTCAAAACGATGAATCAAACTTCTTTCTTTAGATTAACCACGTTTTAAAATCATCTTCAGATCTTAAATACATCTGTAAAATTCGTTCTCAACCTTTTTAGCATGAAAAGACCTAATCTTTATACATATAATACAAACGAGTTGTCTTTTATTCATAATCTAGTTGTTTAGGCTCTACAAAACATGTTTAAATCTCTTTAAAAATATTTTGAAAACTGGGAGGGGGATTAGCAGAGATGATACTCGCCTGAGGTTATCGGAAAACATTTTAGAAGCAAGGTTGAAAGAGATCTCCACTCCAAAAGCCAAATACATGAGAAAAATCCCGCTCGAAAGCCCCAATCTTCTCCAAGAAAACAAACTAGGGTTTGGGAGTTTTGGTGGCTGTTATGGTTCTTAATAAAACTGAGAAAAACATGAAAACCTCATATATATATCAGGGAAAACGAGTATGGGTTTAGAAATCCGAAACCAATTCAAAATAGGAGAAAGAAAACACTTTGCAAGTTTCACGGTCGACCGAAGGTCGACTGGGCTGCGGTCGACCGGACTGAGATTTACTAGTTTTTCATGAGTTTGGCCATTGTGCATATTTCGACTCTTTTCTCTCTCATGTATGAACTCGTTCATACTCAAAACACATGGTATTATACTCATATACTATTTAATGATATTTATCATACTAAATATCAAAATATCATAATTAATCTCATATTAATATATCATTCAAAAATTATCGGGGTTTTACATTCACCCCCGCTTAAGAGGATTTCGTCCTCGAAATTCCGCAGTCGCATCACAAAGCTTAATAACTGGGAAAACACATTACGAAGGTGTATTTCATATAAAGGAAACCTTCTGCACATATCTCATAGAATTAGCACAATGATATTTAAGGTTAACAACTTAGAATGCAAACATTCTCAACTAAATCCCTAACTAAATGAAATTGGTACGTCGAGCGAAATAATCCAAAGAAGGAAACCCTCATGTATATACCATATGTTTCAAATGATTAAGGATCAGGTGATAATATCTCCATTCTAGTGTTAAAGATAAATATAAATGTGACTAAACAACATAGATAATGACAACTATCAAAGCATCAACATCATACCTATCCAAACAGGTGCGGGTAGTCGCGACGAACATCCTCCTCACACTCCCAAGAAATATCTTCGGCTCCTTGCCTGCTCCACTGAACTTTCACTAATGGAATGACTTTATTCCTAAGCTTTTTATTCTCTCTAGCAAGTATGCATACCGGAATCTCTACGGTAGTCAAGTGTGACGCTCCTGTTTTCACTCATGGCTGCAGTCCAAGGTGAACCCAGAGATGTCAAACCTGCCATGCACCCACACAGTGCAACAACAAGTTTCACCAATCACAGTAATATCCTCTAGTGGGGTCAAATAAAAGCGTAGGTACAAAACAGACAAAGAAGTAGAACGACAATATTAGACATGATAAAGAAGATGATATCTCATAAATAAAGGTCATGTCTCAACTGAAAATAAACTGAAATACATTTAGAGTCTGCAATAACATACTCAACATGAATCAAAACAGAAAGTAGAACTAAGGCGCATTATCTTTACAAAATGAAAATAAACTCTAAGTCTAAATAAAATTTTAAAACTACAGTGGAGTCTCTACAAGTAAAAAATACGCGACGGCGACTATGCCAGAACTCCGTCACCCTGCGGCTCTCCGGAACTCCGAGCTACCTGAAAGGGTATTTTTAAAAGAAAAAGAAACAACAACAAGAGCGTCAGAGCGCTACAGCAAGATTATCCCCATCCAACCCCAGGGGAAGGGCTGCTAGGATGGAGTGGAGACTCTATCTATTAACCATAGTCTACCTATATCATTTTTCTCATATCTAGCGGAATTAATATTCAGACACCTACAAAACGAGACGTAGTACGTCGAGCGAAATAATCCAAATAAGGAAACCCTCATGTATATACCATATGTCCCGAATCGTAAACATCTAAACATTAATACCGAAATAAGAATAAACAATCTAATAAAACCAATAATTAGAGATCCATAACACGAGACTGGTACGTTGAGCGAAATAATCCAAACAAGGAAACCCTCATGTATATACCATAAGTCTCAAATTGTGAATATCTAATCATTGAACCCAACTAAGAAAAAAAAGATAGTAAAAGAAATAAGATATCAACACATCGTATTTATAATATCTTCCACAATCACTGGAGAGATAGAATAAAATACCAACACATAATTTTGTATATTTTCAAAAGTAACTTATCTCAGTTATATAGTTCACTGATAGGTCGTATTTATAATCGATATCTGTCATACTTAGGCTATCAAGTAATTGTTTCAGTGTGACAGACTACCCTATAGGTATCCTGAACTGTGTACACGGCTCATTAGTCTCATCGCGATCTTAGTGCATAACATGAGTGCGGGACGGACTACCAAATAGGCATCCTAGAAATACGGCTCACGAGCCTCATCGCACCCTAGTGTGGGACAGACGGCTAGATCAAGCCTCCTAAAATCTGACTTAATGGCCTGTACATGTGGAATATCGATGCACTACCTCATGTAGTACTGAACTGAGCTCATTAACGATATCCACCTCATATAAATCTTTATACCTCTGGCATGTCGATGCACTATCTCATATAATACTGAGCTATGCTCATCAATGATAGTTACCTCATGTATAAACCGTATATATCTGGTGTGTCGACGCACTATCCCATATAGTACTAAGCTGTGCTCATCAACGGCATCCAACATGTATATGAACTATGTCTAATTCAAATATGATGAAATCAAAATTTATCATAATCCCCTTGGAATTCTTAAATATATAACATAACATATTCATGACTATATGTATAACATCAAGCGGCTCAAAACTCCGCGAATGCACCTCTAAACGGCGCAACACAGCTCCACAAAACGAGCAGGAAAAACAGACGTGATATATGTTAGTAAAACAAGCATATCTTTCTCTAGGAAAACTATTTTTATAAATGGTTTTCTGTTTTAAAAACTAGATTCACACATATTTCAGATGACATAGGTTTGGTTCAGTTTAGAATTCATTTGTTATCCCAAATCTTTAGTTAAATATTATATATGTGCAGCGATTTTTCTACAAGACATGTTGTTAGTAAAAAGATCATATCTTTCTCTATACAAATGATTTTTAAGATTAGTCTTCTGTTTTAGAAACTATATACATATATCTTTCATTTGATACTAGTTTGGTTAAATTTGGAGTTTAATTTCTATTTTTAAATTTCAGTTAAACATGATATAATTGCTGTAGTTTTCTGCAGAAAATATTTATTTAGTACATCACTTAAATTTCTCATATATAAATGAAATTATGAAAAACCCTAATGATCATGATCATGATACTATCATAAATATCAAGAAAAAAATTTACTAATCTAGCATTGGTTTATGTTTTAACATCAAAAATTTAAATTTTATCACATCATGTTAAGATTCAAGCATGAAAACACATATTCAACATCATATTAAACATCTAACTAGTTATTTAACTATGGGAAATGGTTTGGGTGAAAATAATCTTACCTTAGATATTGTTCTAAGCCTCTGAAATAACCAGCAACCAAAAAGAAGTGCAACCAAGCTGTTTTCCCCTTGCTACACGATGATGATCTCGCCCTCGTGTCGATATTTGCTTCACAAAGCTCTCAAAATTCTCAACTTTAGGGTTAGGGATTCAGAGAGAGGAAGAAGGGCTACTAGAGTTTGAAACTCTAATATAAGGATGTTAATTTTCATGAAAACACATGGTTATATATATGCAAACCCGAAATAAACCCGTTTGACCCGAACCGGGAATCCTAATCTGATTAGGAAAATGACCTTTGGTATTTTGACTATAACTTTCACGTCCGACCTCAGAATGAGGTGATCTAAGACTTGTTGGAAATATATTGAAGATACCTACAACTTTTATCTTTTAAGATTTTCCAAATTCCAACTACATCTATAAGAAAAAATATAAAATATCTTTACTAGTCATAAATTTCCAGATTTATACATCGAACATGAATTGTGCATTTGCTCTTATATATATACATATATACGTTGAATTGATCTCAAACCAATTCCTAGCATACTCAAACATCATAATATGTTATTTATAAATATATAACATATTTATTATTTTTTATCACAAAATATTCAAAATTTTTGGGGTTTTACATCAAGTCATCCTGAATCTCAATCTATGGTGAATCAATCACTCTCTGCTGCTCATCATCTCGAAGATGCTTCTTAAGCATCAAAATATGAAAAACATCGTGTACACTCAACATTGATACTGGTAGGTCTAACCTGTAAGAAACAGCTCCAATGCGCTCGATGATCCTGAAAGGACCAACATATCTCGAGGCAAGCTTCCCCGTCTACTGAAACGCTAAACGCCCTTCATCGGTGATACCTTAAACATAACTAAGTCTCCGATCTGAAACTCCAAAGGTCGTCTCCGCTGATCTGCATAGCTCTTCTACCGACACTGCGCTGTAAGAATACGCTCTCGAATTAATGCCACCTTCTCTGTGGTCTATCTAACTAGCTCTGGACCAATCAATAAACTATCCTCGAGTTCTGCCCAACATATGGGTGATCTACAAGGTCTCCCATACAAAGATTCATACGGTGCTATCCCGATGGTAGCTTGATAACTATTATTATATGCAAATTCAATTAGTGGGATGTGATCCTCCCAGCTACCGTAAAAATCAATAATGCATGCTCTCAGCATGTCCTCTAAGATCTGATTCACCCTCTCAGTCTAACCATCTGTCTGGGGGTGAAAAACACTGCTAAATGATAACTAACTGCCAAAAGCATCCTGGAAACTCTTCCAAAAATAAGATATGAAGACTGAGCCCCGATCTGATACAATCGTCTCCGGAACTCCATGCAATCTAACAATCTCCCGAATGAAGATCCTCGCATACACATCTGCCGTATAAGTCGTCCTCATAGGTAAGAAATATGCGGACTTAGTCAATCTGTCCACTATAACCTAAATAGAATAATTTTCTTTCTTTGATTTAGGCAACCCCACAATAAAATCTATAGAAATATCTGTCCACTTCCACTCGGGAATGGGTAAAGGCTGTAGGGTTCCTGTAGGTCTCTGATGTTCTGTCTTGATCTGCTGACATATAAAACACTTAGCCATGTACTCTGAAATCTCTCTGCCATACCGCTCCACCAGAAATGCCTCTTCAGATCCTTGTACATTTTCTTCGTGTCTGGGTGCACTGTATATCTGCTACGATGAGCCTCGTCAAAAAGTTCCCTCTTTAGCTATGGATTGTTCGGCATGCCAATTCTGCCCTTCATCCGAAGGCCTTCATCTATCCCTATAGTCCAATCATCTTTGGACTCTTTGAAAATCTCCCCCTTACGAGTTTAAATCCAAGAATCCTCTATCTGAGCTTCGACCACTCTATCTCTCTAAGATGGCTGTACAGATAAAACTCCTAAGAACACACGGCTCCTACCAATCTCTGGCCTGAAATCAAAATGGCTGAGGGTATTAAGATCCTGATATAGTGAACACCTCAAAGATGCTAGTTCACGACGACGCTTCCTGCTTAATGCATCTGCTACCACAATAATAAATTCATAATCCTTAATAAACTCTATCCATCAACACTACCTCTGATTAAGTTCTTTCTGTGAAAATATGTATTTTAAACTCTGGTGATCCGTGAATAGCTCAAACTGTACTCCGTATAAGTAATGTCTCCACGCCTTCAGTGCAAATACCACTGCTGCTAGCTCCAAGTCATGTGTAGGGTAGTTTTGCTCATGAGTCCTCAACTGCCTCGAAATATAAGCTACAACTCTTTGGTTCTGCATCAATAAACCTCCAAGACCCAATAAAGATGCATCAGTGTAGACAATAAAAGTCTTATCACTGCTAGGAATAACCAAAACTGGTGCTGAAGTCCACTTAGTCTTTAAAGTCTCAAATACCTTCTGGCACTCTATGTTCCAAACAAACTGTACACCCTTCTTAGTAAGGTGTGTAAGCGATGTGGCAATCCTTGAGAAGTCCTGAATGAATTTTCTGTAATAGCCTGCCAGGCCTAAGAAGCTACGAATCTCAGTAACTGTCTTTGGCGGTTTCCAATCAAGTACGGCTTCTACCTTAGCCGGATCTACTGCAATGCCCTCCTGGCTGATGACATGGCTTAAAAATCTGACGTCTGACAACCAGAATTCATACTTGCTAAATTTAGCATACAACCGGTGTTCTCTTAATACTTACAATGCTAACCTCAAATGTTGCTCGTGCTCGGCCTCTGACCTCGAATAGATAAGAATATAATCAATGAAAACTATCACAAATTGGTCCAAATAAGGGCAAAAAACTCGATTTATTAAATCCATGAATACTGCGGGTGCATTGGTCAGCCTAAATGGCATGATAAGAAACTCAAAAGACCCATATCGAGTCAAGAAAGCGGTCTTGGGAATATCCATCTCCCGAACTCGCAACTGATGATAACCAGAATGGAGATCTATCTTCGAGAAACACTACGCTCCCTGTAACTGGTCGAAAAGTCATCGATCCTCGGTAATGGGTACCTATTATGGATAGTGACCTTGTTCAACTCGCGATAATCTATACATAATTGCATACTCCCGTCCTTCTTCTTCACAAAGAGGACCGGTACTCCCTACGGAGAATGACTCCGTCAAATGAAGTCCTAAGACAACAACTCATCTATCTGGATCTGTAGCTCCCTCATCTTAGCAGGAGCCATATGGTAAGGAGCTCGGGAAATCGGTGCGGCGCCTGGCTGTAACTCTATGCAAAAATCGACCTCTCTCACTGGAGGTAATTCTGGTATCTCCTGGAAGACATCTTGGTACTCTGAGACTACTCACATCTCACTCAAATCTGCACCCTGATCCCACGATATCACCTCCTCTACGTATGCTAGAAATGACTCCGCAGACTGGTTGTCTTTGGAGGTTGCTATCACTAACTCTGATCCATCATATGCTCGCAAACTCACTGTTTTCGCAAAACAGTCGATACTCACATGGTAGGAAGATAGCCAATCCATACCAAGAATCACATCGAATTCAGACATATGCATCACGATCAAATCAATCGCGAACTCAGAATTGTCCAAGCTGACGATGCATCTCCTACAAACACTTTCTAACAGTGATATCTCTCCCAGCGGTATAGATACAGATAAGGAAAATCTAATGGCTGAGCTACAAGCTAAAGCCTAATCATAAAATCATAGGAGATAAAAGAATGCAAAGTGCTAGAATTAAAAAGAATACGTGCTGGAAAGGAATTCACATGGAATGTACCTTCCACCACAGCTCCGCTCGTACCATGATCGCGAGGAACAACTATATACACTCTACCGGTCTGCTGCTCTGTATCACCTGGAGTGAATGGTGCCATCTGTCTCTGCTGGATCTCCTGGATCGCTTGAACCTATCCCTCAATCCTCGGGACTGCTGGAGGTGCCTCAATCCTCAGCTGCTGCCCCTGATCGCGTCCTGAGCGCGGTTCTGCTGATGCTGCTGAGTCCTGCCCTGCTAGCCTGCTGCGGGTGCACTGCGGCACTCTGCTGCTCTATGTCCAATCTTGTTACAATTGTAACAAGTTCCCTAAAATCGGCGCTGCTACTGCGCTCTCTGGTCCTGCTGATGGACTTTCTTATGGGGACCCTATTGATGCAGACCCTTACCCTGCTGATGGGGTCCTCCTGAGCCTCCAAATAGTCTTTTACCTTTCCCTTTCTCTTCGGACTGTCCTGGTTTACCATTGTTATTGCCCTTGATGAATATAGTTGTATCTGTCTCCTGAGCAATGGCAGCATCTGGCACCTCCCGCACTGACCGAAATCTCCGAGATACTATGTACCGTCATAACCCTGGACGAAGTCCCATCAGGAACATCTGAGCCTGACGCTCCTCTGTGTGCCACATGCCAGTGAATCTAAGCAATGACATGAACTTACTCTCAAAGTCCATGATAGACATGTCCCCTGGTCCAATCGAGCTAGCTCTAACTTTTTTCTGGCTTTCGCTGCAGCCAAAACATACTACTCATCAAAAAGATATATAAAGGTCTCCCACGAAACCGACATTCTCTGCTTTGGGGTGAAACGAAGTCGATACCATCCTCTTGCATCGCCTTTGAGGCTGCAAGCCGCTAGTCTCTACTTCTGTATAGAATTAACATTCAGCATATCCAAGATGTTGCTCACATCCTCTTTCCACTTGTGTGCAGCAATAGAATCTGTCGAACCGTGGAACTCGGGTGCTTTTAACTTCTGATATCTCTCTACCAAATGAAGCCAAGCTTCCTAATCAGCAATTTTGTCATCAACTGGGGGTAGTGGTGCAACTGTTGGTGTCCTCTATGGTATCTCCTCCCGAACGGATGACTCCTGAATGAGTGCCTCCTCATGCACGGAAGTCTCCTGTTGAACCTAGTCTGCTAGCTGCTCCTCAATAGCTGCCAGATGAGCTGCCAAGGGTACTATGAGATCCACTAAGTACTGCAGAGCCTGCTGTGGCTCGGGCTCCCTATTATCCTGCTCAACTCCCTGAGTACGAGTAACTCAGCGTCCACGACCTCTTCCTGACATCTATAATCCCAAAATAAAGCTTATTACGCAGTAAAAAGGATCTCAAGCATGAAGGATATAACATATACTAATAAGTAAATTGTATCATATATATCTTACATCGTGCTTTATTATTCAAAGCAAATAGATCATATATAAAAAAAATTAGATTTTCTGCATACATATATAGTATGTCCTCACTCATACTAAGGATTCCTAGCGAACTATATACATGATCCCTAGGAAACTCTATCCTAACTCCACAATATGACACATGGATGATCCTAAGATTATTGAAACTAGAGCTCTGATACCAACTGTGACGCCCCAGTGTCCACACAAGGCTACAGTCCCAGGTGAAACCCGGATTGTCAAACCTACCAAGCACCAGCCACCATGCTACGATATGTTTCACCATCACAATCACTATCTCTCTAGTGGAAACAATAAATAGGTGAGAGTACAAACATGCAAAAATAGAAATAGGCAACACTAGATATACACAGAAGAAGCATAAGAAATATCAAATATGAGCCCAACTAAAATAGAATAGAAATATCTCTGAGTATAAACTGGATCTCAAATACAATGAGTCAAATAAACAAAGTCTCACAAAAGCCCTCAACTCTAAACTAAAGTACTAATCTGGAATTTGAAAATAATCAACTTGTAGGCATCGAAAATTGCCGATAGGTCCCCACTCACAGCTCGGTGTTAACGATCAACGATTAGATGACGCTACCCAGTTTACAAGAGCTCAAATGACGCCGGTGAGCGACTAAAGCAAACCGACGGATTACGTGAGCCGACAGAACGTCAGAATCACGAGGATACGGGTTGACCGAAAACCCCGCGATCACCGCAATCGGACCAACGCCCGCTGTGCCCCAATCACCCCACGGATAATCCAACCATCAGGGCCTACAGAGCTCGCCGTCACGATTCCAACGCATCCGAAATTACTCAAATCCGAGTTCGGACGAAAAGTCAACGGCGAGTCAACGGCAGAACAACGGCACAGCCTCGGACTGCGTTGGGACACCCAAATGGGCCTCGGCAGGCCCGAGACACCCGAGGGGTGTCTTGGCAAAGCCAAGACACCCCAGGGGTGTCTCGGCCAGGCTGAGACACCCAAGGGGTGTCTCACATCAGCCCCTCCCCCATTCACTTGGCTATAAATAGCCCCCTAGGGCCTCCTTTGTGAGGGGCTCTTGATTTTGCTCTCAATTCAAGGCTGAATTATCTTAGCCAAGGATTGTTCTGCAAGAGAGCGGCGAAGCCCTGCCGGAGTGAGGAGTCAGAGTCTGCAAGATAGCGGCGAAGCCCTGCCGGAGCACGGAGTAAGGCGTTCTTCATCAGCACCCTTCATTCACCCCCTTCTGTTCCTTGGTGTTGCCCTTCGCAGGCGACACTGAGAAGAGCTATTATCTCGCGTTAGCCGAGATATACGCTTTAAACTTCTAGATCTCACGCGGATCGACGAAGTTCTGTTTCTATATCCCTCTGCGGATAGACGAAACTCTGCCGGATTTTCCCGGAAAGGATCTTGAAGAGTCGGCGGTCCACGGATATCAACGTCCCCGTCACAGGCCAACAACCCACGCAAGCGAGACCGTACCAAAACAGGATCTCGTGTTTATTTTCGTTAAAGTTGTAACCCTTTTGTTTTCATTTTATCCTGTTGTAACGCTCAAAGTTGTAACAGATCTCGAAAAAGAGAACATCAATGAAAACAGCAACTTTTACCGGAAACAAGCTGGCGACCACAGTGGGAGCCACCGATCACGCTGCCGAGATCGGAGTGACGCAACCGGCCTTCAAGATCCGGGTGAATGAAGAGGTCGAGTACGAGTTCGACCAGCAGAAGTATGAAGAGTACCTCTCCTCCTCCTCCTCCAGATCTGCCTCTCCGCACCGGCGCAGGAAGAACCCATCTCCAAAAAGGGCTTGCGGGATCTCCAACTCCTCAATTCAAGACCCCGCCGTCGCTGCTGCTACACTTGCACCACACAACGGCCTTGCGTCGATCAGTGTGGTCAAGAACGTAGATCCAACAGCACCAAAGGCAATGGGTGATGCTGCTCCAACTCCATCAAAAAGGGCGATCCAAAGACGCCGCCAACGCCTCGCTCAACAGCTCGCCAGGGCTAAGGAGTCGAAAGATGGAGTGCGCTATGCAGAGGATCTGAAGTCGAGGCAGCGACAAGAGCAACGGCAAGCAATCAACCTCCCCTCCAAAACAGAAGCAAGTGAGTGGATCCGCGTCAAGAGGAACCGCTCCACGCTCGAGGAGCGAATCAAGAAGCGCCGCGCTCTACTCGCACATGCCCGGCTCCTCCTGAAGAAGGCAGAGGAGATGCAGCAAGAAACGGTGGTCAAAACACCATCCAAAGGTAGATCGGTGTGGGTTCCTAAATCGACACCAACACTTCCAGCAAAGAAGGGCAAGATTATCGCCCAGAGTTCAACCAAATCAGAGCATACTCCTCCTGTACCGGCACCCTCAACGGAGCCAGGTAAAAAGGGGGATCATTCAAGATCTCAGGTTCCTTTGTCGGGTCGCCTTGGTCCTTTACCGGAGAACCGAGGAAGAATACCCGTCAAAGAACGGCTGGGACCATTGAAAGGTCCCCAAATTAAAAACCAGACCGGGGGTCGAATCAATCCCCCCAAGAAAGATGAAAAAGGGAAAGCCCCTATCACCGACCGCACTGAGTTGCGAGTCGAACTGAAAGAGCCCGTTCGGTTTCTATGCTCCCAAAAGCGTAAAATTGAACGGGCCACTCTTGAAAAATCTAACCAAGTTTTGCATTCCCAAAGGGAAACACACTCGTCTGAGGATGAGCGTGTTATACCAAGGGACACCTACCAACACTCTGTAGGTTGCTCCAGCTATCAAGCTGATGAGCTGTACTACAGGGCCGGGGGTGTGGGAAAATCTCAAAAGAGATACATGCAGGATATGGAGTCCCGCTGCCCTTGTGCCAACATTATCAAGGCAGTGCTGTCCGAGTGTTGCTGTGCTCAGACCCCAACAAGAATCTCGGTGTTCGAGAGACTCTCCAAGCCGAAGCGTTTCCACAAGAAGAAATCGCTCCGCCGAGAGGATGAATACTCGAAAGTGTCAGTCAACATGACCGGCAGAGGGGGATCAACACCACGTCTCAACTTGGATCAGCTTGCCGAGGCTTCCCGATGCATGACATGGTTGCGGTCGGGAACCATCAAACGAAAGAATTACCCAAGAGTACAAAAGGGACTCTCCCTAGAAGAAGAAGAATCAGATGCTGATTCTGATACCTGCTCTGCCGTCGCATCCGATGACACAACTTCAAGTGCAGGCCGACCTTATGAATCGCTCATGATCAGCGCCGAACAAGTGTCGAAGATACTTGAAGAAGCCCTGGCCAAGCAGAAGGAGAGCTTCAAATTTGAAATGGAGATGGCCATGGAGCGGATGAAGGAGATGCACGACCAACAGATCGCGGCAATGACGGTTCACCAAGGAGAACCGAGTCAACGCAATCCAGAGGAGCATGAACGGGAAGGGGATAATGTTAACATCCCTCCTGTCAACACCAGCAATGGGGGTGGTCCCGCAGAAGATAATGCCCAAGAGGACCACGCCGCCTCTCCCAGAAGCCACTCGAAGACCGAGACGAGTGAGGACAGGAAGATGAAAGACTTGGAGAGCAAAATCAATGCGTTGATGAGTGCTCAAGAGGTAAAAAGGTCTGGTATACCCTGCCCCTATCCAAGGGAGTGGGAATCGATCCCATATCCGGCAAAGTTTAATCTGATTAACTTTACGCCGTTTGATGGGAAGGGTTCCCCTACCCAGCATTTAATCTACTTCAAGTCTCATTTAGGAATCATTTCCGGAAATGAGCCCCTCATGGTGCGGTCATTCGTCGGCACTCTTCGCGGAGCTGCCTTCGATTGGTATCGCCGTCTCAAGCCTGGAAGCATCAATGGCTGGGATGACATGGAGGACATGTTTCTAACCAACTTCTTTGATGATGACACCGAGATTTCGATCGGCACACTATTCGATGAAAAACAGAAGAATGGCGAGACGGTTGAGAACTTTGTGAAGAGATTCCGGAACAAAGCTATGAACTGCAGGGATCCGGTCAGCGAGGATTTCATCCTCGAGACTTGCCACAACAACCTAACCCTCGACATCCTTGAAGCCATGGGAATGGCTCCATCAAAGACTTGGAAGGATTTGAAGGTGCGGGGAGAAAGAGCCGAGCGATTCCTCAAGAGGAAGAAGGCGGAGAGAGGGCAAATTCCCAACAATACCCCACAACCAAATTTTACCCCCAAGGGTAAAGGGAAGGCGCATGCGAATGCGGTGGTCGCAAATCAAGTCTTTGAAGTGCAAGCACAACCGCAACAGCAGCAACAGCCGCAGCAGCCGCAGCAGCAGCAACAGAGGGTGCCTCAACAACCGAGATGGCAGCAACAGCCCCAGAAGCAAAAGGTTGGGGAGCCAAGGTTCCCAAAAGTCTACTCATTCAAAGAGGATGAAATCCCCGGTATCTTCAAGTATTTGGTCGAGAACAACAAGATCAAGCTGCCGCCGATTCAGGATCAAGAAGATGCCAAGAGGGTCAATGATCCGAAATACTGCGCATTCCACCGAGCGGTGCACCATCCTACCAAGGTATGCTACGCCCTCAAAGATAAGATTCAGGCCCTAATCGATGTTGGGGTTATTACTATGAAGCAGCCCAAGGAGAAAAAGGTGGGCGCAAACACCGTATCCATTAGCTTTGGATCTGTTCCCTCGAGTTGGTTCCAACACGAGTCGGTGATCAAAGCGGCAGTGAAGACGGTGAACGATGATCCGCACCAACAGCGTCAGAAAGGGCTTGTGCCACACACAGCTCCGAATGGCGAGATCTTGTGGGTTCATCCGGACTTGATCGCAGATGAACAGTGGGCCACGACCTCTTCCACAAAGAGCAAGAAGAAATCGAAGAGGAAAGGCAAATCTTGTCACGGAGCCTCTGCTATACCGGGGGTGGATGACGACAGAATTCCAACCTTCCCGCTTTCTGAAGACGAGCAGGAAGCCTTTGCAACTCGAAGCGGGAACAAATATCATTTCAAGTATCCGGATGCTACCGAGCAGTTGGGTACCAAAACCCCACCTTCCAAGACGCTGGCAGAACTAGGGATTGCAGCAATTCCCCCAACACCAGCAGCTACGGAGAGAATCCCACAGAAGGATAAGGGAAAAGAGCCTCTACGTCAAGAAGCTCAGAACCCAAGGCAATCTCGATTCAATCACCCGATTGGGCGGGACAAACCGGGGAATACGAGCTCTCAGCCCCACTTCGACATTATGGCGCAATTGGCCAACATCCCGGCCCGAATAACTCTATATGAGTTGCTGCGGTTGTCAAAGGATACACGGAAAGCGCTACAAGAAGTCTTGAGTGATTCGGAAGCATTCTTGACTCGGATCAAACCATCTTCCGAAGAACCAGAATCATCAGCCCAACAATGCAATCTGGCGGCACATCACTTCCCCTGCATCTCTTTCACCAAGGAAGATATGCAGACGAAGAATTCAAATCATGATAGGCCGTTGTACTTCACCGGGCATATTGGCTCCAGCGTTGTCAACCGGATCCAAGTCGATCCGGGTTCCGCTGTCAGCATCATGCCATTCCGATTGATGCATCATCTCGGAATCCCGACTAGCAAATTAGCGTCCACTGGCACGACGATTTACGGATTCAACACCAGCGGGTCCAAACCCTTGGGGAAGATCCGAATAAAATGCCAGATCGGGGATTTGAAGTCGGAAGTAACATGCTACGTGATTGACGCGGAAACTTCCTATAATTTACTGTTGGGTCGACCTTGGATCCACGGTAACCTTATAGTCCCGTCAACTCTGCATCAGTGCCTCAAATATGTGGGTACAGATAATGGAGTCAAGACGGTGGTCGCGGATAAGCAACCGTTCAAAGGATTGGAGAATTATTTCATCGATTCCCTTTTATACGGCGCTGAATCCGATACTGAACCATCGGCCCAAGGAACGGACATCGGAGATGAAGCTGATACCGAACCAGGGTTTGATTATGATGGCGGTTTTGTTTTAAACGACATTGTACCCATTGTAATCAATCTTGACGATGATGAATCATCGGAAGATAGTTGTAATTGGCAACTTGCCGAAGAACTATCAATAAACGATGATTTAGAGTACTCGACGGGTCTCGATGATATCACTAACGAACTCTATGCTAACCCTAATTTGTATATGCCTCTTCAATCATTTTGTTTGACGAAGAAGCAGGTACACGACCCTTGCGGAACAACGCTCATCATCCCCGCAGGGATTGGGGGTGGAAAGGAGGTCGTCTACGGCAAAGGAAGAGCATCTCTGATACCCGACCACTTCATGGAAGAGGAAGACGACGATGATAAACCGGCCCGTCATCTGTCCAAATACGATGCGAAAGCACGCAACATGATGGAAAGGCACGGGTATGACTTCAAGGCCGGAGAGGGTCTTTTCTTTGGTCGAGGTCCACGGGTTCCACCCCGGATGGCCTATGTACCGAAGGGAAAACCCGATGATTATTATCGCCACAAAAGAGGTCTAGGCTATGTCTCATCAGATGAGGAGTGCGGCTGGCAAATCATCGACCAAATTGCTAACAAGACTAGGAAGGGATATTCTTCTGACTCTTCGGGTTGGGATTCCGACGCTAGTCTTGGTGAGGTGTTTAAGAAGCTAATGTCAAACATGGTCACGGTCGATCCAACGACAATGGAAGAAGATGATGAGATGCCGACATGGGAAGACCCGTGGGTTCATCACTTAAACATGCAGTATGGCGACCGGTTCGAGCAGAGAGAGCCTCCTACCGAAGACCAAGTCGTTCAGGTGAATATGGGTAGCGAAGAAAATCCGAAGCCAATATTCATCAGCGACAGCCTCCTACCTGAAGAGAAGGAGGAGTTGATTTCTCTTATCCGGGAGTACATCGACGTGTTCGCCTGGAATTATGAAGACATGCCAGGTCTCGACCCAAACGTAGCAGTGCATCGCCTCAACATTAAGCCGGACGTCAAACCAGTCAAACAACAACAACGACGGTTTCGTCCGCAAATGATGGAAGCAATCGAAGCTGAAGTCAAAAAGCTCGTTGATTCGGGATTTATCCGAGAGGAGCAACATCCCGAATGGCTTGCCAATATTGTTCCGGTCCTAAAGAAGAACGGGAAGATCCGGATATGCATTGACTTCAGGGACCTCAATGCTGCTTGCCCAAAAGATGACTTTCCTCTCCCCATCACGGATGTTATCATCGACAACACGTGTGGGTTCGAGAGGATGTCCTTTATGGATGGTTTCTCTGGTTACAACCAGATAAAGATGCATCCAGATGATGAGAAGCATACTGCATTTAGAACGCCTCTCGGCGTATTCTGCTACACAGTCATGCCCTTCGGCTTGAAGAATGCAGGAGCTACATATCAGCGAGCTATGTCGAAGATCTTTCAGGAACATCTCCGAAAGACGGTTGAGTGCTACGTGGACGATCTGGTCGTGAAAAGTCGTGATAAGAATGATCACATCAAAGACTTGAAGACCATGTTCGACTTGATGCGGGCCCATCAGTTGAAGATGAACCCTACCAAGTCTTTCCTCGGAATGTCCAGTGGCAAATTCCTGGGATTCGTCGTCACCACCAAAGGTATTCACATTGATCCGGATAAAGTGAAGGCGATCAATGAATTGCAACCTCCGAGGAACCTCAAAGAGCTCAGAGGACTGCAAGGGCGATTGGCTTATATCCGTCGATTTATCTCGAACCTTTCGGGGAAATGCCAACCGTTCTCCAGGCTCACAAAGAAGGGCGTGTCATTCGTATGGGACGAGGCCTGTCAAAAGGCGTTCGAGAGTATCAAAGAATATCTCTCGAAACCTCCCGTACTCGTTGCACCGAAATCGGGCAAACCGTTCTTGATTTATGTCAAGGCGACGAGCCACTCATTAAGTGCATTGCTTGCACAAGATGACGATAACGGTCAAGAGCAGGCGGTATACTACTTAAGCCGAACCATGGTAGGCGCAGAATCTCGATATCCCATGATTGAGAGAGAATGCCTCGCCCTAGTGTTCGCCATCCAAAAGATGCGGCATTACTTAGTCGGACAGACCATATATGTCATCTCCAAAGTTAACCCGGTCCGAGTGTTCATGACTCAACCGGCTTCCATGAGCTGGCGATTAGCGAAGTGGGCTTTACTCTTGTCCCAATACGATCTGCACTTCAAACAGCAGAAGTCAGTAAAAGGACAGGCCATCTGCGATCTCCTGGCATCTAATCCAACGACGGACGCCACCGAGATATATGACGATTTACCTGATGAAACCCACGAAGTCAACACAACTTCACACCAAGTGTGGCATTTGTACTTCGATGGCGCTTCACGGGCAGCTAATGCCGCAAGTGCTTCTGGATGTTCGAAGGTCTCCTCCGGAGTTGGAGTGGTCCTAGTTTCCCCAGGAAAACATGTGATGCCTCGAGCCTACTCATTAACCGAGCCATGCTCGAATAATGTGGCAGAGTACAACACACTGATTATAGGACTCAACTTCGCCAAAGAGCTGGGAGTTGAGTATCTCGAAGCTTTCGGTGATTCTCAACTGATAGTCAAACAAGTCCAAGGGGAATACGAAGTCCGAAGTCAGGATTTAATTCCTTATCACAAGATGGCGGTGGAGCTAGCGGAGTCGTTTGAAGGATTCTTCATCGAGCACGTTCCGCGGTTGCAGAACACCTACGCAGATGCGTTAGCAGCTTTAGCTGTATCCCTGGCACAGCCACCCGGAACAGAGCAATTTGTTACGGTAGGAACTCACCAACTCTTAGTGCCGCTTCACGATGAAAATGGCAGGGAAGAAGAGGTTCAGGAGGCGCACACAACTCAGGCTGAGTTTGAGCCCCGGGATTGGCGCTTCCCCCATCATCGACTACGTCCTACACGGAATCTTGCCAGAAGACGTGAAGGAGAGAGAGTCGATCAGACGAAGAGCTCCGAGATTCTACTATAATACGGAGAATCGAACGCTATACCGTAGGGGGTATGATGGCATGTTGGCACGTTGCCTATCAACCAAAGAAGCTGAAGAAGTGCTTAAAGAGGCACATGAAGGAGAGTGCGGCGCACACCAACCTGGTCCCAAGCTCTATGATCGCATCAGGAGAATGGGATACTTTTGGCCCTCCATGATGCACGAGGCAATCGTATACGCCCGGAAGTGTCACGCGTGTCAGGTACACGCGAATTACATGCACCAGCCTCCGGAACATCTACATCCTTCGGTTACGTCGTGGCCGTTCGAGACCTGGGGAATGGACATTGTTGGTCCTATAAATCCCCCTTCGGTTAAAGGCGATCGGTTCATCCTGGCGATCACTGATTACTTCTCCAAATGGGCTGAGGCAGTTCCACTCAGAGAAGTCAAGACGAGCAACGTCATTGCATTCATCAAGCACCATATCATTTACCGGCATGGTGTTCCAAGACGAATCATACACGACAACGGTCCTCAATTTATCAGCAACGCCTTCATAAGGTTCTGCGAAAAGTTCAAAATTCAAGACATCTCGTCAACAGCTTATAATCCCACAGCAAACGGGTTAGCTGAAGCCTTCAACAAGACTATCATAAAGCTCTTGTCAAAGCTTGTGAAGAATAACAAGCGAGATTGGGATGATAAGCTCGGCGCAGCTCTATGGGCCTATCGTACCACGGTGCGTACACCGACCGGCGCCACCCCATACTCATTGGTGTATGGATGTGAAGCCGTTCTCCCTCTGGAAGTTCAAATTCCATCTCTTCGGATCGCTCTCGCAACCCAGATGACGACCGAAGAACAGCATCAGAAGCGCCTCGAAGAACTCGAGATGCTCGATGAAAAGCGCCTGGAAGCTCAACAGCACATCGAGTTTTACCAAGCCAGAATTTCTCGAGCCTTCGACAAAAAGGTTCGACAAAGGAGTTTTAAGGAAGGGGATTTGGTCTTAACTGAAAGACGTCCCATGATCCTTAACTCCAAGAAGAAAGGCAAATTTGAACCCAAATGGGAAGGACCGTTCGTAGTAGAAACAGTTTACTCGAACGGCGCCTACCGCCTAGTCACCAAAGATGGTGACCGGCTCATGATGCCAATAAATGGCAAATTTCTGAAGAGATACTACCCTTAGTATCCTCAGAAGAATTGAGGTACCGGGAAGTTCCCGGAAGAATACCACATCGGGGTATTCTTAGGGATAACCCGGTCGCTGATGAGCAAGAAATCAATATTCGAATTCAGAATATTCTTGTTTGTCAGAATTTAACTCTCACAAGCACTCTTTTGCCGAGATGAGATTTAATCATTCAGTGGATTAATCTTTCCTCACAAAACTTTCAGTGGTTTCTGACTACTCATAGTCTCCACCACACAATTCCAGCTTGGTCAAACCTTACTACAGTTAGGACCAAAGCCAAATTCCCCTCTCGATTCGTCCAAAGAACGAGAGGTCCACAAATCGATCGATCAAACCTTTCTACAGTTAGGATCGTCTCAAATTTCCCACTTGGTCAAACCTTACTACAGTTAGGACCACAACCAAAATCCCTTCTCGATTCCTTCAATGAACGAGAGGTCCAATTTCAAATCGAATGACCAAACCTTACGACAGTTAGGGTCGTTTGAACCTTTCGATTCGATAATCAAACCTTACGACAGTTAGGATTATCCGAATCTTTTCGATTCTCGGAGTGGAGATCCCACTCCTAGTTTCATCCTGTCGGATCCTGGGGGTGGAGATCCCACCTCGAGTTT
>BQKN01000076.1:589168-601145 GCA_022839385.1 Asparagus kiusianus | reverse complement strand
TAATTCATTAAAGTCCTCGTGTTGGACTATAATCCATTAAAGTCCTCGTGTTGGACTATAATCCATTTCAGTCCTCGTGTTGGACATTTACCTTTTAGTCTATGTGTTGGACATTTACTTTTCAGTCCATGTGTTGGACACTCACTTTTTCGTCCATGTGTTGGACGTTTACTTTCAGTCCATGTGTTGGACAACCACCTTTCAGTCTATGTGTTGGACATCCACTACTTTTGATTTTAGTTCATATGTTGGACATCAATTTAGACCTTGATTTTGACATTTATACTGTATATGCTGTACATGACATGTACATGAGTTGTGACATGAGATAGTATATGAGTTCGGAGTTTGGGTGTGCGATTCTTCCTATTATTATTATTGTTACTGTTCTAGCTCTTGGGTTTGATATTTAAGGGTTTGCAACTTGAGATAACGAGGTATATACATGAGGGTTTCCTTGTTTGGATTATTTCGCTCGACGTACCTATGCTCGTGTTGTAAATTCCTAAATATTAAATCCCTCTTTGTTAGGACTAATGATTTTGTATCTATTATATATTATCTGTATTTTCTGTATACAACGAGCCCTCTCCCTTGGGGTTGGTTGTGATGTTACCCGCTATAGAGCTTTGACGCTCGTTGTTTCCCCACTTTCAAGTAACGAGCCAGGTGCACGGAGAGCCGTAGGTTGATGGATTTGCTCTAGCAGTTATTCATAGATATTATTAGTATATGTTTGAACTCCACAATAAATTTTGTTTATGAACAATTGAGAGTTTATTCTAGTTTTTGTAAAGGTGAGGTTCCTAAATGTTATTTCTCCCTGTGTCGAGACATTTGTATTCAGCTCAGATATTGTTTCTTCTCAGAGATTTATTTACTCATATCAGTGATGACTATTTTTCTTCAGATCACCTATTGTTTATTACTGTTCCATTATATTTTCTTTTGCCTGTTTTGTACCTACACCTGTTATTGATTCCACTAGATGGATACTTATTGTGATGGTGAAACGTATTATTACACGGTGTAGTGCATGACAGGTTTGACATTCTTGATTTCACCTTGGACTGCAGCCTTGTGTGAACCCAGGGGCGTCACATCACACTTCAAAATCATCCGGGGAAGGCGAACATCATAGCGCACGAGTTGAGTAGGAAGCATCATTACAGGCTTGCAGCTTTAAAGTGTTAGTTATATCGAGACCTTCTCACCCTTAGCCAGTTTGATTTTAGGCTAGAGATTGGCGGGAGCAGTGTATTTTTAGGAGTTTTAGCCGTGTAGCCACTATGGAATGATAGAGTGGTCAGTGCTCAGTTAGAATACTCATGGATTCAAACACGAAAGGGGGAGATTTTCAAAGAGCCCAAGGTTGATTGGACCATCGGAGCAGATGGGGGCCTTCAAATGAAAGGCTGGCTAGTCATGCCGTATAATCCACAGTTGAAAAAGGAATTATTTGACGAGACACATCACACCAGGTACACAGTATATCCAGCACAACCAAAATGTATAAGGACCTAAAGAGACATTTTTGGTGGAGTAGCAAGCATAGGGATATCTCGGAGTAGGTAGCTAAGTGCTTTACCTGTCAGCAAGTAAAGACAGAACATTAGAGACTCGTAGAAATCCTACAGCCCTTATCCATTCTAGAGTGGAAGTGGACAGATATTTTGATGGACTTTATTTTAGGATTGACAAGGTCTAGTAAAGGGAATGATTCTATTTGGGTCATAGTTGATCGGTTGACAAAGTCGACACACATTTTACCAGTGAAGACGACATACACGGTAGAGACTTATGCACAACTATTTATTCGGGAGATCGTGAGATTACATGGAGTTATAGAGACGGTTGTTTAGGATCGAGGCTCAGTTTTTTTCACTTCGCATTTCTGAAAGAGCTTCCAGAATTCTTTTGGCAGCAAGCTATTGTATAGTAGTGTGACACCCCCACTTTAGTCCCATATGGACTAGTATGAATAAATATTAGTGGCTTAAATAGAGAAGCCCAAGGCCCCAGAACAACTAGTGCTAGTATTTTGGTGGTGAACTTTAGCCAACATCGAGTTGCTCTCAGAAGGTCCTACAGCTTGCACACACAAACGGGCCTACGGGCCCGGGGCGTGACAAATAGTATCAGAGTAGTTGCTAGAAGAAAGCGTGGAGCTAAGTGCTATACCGGTATTCAGTACTAAACTTTTATTGAACCCCCTGTTCATCAATATATTTGAAACACTGATGAAGTATTAAGGGGATAAGCATGTTGGAATGGATCCATTGTCGTCCAAGGAGAAGGTTGTAAGGTGTTTCGACGTTGATAACATAACAAGTCACTTCATTTTTCAAATCACCGATTTGACATTTAAGTCAGATCTTTCCAAGAGATCAGCTACTGCTGGAGTTGAAGCTGAATATATTGGCAGATGTTTTTGAGAACTTGAGAAGGGGAACACCCAAAAAGCTCAAGAGTCTTCATGGAATTATGCTCAATGCAGAGCCTGAATCGATGTGAATCCTCTCGACCTTTACCAACCCTACATAAGCAGTATAGTAAAGGGGTTGATTGTTATGGTGGTCTTTGATGAGCATGTCTTCTGGGGTGCAAGCGATACAAGGTGCCTATCATTAGCATTGATCACACTACTTGTGCTCTTCATCCGGAAAAGGCTCGATCATATGGGCGAGGAATGCCTCATTGTCATTCAAAGCTTCTTTTAAAGCTTCACTTGTTTTCTTAGACAAATATAAAAGTTTGAATAAGATTATATAGGCTGGGATGTTAGCTAATTGAGCCATAATGTCATACTAGAATAGGGCTTTAGGACCATCTAAGGGACATTATAGTGCCTTGTCGAACCGAAACTCCTTTTGCTTGGTCGATTTGGGTTCTTTGGCAGGCCTTGGCTAATCATAGTTCTTTAGATAATCTCAACCAGATCTTGTCCCTGTCAGGACAATCTTTTCTTCTTTCGTATCAGTGAGAGAGGTTACTTGTGGAGATTTCTCCCTGATGATTGCCGAGATGGCATTGTAGGACTTCATCTTGTGCCTGATCTTCGGCTTCTGAAGAGTCCAATGCTTATCTAAGATCAGGATGTGCCCTAAATCATTTCTCCGTTTGTTGTAGTGAGAGGGAATAAGCCTTGGCTTTGTCGGTTTTGCTGGTCGTAGTTGTCCACTTTCATCCTTGCAGTAGGAATGGGGACAATGCCATCTTAGGCTTGGATTTTCGACATGTAGCCAAATTAGAGGGTCACCATATTAGCAGTAACTTTGTTCTATTGAGATTTGAGCTTGAGAATCCCTCACTCAACAAAGGTCTGAATCTTATCCTTAAGGATGTATCAGTTCTTTGTCGGGTGTCCCAACATTCTATGATAAAGATAGTAGTTGGGGTCGTCGATCTTTCTAACTTCTTCAGCGCATCGAGCTTCAGGAAGCTTCAACCAATTGCCCTTATTGAGAACATGGAAGATGGCCACTATATATTCATATTTGAAAGAATAAATGCGCTGGATATTCTTTCTTTATTCCCTTTTCTGGTTGTTAGGATTTTAGACCTCGACTGCGAAGGTCTTTTTGGCTCTCAGTTAGGAAGTCTGCCCTTATTTACTTTTGTTACCCTTGAAGTTGGTGAAGGACTCGAATTTGTTGAAACATTCTGATGATTTTTTCTATCTCAGCTTCAACCCACCTCTTCGTCCGTGACCTCATCCTCGATTCCGTCGCCAACTCCCTCGCCTCTCTGCCCGCCCCTTCTCTTCTCCATCTCGCACTCACCCGCAGTCGCCTCCTCTCTAGTCGCTTCCCCCACGCCTCTGCCTCCTCCCCTCCCTTCGCCATCGAGCCGCCCACATCTCAACCCCCTCAGCCCTGTCCTCCTGCTCCACCACCACGCCCGTAGCCCCGCATCCCCCTCAACCTCCGTCGAGCCGCCCTTGAAACCCATGCCCAGATCTGCGCCCAAGCCACCTGCAGCCTTCGCTTTCCTCCTGCCCGAGCTCCACCACCAGCATCCCACGCCTCCGTCCTTCCCCCTCTGCCACAGCCTCCGACCAGCCACCACCACCTCCAAGCTTCCCTCACCACGCCGCTCACACTTGCCGTCGTTGCTGCCATCATACCGTAGCAGCACAGCCCCGCCACTCAACCTCGTCGGTCATCTCCCCTATGTGAACTCCGATGTTGCTACTGCCACACCAACAGCAGCTCTGCTCAGCGCCGCTGTCTCGTCCACAAGCCCTTAGCCTCACAGGCAAGTCCCACTGCTTACTTATGAACTGAAATAATGATGCAATAATAATTAACAGATAGATAAAAAATATTATGTAGTATATAGTCGTGATACTTTATTGATGAATAAATATGTATGATGAATAGCTAAGTTGAATATGCATGGAGATTGTGGTGAAGGACAATGCTGCTGATTTATGGTGCTAGAAGTAACTGATGTGTAAGAGGATGTGAGCTATGTTAATGGTGAACAATGTGTGATGGTGTGAGTGAATACTAATAAAATATGATGATCACATTGTGCAGTATGAAGTGTGGTGAAAAACTAACTGACAGAAGTAAAACATGTTAAGTTGTTAAATGAATTAACGTGGTGTGTCTAATGTTGGTGTGGGAGAAGGCTGATTGACATATGTAATGACGAATGGATTAGAACCAATAGCTAGTGATGAAGTAGCATAAAAATATGATGAGTGAAAGATTGAACATAATACTAGATGTTACCTAGTTACTGATAATTTTTATAATAAGTTTGGAGATCTGAATAGTGAGATATTCATGAAATGGGTTTACATGCATAAATATATTATAGAAGTAGTTTATGGAAATTAAGTTGATTCATGTACTCTTAACATGATCTATAATTCTTAGATTTAATTATATGATATGACATGATTTTACTGTATAGAATTAGCTGCATTCATTGTTCCTTGTTGTGTTTGAGAACCATTAGTAGTTCATGACTTAGTGGCCTTGTGCGTCATGAACAAGACTTAGTGATATGTGTGTGTGCGTTGACTTAATTTAGGAGGTGGACCAGAGATCTAGTTCAGGTTATGAATGTTGACTTAGAAAAGCAAGAAGAGTTAGGATAGGGAAGTCTTGGTTCATGTGATCGGATGTGACTGTTGACGTATCTTTCAGGCTCGCACCAGTGAATTCGTGTAGTTACTAGGGTTGGTTTGTTGGGCTAAAGAAAATTTGTGTAGTCACTTTGGTCAGTGAATTTGTGTAGTCACCCGAGTTCTGCTTGAGTTTGGACTAGGCCGAAATTGGATTGTGTGTAGTCTTCTGACCGATTCATATAACGGTATTGGATGCACGTAGAGGATTTGTGAACAGTCGTTATCCGAGAATATGAACGTTGACTCTATGTGAAGTATGGAGTTGTGATCTATTTTAGGATGGCAAGTACTCGACCCTGTTATTGTATGATGTTGACCTTATGATTATCATGATTTAGTAGTGGATTATATTTTGATTTTGTTAGATTTCTAGTTCCATGTTTCTTTGTCATTTCTGTTGTTGTATCGGTTATTGTATTGGTCATTCGACCGTTTTATTTTCTTTTGTGGGGTCTCGCTGTGTGTCATGCACGCTGACGTACACCTATTTTCTCTGGTGTACGTCAGATTTAGAGGATGAACAGGTCCATCTTAGAGATACGTCATAGTCAAAGTAGTTTCAGCAGGAGTGCTTGGTAGACCGAGCAGAAGAAGAAGCCCAAGCTTAGCCATTTCTTTTCTGTAGTCGTTGATGGACGTTAGATCACTTTTGTAGCACTTTTTATTTCTGTTTGATCAATGTATTTCTATATTTCTCCAGTATTCAGTTGTTCAGTTTTATATAAGGGCATGTTGACCCGAATATTATGTCTTGAATGATATTTCTTTTATGATATGGATTATTTTTTCTGAGTTTGTCTATTATATTCTTGCCAACTGTGATCAGGGACCTGTGACTTCGCATTTATTTCTTGACGATTAGCCTATTAGATTGAGTAGAAAGGGTCCAGTACTTATTTCTTCTCAGCTAATATATCATGGGCTTGTTCACGTTGCGATTCCCTAGTATTTTGAAAAGCGGGGCGTGACATAGTTGGATAGCCAAACATAAGTGTTCACAACGATTACATATTGTTCACCATAAACAAACTAACAATAAAACTACATTGTTTAGTACAAACCAAAGAAATAAAACCAAATAGAATAAAATCACTTTTCATGATTCAAAAGGTCCTGGACCCGAGGAATAAGATGGGTTCTACAGCATCCTAACAATGTCATCAAATCTCCTCTCGATGTGAGACATGTTGTCGGTTGTCTAAAAATCACAATAGATAGCTGATCCACATCAAGCTTTGATGATGAAAATTACAATCTGACGGTTTCTGCATCAACATCTTTATAATGAAAGTTACAATCAGACGACCTTCATATCAACAAATGAAAGCTACAATTAGAGGAATTTTACGTGGATCGAGAAATATTACAATTTGACCATCTTCATAATGACTGATAAAAGTTCTGATTTAATAACCTTCATAATTAACTGTGAGAGTTATAATTTGATGACTCTCACATCCCAAATAGCTAAGGTGAAGATTACAAAACAATGGTCTTCGCAACTCTCTATAGGAGAGATTACAAGTCAATAATTTCTTCTAAACGCAGAGCTCACCTCTGCGTTCAACCTTCAAAACACAGGCGACCCCTGTGTTTTCAACATTCCAGCTTCAGAACGTGATACGACCATTGTGTTTTAGCATTAGGCGGATGCCTAACTCCGCGTCCCAAGTCTGAGGCACGGAGTTCAGTTCCAGAACGACAGCTGGAGGCGTTTGACTCGTTCAAATACGAGTTGAACGGCTTCAAAACCGTTTTCCCCATGATTTAGGGGCGGTTATACCCTACTTAGGAGTAGATTAAGGGGTCAGGTATAACCTCTTATCCCCCTATAAATAACAAACTTACTCAACAGAGTAAGGGGTTCGGTTCGGATTTAGGGGAACTGGGCAGGTTGATTGTTTCAGTTGAATTAAGAGGATCTAGGGGCAATCATCCTCAAGAGATAGGATCTTTTACAATAAGAAGATAAAATCTTGGAGCATCCTTCAGCAATAGAAAATCTATTTGGCTATTAACCAAATTTTTTGTTCAAACAACTCTTTTCGACAGAAGTTTAACTCGTTCTGTGTTCTTAAACTCGTTAAGAGTTCTTTTTCAAACTTGCCATGCAAGTTAGTTGTTCCAGCAAGGTGAGACATTCGGATCATTAACGGAGAGCAAATTCGATGTGAGCATTCGAAGGAGATACTCCATCGCCACCGTGAAGAACCCAGAATTAAACAAAGGGGAGAATTCAGATCAATTCTCTTTGCTTTTGTAATTAGAAAATCCAAATTGTAATTAAGATTGAGAGAGTTGTAAAACATTCTTTTTCTAAGCAAATTTTCTTTCATTTTCATTTTCATTTTCATTTGAATTCAGATCAAACACATTTCTTTCATTTTCATTTCACAAATTTTCCACCAAACACGTGTGTGCCTCCTGATGGGGCCTAATGGCTCCAAGATCTCTCCTAATAGTCTCCTGGTAGCTCTAATGTCATCTTGAGTTCTCTCAATCTCCTCAAATCTCATCCTAAGGTCAACTTGGGTATTCTCTATCCGCTGAAATCTCCTCTGGTCATCATTATGATATTCAACCATCTGGGTGTAGATGTCCTAAATGTAACTAGGGATACTAGATGAATGATCACCTGCCTCAGACTCAAAATGGGATGACTCATCAGAAGGCTCAGGATCAGAAGACTCATGGATATGAGCTAGCTCTGCCTCTAATGCATGTTGGGTGGAAGGAATGAACATCCTATAAAGGGCAGATACATAAAAGAAAGGACGGACTTTGACATCAACTTCATTTGATAAGTTGACCCCAAAATGAGTGAAAACTCTAATAAGAATGGCCCCGTAAGGAATAGAGGTGGTTTGTTCGGTGGCCATGATATCAAAGATGACATTTCCCCCACTTAACATCCACATTCCCAACAATAGCATAGATGGCACGAGTAAGTTCTTGGGAATAGTGTCTATAAGTTCCTATTTTGGAGATAATATTATAATAAATAATACAGCTAATGATTTTGGCCAAATGAGAAGCATTTTTAGATTCCAAAGGGAGGTGTTTGCCAGGTCGGGTCAGGAGGGCTTCAATAGCCGGATCATCATAAATAACATCTTTTAAGAGAGTGTCTCCATGAGGAAGACCAAGAAATTCAGAGAGTTCGTCAGTATAGAATATGATTTGATGATCTTTGACTTTGGATGAAATGAAACGGTTTCTAGGATTTGAGTTATGCATTCACATATTTGCATAGAATAAATGTACCATGTGGGGATAGTAAGGGAGATCATTGGTACTAGAGAGCAATTCATACATGCGAGCATGATCAAAACAATCTTTAAGTATAAAATGAAAATCTTTAAAAGTAACATATCGCCCGAGAAAAGGTTTGAGTTTACATATGGAGTGATATTTAGCAATAAGAGATGGACTTCTAAGATAATGTTCATAAGATTCATAATTAGTAGAGAGAGGAGGTGGAGTATTTGATGATGAGGACTGATCCCTCCCACTTCTACGACGCTTAGGAACACTCTTAGACATGATAAAATGATTAAAACATGCTTTTAAGCTCAGATCTAAGGATACAAGGATAAGCCCAAAAACACAAACCCTAAATGAAGGAACTAGTGAAAGGAACTAGAACAAGGAGATGGAACAAGAGATATACCCACAATGATGAGATCCGAATGGGAAAATCGTCTGAAGATGCAGACCAGTCGACTGAAGATCGGATGAAAGATAGAGCGGGATCGGCTAGAGTTTGAAGAAAGAGAACGATAGAATGGAAAATTGGGGATTTGGGGTTCATCTAATGGAATGATCAAAGGCTAGGATGTGGTCAAAGTACATGAGGATGGTCTGGATTAAGAGACACTAACGGGTCGGGTCCAAACGGGTCCAAAACGAATTAAATCCAGGAAGAAAACTCAAAACCTGTAGTTCGTAAGTCGACTTTCCATAAGTTGACTTAGGACTTGTAAATGTTTTTCTAGAGATGTAAACTTTAACTTTTAAATACTTTTAAAATTTTGTAAAATTTATTTTTATTGCAATAAATGTTTGAACAATTATTCTAGAAATAAAATACATACATAATTACTTTAATTTGAAAAGATTTGACAAAATTTCATTTAAACCAAGAATTTTAAAAATCTATCAAAACAAAACATGAAAACTAAAAGGAAATCAAACCAAATCAAATTTGTTTTGGAACCTAAATATTTTTTATGCCGGAAAACTTAGGGATATGACCCCTATCATTCAAGCTCAAGGCCCTTAGGTTATAATCCTATTTGGGCGTATATGGTACACGAACACGGTCAAAACAATACTCATATAAATGGCCTTTTTTATTGCAATGGGTGTAATGAAAGGGTTTGAAAGATTTATGTTGACCCAGTGGTGGTGCACGTAAATCATTTGCAAAAATAGGTTTATCTTGGAAATTATTTTACAAATGGGGAACTCTTTTCAAATCAAAATAAAATTTGGTCAAATGACCAAAACGACCACAAAAATCACTTGTACACATAAGCATGTTTATGATGTGCAATATGTGCATGTACATGAGTTTGAGATGAAGAATCTTGATGGAATGCATAATCATAATTAGGCTTGATAGGTTTTTATGCATTATAACAAAATTTGGCAATATGGCCTTTTCGGCCACAAATACAGCATTTGTAAATTTTGTTATACATGTGTGCATAGTGAATAGGTTTCTTGGAAGAATTTTCATGGGGCTTTGCGAAGTCCATTAGGTTTTTATTATTTACAATGCATGTTTTTAGTGTTGAATATAAGGATGATATGTGTTTCTTTATTTGATTCAACTCATCATTTGAAATATGTGCATTGTTAAAAGAAGTAGAACAAACAAGAGTATCTAATTTATTTTTACTAGCCTCTACTTCTAACATAGTATTATTTTTGTCATGAGTCAAACTTGCAATATCCAATCTTAATTTTTCATTGCGTTCTTTAAGATTAACATTTTCATTTGTAATGAGATTAAACTTAGATACAAGGGACTCATGAATGGATTTTAATTGAACATGCTTGCTTTTTAATTCTTTAAAATTATGTTTCAATTTCTAATGGTCATGCAATAATTTTTCATATTCATGTACGAGCAAATCAAGAGTAAAATCATCATCGTTATCGGACTCACGTACCGCACTACGGCTATCGCCTAGTGGTCGTATGCATGAAGATGAAGCTCATTTAGAACTTGAAGCGGAATCCTCTAACTTTTGTCGGATAGCCTCCAAGTCCCCTTGATGTGCTTCAATTAATTTCCACAATATATAAGTACTATCAAAAGAATCAAGTTTGTTAGCGAAAGATAAGCCAAATGCATCAATTAGGAATTCTAACAATGACTTATTCATAGCAAGCATTCTATTATCATTATTATTCTACTTGGATCTCTCCATAGTGGGTGAAATATAGGCACATTCAATAATTTCCCAAATATCAATATTTTTAGATCTAGCAAAAAGCTTAAATCTAACACACCATTGTGCATAGGGGAAATTACTAATTCTAGGAGCATTGTTAATATCATAACCAAGACTAGGTACACCGTGCATGTCCATGACATGTGCAAGCAAGAAACAAATAAAAACAAAAGTAGATTAACACAAAAATAAGAACAAGGAATCTTTACCTTAAGGCGGTTAAACCTCAAATCAAAGAGCACCAAGCTCTGATACCAATTGTTAGACCCTAGAGGGGGGATGAATAGAGTCAATGCTAATCAAGTTTCGATTTTATGCTAATTAAAAAATCTTTATTAATTAATTCTTGCAAAAGATATATGAATGAGTTATGAGCAAGAATGTAAATTACAAATACAAAATAAATATACACAAAGCAAACTCAAATACAAGACATGATCATGGAATTTGGTCAACCCTTGACCTACATCTCCGCTCCTCACCTCGAGGAGATCTCCACTATATCGACACACCAGGTTTGGAAGCTGGAACATCTCTACACACTCGGTTTTCTACTTCACTAAAAACTCTATAAGTCACTCACAATGTACATACATAAACTACAACCTCAAGTATTGGTCCTCACGTATCGCCTCCCTCAAGTGCTCGGCTTTGTTACCTCTCACTAGGCTTTACTACTGATGCCACTCCTCTTGGAATCGACTACGTCCTCACTACACACTCCTCTCGGAATCGACTACGTCCTCACTACACACTCCTCTCGGTGTAAATGTGTATTACAAAGTGATACTCACAAATAAAGCTCAAATACAATAATTTGTTCTCTAATAATGAATAAGGACACAATGAAGCTCACTCTCACAATATCACTCACCACAACCCACAATATAGTGTATGTAAACATAGAAGCTCAATAGGGATGTGTGTGTGATAAATAAGTACAAATAAAATCTAACTCAAAAAGATCTAGCAACAAAATAGATATAGAATTCTGTTAGACCCTAGAGGGTGGTGATTAGGGTCTTATGCTAATCTAATTCCAATTTATGGCTAATTTAAAATAATGTTGAACAATATGTTCTTGCAAGAGATGGATATGAGCAATAAGAACAATAAGACTATGCACAAGTAAATATGAGACAAACAAAACACAAACACACGATATGTTCACGAGGTTCGGTCCCCACGACCTACATCCCCGCTCCTCACCTCGAGGAGATATCCACTATCACAATCCGGTTTCGAAGCCGGAACTTCTACACACTCGGTTTACAAGTTCACCGAAAACTCTCACACTACACAATCACTCACAATCACACTTTACACACTAAGTGTAGGAATCTAGCCCGTGTCCTCCTCCTCAAGTGCTCGATTA
>BQKN01000076.1:578161-589158 GCA_022839385.1 Asparagus kiusianus | reverse complement strand
TTGTCTACAATAGATAGGAAAACACGAATGCTCGACAAACAACATTAGTGGTAAATTGTTTGTTAAACATCATCAAAATAAGAAGGTCAACAAATTCAAGAATAAAATGCTAGATAATTGAGTTAGGGAAACTTTTCTATAAACACAAAGAGTAGACAATGAAAGATTGAGGATGAATTCCTTAACCAAGGATGTAAGCTCCTCTTTGTGAAAACCAAACACCAAACTTGAAACAAACTTAATCAAACTTAAAAACTCTTTTAAAACTTGTTTAAAACTTTCTTAGGTTATTGGAAATAGTTAATGTAAAGGAGTATTTATAGGCTTGAAGAAACCAACCCAAGAATCTGACCAAATCTCTTAAAAACATTAAAATAATCAAAGCTAGAAACTAGCCGTTACTGTGCAAACGGCTAGTTATAAGTCGACTTAACAGTGCACACAAGTCGACTTGGCAACAGACTGAAAAATTTGACTATAAGTCGACTTATATAGGAGCACAAGTCGACTTGCTATAAGTCGACTTATAAAGTCTGATAAGTCGAATTGGCCGAGAAAAAATGCACACTCCAGGGCAGTTCATAAGTCAACTTATCAGTACTGATAAGTCGACTTATGAACATGCACAGAGACTATGCATGTCCAAAATTTAACTTTTGAGAGGCTTTAAAATAGTAAATAATTTCTAAAAAATATAAAACTTTGGGAAAAGTTTATAAACATGAATACAAACATGTTGGAAAAAGAATTTTTTTCAATTTGCATTTATTATTTGTAAAATCACTACATTTTTCAAAACTACTAAAATATGTGTTTGTGTAAACATGTGAATTTTTGATTTTCGACTCAAAACAGGTTTGGAAAATGTATAAGATGTTTTCATGGACTTAAGAAAAGATGTTTGTGATGTATATATGGTCCAACACATATTTATATAGAATTTGTATAAAAACATCTACATTTTGAGAAAAACTACTATACGTGTGTGATATATTGAGCTTGAAGAATTGCACACAATATATATAACTCATATACAAAAAAATACCCAAGGAGAAAGAGAAGCTGCTATACTTGAATCTTTAACATGATGGTAGCTTCTTTTCAGATATAATGAACCTGGATATAACACAAACAAACAAAAAACACTAAAACTAATATTAGTCATAAATTATTTGTTAAATCATCATCAAAATAAAAAGTCCAACAGTATAGATGATCATGATCATTAGAGTTGATTTAAAATTGTTAATTACGTTTTATTTTGGTTTAAACCCTAGTAAATCAAATTAATTAAGTGTTTTGTTAATTAGGATGTTTAAACCCTAGAATTATTAATTTAGGTGATGTGGTCCTACTAAGTTCATCTTTTGTTAAGTAATTATGATAATTTAATTAAGTTTTACTAATCATGTTATTAAAACTATAAGTTTTGAGATAAACTGACAAAAATAATAAAACCTAAATTTCACTCTGGTTGGCTGACTGATCAAAGAAATCGGTCGACCGATTGGCCTGTAAGAAACTAAAAATTTCCTTCTGGACATTCGACTGAAATTGAGTATCGGTCAACCGATTGATGGCAGTTTGGGTGTGCATGTTAGTGCACGTCGCCGACCAGTCGACTGAAGATGTATATCAGTCGACCGGTCTAGTTCAGCTTGTGAATGTTGTTTTTCTTCTTCGTGTGTCCGATTTGCGAACACGAGGTGTGAGTTGTATGTTGATATATGTGCGTAACCAAGAGAGTGCACATAATAGGTTTGAGTACGCACGAGCCTCTATATAAGTGTAGTCTAATATTTTATGTTGTCATGAGTAACGTATATTCCATTTTATGGTAGTTTGGATGCTAGAGTGGGGTTAGCTGGTGCACCATAATGAGGCCACGGATTGACTACACTTAGAGTGCATTAGTTGATGAACTACAATGAGACCATAGTGGACTACACTCCGTAATGCATCATTGTTTCCGCACGTGTATGCGCAGAGGTCGGTGTACCTATATTATTATTTTTGCACTAGTAAGTGTAGAGGTCGATGTACCTATATTATTGTTTCCGCATGATAATACGCAAAGGTCGATGCACCTATACGTTGATCCTCACGATGATGCAATGAATCATAGAACTTTGTGAGGGATAATATTATGGAATACTTGATAGCTTGAGTCTTAGGTGGTAATTGATTTGAATGTAGCTCACCATTTAGATATATTGCGATGGAGTATTTTTTTATTGTGGTTTAGACAGGATTGTGTACTTGTTCTGTATTATCTACCTAAGGGTAGCGTGAGATGACATACATGACTTTGTTTGGTTAATATTTTTGTATTGCATTCCTTTATTCATTTATTCTAGGTTTCGGAGTTGATATTAGTGATTCACAATTTAAGATACATGGTTATATATATGAGGGTTTTCTTGTTTGGATTATTTCACTCGACGTACTCATCTCGTGTTGTGGATTTCTAAATATTAACACCAATTAGTACAGGGTAAATTGTTTAGGTAGACTATGCATATTAGGTAGAGCCTCCATCATATGTAGTAGCCCTTCCCTTGGGATGGATGGAGATGATCTTGCTAGCGCTCTGATGCTGTTGATTTTTCCCTCTTTTCAGGCCACGAATCAAAGTTCAGGAGAGCCACAGGTTGACTGAATTTCTGCATAATCACTGTTATTTCTTGATACTCAGCTTATACTCGACATTAGACTAGTAGTTGTTTAGTTAATTTATAGACTTGTATTTCATTTTGAAGGCTAAGAGCCTAAGCACTTTTTAGTTGACTCTTGTATTTGAGATTATTTGCTCCTATTTTAGTTTATTGGACATATATCTTTTTCTTCAGTTGAGACTTGTTATTAATATTGTTGGAATATGATTTTAGTTACTTATTATATCTTATCTTCTTATTGTGTCCCTTATATTCTTACCTTTCTTATATCTACTGGTCCGTGCACTATTTTTATTTGATTCCACTAGAGAGATATTACTGAGATGGTGAAATATGTTATTGCATAGTATTGGTTGTATGGCGGGTTTGACATCCTTGGGTTCATCTTGGACTACAGCCTTATGTAAAACCAGGAGCGTCACAATTGATATTACAGCTCTAGTTCCAGCATCCTTAGGATATTCTGTGTCGAGTCGTGGAGCTAGTATAGAGTTTCATAGGATTCATGTATAGAGTCCACTAGAAATTATTAGATTGAGTGAGGTCGTAATATGCGTAACTCAAAAATTTTGAGAATTTTTTTGTGACTATCTTACTTTGATTATAAAGTATTTTGAGGATACTATGTGATATGTTTTCCTATTGTTATATGTTAAGTTGTTTATGCTTGAGGTCTCATTTACGTATCTTATAAGATCTCCTCCTGAAATTATAGTTGTCAGGACGAGGTCATGGTCAAAGAGGGTCCCGTGCTCAGAGAGTTGGACAAGCTGAGCCAGAACTCGAGCCGCAACAGGCTCCATAGTACTTGATTGACCTTATAGCACTGATTGCAGCTAGGCTGGCAGCACTCGAAGAGCAAGTGGTGAGTCAGGTTCCACCAGTGACACCACCTCCAGTGGTGCCGCCACCAGCAACACATGTGCCTATTACAGAGGAATCGCTAGTAGTTACACGACAACCAGTTGTCAAAAGAACTACAGAGCAGGAGGCTTGGCTTCATTTTGTAGAGAGGTATCAGAAGCTGAGAGCATCAGAGTTCTAGGGCACATCGGATTCTCTTATAGCTCATAAGTGGAAAGAGGATATATGGAATATTTTAGATATGCTTAACGTCGACTGATATGAGTCGCCGTGCGAGCACCCTTTGGTCGCGGAATTACCAAAGGTGGGTTGAGAAGAAGACAACCAAAACACAAGAATAATTCAGTATAGCGAAGGAAAATACCTTCTCTAGATTATGAAGAATCAATTATTATAAATCTCTCCCTCACAATCTCACTAGAATCAAGAACAACCTCTCAATTCTCTCTAAACCCTAATACAATGATTAGAATCTCTCTTAATTCCCTCTGATTGCTTAGAAACCCTAAAACAATCCTTTATATAGTTGTACAAACATGGATGGCAATCTGGTAAATAACCAAGTCCAAAACTAACATGAATTCATGTGAACAGAAACCCAATCAAACCAGGAAACCGTCGATGAGTCGACTCATGACTGAGATGAGTCGACTCATGACATCATATGAGTCAACTCATAACTGATAAGTCAATTGGTCAGAGACTTTTGCTAACAGTGCTTGATTTCGTGAGTCGACTCATGACAGGTATGAGTCGACTCATGACAGGTATGAGTCGACTCATATACATGTATGAGTCGACTCACGAGCTGAAAACTGGATTCTTCAAATCTGCTGCTCGTCGTCTCGTTCCACGCTTCCACCTGCGTGCCACCATACTATTTTACACCCCTATTCTTATGCTATCATGAGAATCATCTATCCTCAAGCTCCCATGAGGATCGCTAAGCTCCCAAAGAGAAGATACACCCGTATCATAGGTCCCCTCTTTAAGAACTTGAAGTCCCATTCAAGTTAGAACTTTTGCTGAGGAAACTCTCGAGCTCCTCCATCTTTTTTGCACCACCTGACCTTGCTAGGAATCCGGTCTCGACGTCCGATCGGAAACAACTCATTCGTCCCACGTCTCGTCGTAGTCATCGTTCGCTCTAAGTTGCAATCCTTTGTCGATGGCTTTTCTGGAAGTCTAATGCACTGCGACAAACTTCTTGCTTACATTCACTAGTCTCTTTGCTTGCATCACTGTCCCTAAGCTTGTCTCCCTCGGAAGAGATGCCGAACGAAATATGAATTTTTCACCATCCTTAGTGAAGGTGTACTTCTGAACCCGCCTCTCGTAGATCGCATATCTATCCCATAAGTACGGATTGCCCAGTATAATCTGACAAACATCTAATGGAATGACGTCGCATGTGACCTCATCAATATACGACTCGTGGAGTACAAATCTGATAGTGCATTGATCAACTACACTCGGTTTCTCCTCCTTCTGAATCCACCCCAATGGATAGGGCTTCGGATACTTAGCTGTCTTTAGACCCAGCTTCTGAACTAATGCCTCGGATATCAAATTCTTCTTGCTGCCCAAATTAACAATGGTATCAACCAAACTGGTCTTCACTTGCAACTTAAGAACAAAGAGTTGCTCTCTCGGGTCGTCGTCCTCTTTCGTAGTCTGCTTCCCCGCCATAAGGTTGAGACTGCTGTTGGGCTCTGTCATCCCCGGGACTTTTTTCGGACCTTGATCTATCATGTATGCCTTTTTCTCCTCCTTATTCTTCAACTCTCTTGGCTTGAGATGAGGATACTTCTCCCAGTACCGATCAGCTGTGTGCCCTGTCTTCTTGCAGTGACTACAAATCAGCCCTGCCTTCCCTGAATCACCCTTCTTCTTCTCCTCCTTAGATTAAGAATCACTAGACTCGCCTCCCGTCTAGTTGGAGTCTCCCTTAGCCTCGTTGCCCTTCTTTTGCTTACCCTCGAGGGCAATAGCCTTCACACTCGCCTCTGTAATTAATTCCACTATGAATGGCTTCATCTCCTTTCGGATGTAAAAGCTTAATCCCACCATATACTTCATAAACACGGAATATTCCTCTGTCATAATGTTGAAGACCATCGCCTGTTGCTGGAACTCCGTGGTGTATTCTTGAACAGTTTGATTGACCCTTTGGCGCAAGTCGTACCACTTGTACCAACACTCTTTAAGGAATCCCACCGGGTAGAACTACTTCCTCAGTAACTTCTTAAACTTGTTCCACAACACCACCTTCTTCTCCTGCTTGCAGTAGGATTTCCACCACGTCAACGCGTGCCCTGAAAGCTTCAAAGTCACGAACACAATCTTTTCTTTTGACGAATAGCCATAAAGAGTAAAATATGTCTCTATCTGCTCGATCTAGTTATCAAGCCTCTTGACGTCAACACTCCCATCATAAACAGAAATCTCCACCTTGAAGTCAATCTTCAGGTTTTGATAAGAATTCTTACCCCCTTCATGCAATGCAGCCTTAACGGTCTTCTCCTCCTCGTCGGAATCTGAATCTACTCTCTCCACATCGGACTCAATAATTTTTTTCGAAGAAGATTCACCTTGTTTGCCACCTCCATGGATAAGACTGACGAGTTGTGTGAGAGTCGAACATATCGTCTCGATCTGCTTCTCTAATGTATCAATCCTCGTGAAATTGTCTCTTTCAGCCATCTTCTTCCTCCTTAAAACCTAAACTCCTTCCAATGAAATAAGGATCTCACCAAGCTTCTTACATTACGATCGAGTCAGGACCATATACAAGATGCCCCCTTCGCAGGATCTGATTGCTCTAATACCAACTTGATACGAGTCGCTGTGCGAGCACCCTTTGGTCGTGGAATTATAAAAAGTGGGTTAAGAAGAAGACAACCAAAACACAAGAACAATTTAGTATAGCGAAGGAAAATACCTTCTCTAGATTATGAAGAATCAATTATTACAAATCTCTCTATCACAATCTCACTAGAATCGAGAACAACCTCTCAATTCTCTCTAAATCCTAATACAATGATTAGAATCTCTCTTAATTCCCTCTGATTGCTTAGAAACCCTAAAACAATCCTTTATATAGGTGTACAAACATGGATGGTAATCTGGTAAATAACCAAGCTCAAAACCAACAGGAATTCGTATGAACAGAAACCCAATCAAACCAGGAAACCGTCGATGAGTCAACTCATGACTGAGATGAGTCGACTCATGACCTCATATGAGTCGACTCATAAGTGATGAGTTGACTGGTCATAGACTTTTGCTAACAAGGCTTGATTTCGTGAGTCGACTCATGACAGGCATGAGTCGACTCAACCTGATAAGTCGACTCATGTACATGTATGAGTCGACTCACGAGCTGAAAATTAGATTCTTCGAATCTGCTGCTCGTCGTCTCGTTTCATGCTTTCACCTGCATTCCACCATACTATTTTACACCCCTATTCTCATGTTATCATGAGAATTATCTATCCTCAAGCTCCTATGAGGATCGCTAAGCTCCTGAAGAGAAGATACACCCGTATCATCGACACAGTCCAGATGCAGAGGCTAGTAGCTTTTGGCCTCAAGGGTGAAGCCGGAGGATGGTATAGGCTTTAATTCACCCCAGAACAGCGAATGACACTTATTTAGGAGGACTTCACCTATTTCTTCGATGAGCAGTATGTATGTTCCATGGCAAATACCAGGAAAGAGTTATAGCTATCCAGATTAGAGTTGGGAGACATGTCTGTGGCGGATTATAAGAGTAAATTCATGAGCTTAATTAGGTTTACGGGCATGTGGCAGAAAGAAAACTATTAGGCTCAGATGTTTTTGATGGGACTTCACCCAGCCTTCGCCGCTATCTTGTTTCTAGACAATTTCGCTCAGTGCGAGAGGTAGCTGACACTGCCATTTCACAGGAGATAGAGACCACCACTTTTAAGAAGAATAGGGAATGTAACTCTAAGGTAGGATAGCCCAGGGATAAGGGCAAGGGCAAGAGGTCTTTTTTAGAACCCGAAGGACCCCAGCAGTAGAACAAGCGTTCACAGCACCAGCAACAAGGCCCTTATAAGAAGGGATCGCAGGCAGATTAGAGAGCACCATAGCAGCACAGATTTCAGAGCAATTATTTTCACTACCATAAGTTTTGTCATAGAGCAGCAGAGTGTCGCAGTGCACTAACATAAGGTCAGCAGTAGGGCCGTGGACATGGCCAACAGCAGTAGAGTCGAGGGCAGGGCCAGCAGTCGTAGGACCGCGGGTATAGCCAGTAACAGAGGATTAAGGTACCACCATCCATTCCGAGGATCAAGGGCTAGGTGCGTGCTATCCAGGAGATACCTTAGGGACAGATGGTCCCATACGTACCAGAGCCTACTGCACAGTAGACTTCAGCTACCGCCAGGGTTTATGCAGGCATGCCATATGACCATGGTGCGAGCGGGGCCATAGTGTAAGGTACGTTTCTCGTGAACTCCTTCGCAGCCCAGATCTTGTTCGATTCAGGAGCTTCACATTCTTTTATCTCTTATAACTTCATGGATAGGCTTCAGCTAGTTGCTCATCCCTTAGACATACCCTTGTCAGTTTTTACTCCTTTAGGCGAGGTGTCCCTATTAGAGAGTATCTGCAGGAGATGCATCATTAGTTTAGATGAGTCTGAGTTTATCATCGATTTGATCATCTTACATATGTCAGAGTTAAACGTGATCTTAGTATGGATTGGCTATCTGCCTACTATGTCATATTATTTCCTAAAAACAGTCAGTTTTCAAGCTTCCGATTGGACTGAGCTGGTTGTAGCAACCTCATAAGGGAACCAGTTTGCGGGTTCATTCTTAGCATATATTGAAGAGGTGATGTAGCGGGATCAGGGCACAGATTTATGTAAGACCAGAGTAGTTTCAGAGTATCAGGATGTTTTGTAGGACATATCTGGATTGCCTCCAGTGAGAGAGGTCGAGTTCTGCATCGATTTGTAAACTGGCACCGCCCCGATATCTTGTGCACCCTATCGTATGGCACCTATTGAGTTGAGGGAGTTACGAACTCAGTTAGAGGAGCTCAGTGCCTAGGTTTTTATTCGTCGGAGTCATTCTTCATGGGGAGCACCAGTCCTTTTCGTGAAGAATAAGGATAGCAGCCTTCATTTGTACATCGATTATCGCGAGTTGAATAAGGTCACCATCTGTAACAAGTATCCATTAGCGAGAATTAATAACTTATTCGACCAGTTGAAGGGAGTATAGTGTTTCTCAAAAATTGATCTTTGATCTGGTTATCATCAGTTGCGAGTACGGGAGATGGATATTCCCAAGACTATATTTTTGACTTGATATGGGTCTTTTGAATTCCTTGTCATGCAATTTAGGCTAACCAATGCACCCGTAGTATTTATGGATTTGATGAACATGGTTTTTCGTCCGTATTTGGACCAGTTCGTGATCATTTTCATCGATGACATCCTCATTTACTCGAGATTAGAGGCCGAGCATGAGCAGCATCTTCATTTGGCACTACAGACTTTGCGAGAGCAACAGTTGTATGCGAAGTTCAACAAATGTGAGTTTTACCTTTTAGAAGTTAGATTTTTAGGCCACGTCTATAAAACCCTGAAAAGTTTGAGCTTATGAATGATGAATTGAATTAGTATGTGATTAATTACAATAAGTGGATATTTATTTTGATAAATATTATTAATTAATATATGAGTACACTAACAAGTATTTTGAGTTTAAACAAGTCAGTACATGAGAAAGAAATGAGTTGAAACATGCATAATGGCCAAAGTCCTGTATATCTGGATTTTTGTGTGCCGACCAACCGCCGCACACCCTGCGGTCGACCGCCGATCGGGAAACCAAAGTTTTCCAGTTTGAGCTGGTTTTGGGTATTTGAGGCCCATATTCATTTTCCGTGTTATATATATCCTTTGTTCATGAGTTTTTTATTATTTTAAAACCCTAGCAGTCACCAAACTCCCATATAAACCCTAATTTGATTTTTGAGGAATATTCAAAAGCTTTAGAGCGGGATTTCGGGTTGTTTTTGGCTTTTGGCTCAGGGGTATACCTTTGCTTTGCATCTTACACATTTTTCAATAAATTTCAAGCGAGTTTCATCTCTGCTAATCCCTCTCCCTGTTTTAAAACATTTTTAAAAGAGTTATAATAAGTTGTATAGAGCCTAATTGATTAAATTGTGTATAAAAAGCAAATCTTGTATATTATGTGTATAAAGACTAGGTCTTTTCATATTAAAGAGATTAAGAATGAATTTATAGAAGTGTTTTAAGATCTAAAAATGATTAAAAACATCGTTTATCTGAATTTAGATGATTTGCTCTTCATTTTTTAGGTCTTTCTTGCATGATTGAGGGTTTAAATATGAGTTCTTATGAAAATAATCATTCTTTATATGTTGAAATTGTTCTCGGATATGTTAAATCTGCTATTTATATGTTTTCATGCAAGCTTTATATTGTTTTAAACAAGTTTAAATCACAAAATCATGACACAAACACAATCCGTGCAAAAACCTACAACTTTTGTAAATGTCGCGTTCGGTTGACCACCACACACCTTGCGGTCAATCGCGCACCAGTCCGAGACCTAAGAGGCTTCTGGTTGCGGGTCAGTCGATCACCGCATGCTCTGCAGTCGACCGGCAGTCTGGCAGTGGCCTGTGCATGTTTTGTGATACACTGTTTTGATTTTTGAGAGAGTTTCTTGATCTTGTTTTGTTATATTATGATGCTTAAGAGTTGTTTAACACCTTGGATGATGGTGAACACCAGATATGGACACGTACACCGAGATATGTACATGTATACTTAGTTTATGTTGTTTTGACACATGTTGAGTTGATGAAAGTTTGATGAAAGTAAATTAATATATGTTAAAGTATTGCTCATCAGTTATGGATGCTCAGTGTGGAGGTTTAACCCGTAATGAGATTTTGGTTGTACCACACTAGGAGTATTTAGATGTTTTTCCCGTAACGAGACCTCGGTTGTACCAAATACTCGAAGATGATTGTTGTATGTTTTCCGGATTGGGCTGAGGTGTCTATTCACCGTTGTACGATCATCTGGAAGCATATCCAAAAATAGGGAGATAAAACCTATTACCGCAGGACTAAAGAGCATATTCAGAAATAGAGAGATAAAATCTATTTGCCGCAAGGACAATTGAGTAAGGTGGTTATATCCGATATACGCATAGTATCGTGCGAGCCTTACAAAAGTTTTATTATTTTATGTATTCGGAATAGAGAGATAAAACCTATTGCCGTAGAGCGATTGAGTAAGAACCTTGCAAAAGTATCTTTATTGTACATGGAGATGCGCACACACACACACACACACACACACACACACACACACACACACACACACACACATATATATATATATATATATATATATATATATATATATATATATAT
>BQKN01000076.1:564528-577761 GCA_022839385.1 Asparagus kiusianus | reverse complement strand
ATATATAAAATATGTGTCATATTGTGGAGCTAGGATAGAGTCCTTAGGATCATCCATGTGTCATATTGTGAAGCTAGGATAGAGTTTCCTAGGAATCATGTATAGAGTCTGATAGGAATTCCTAGTATGAGTGAGGACATATTTTATGTACACACGCGCGCGCGCGCACGCGCAAAAATTACAAAAATAAATTTTATGATGAACTATTTGCTTTGAAGTGTAAAGCATACGGTGGATGATAAGTGATGCTATTTTCCTATTGATATACATTTTATCTTTATGCCGAGATCCTATTTACTACGTTTAATAAGTGCTACTTAGAAACTTATAGATGTCGGGAAGAGGACGTGAACGCAGAGGTACTCGTGCTCAAGGAACTAAGCCAGATGATAGAAAGCCAGAGCCATAGCAGGCTCCATAGTACTTAGTGGATCACATAGCACCGTTGGCAGCTCGATTGTCAGCTATTGAGGAGTAGTTAGCAGATCAGACTCAACAGGAGACTCCTATTTAGGAGGAGATACTAGAGGAGGCACTGGTAGATTTACCTCCACCTCACTTGATAATAGAGCTACTAAGCAGGAGGTTTGGCTTCGTCTGGTAGAGAGGTACCAGAAGTTGAAAGCACCAAAGTTTCATGGTTCGTCGGATTCCATTGATGCACACAAATGGAAGGAAGATGTAAGCAACATCTTGGATATGTTAAATGTAGACATTATGTAGAAGCAGAGCCTAGCAGCTTTCAGCCTCAAGGATGATGCAGGAGGATGGTATTGGCTTCGTTTCACTCTAGAGCAAAGGATGGTAATTTCGTGTGAGACTTTTGTATACTTTTTTTACTAGCAGTATGTGTCGGCTGCGGCGAAAGCCGGGAAGGAGTTAGAGCTAGCTAGGCTGGAGCAGGGGGATTTTTCCGTGACGGATTTTGAGAGTAAGTTCATGACACTACTTAGATTCATGGTCATGTGACACACTGAGGAGTGGAAGGCTCAAATGTGTTTGATGAGACTTCGCCTAGGATTACGTCGATATTTAGTATCTCGGAGGTTCCAATTCAGTACGGGAGGTGGCGGATGCTGCTATAGCTCAGGAGACAGACATAGCTATATTCCTTAAGGGAAAGGATAGCAATGTTAACTCAGGATAGTCCGAGGACAAAGGTAAAGGTAAGAGACCTTTTGCAGGCTCAAGAGGACCCTAGCAGCAGGGTAAGGGTCCACATCAGTATGGTCTCCATAAGAAGGGACACCAGTGTAAAACCTCGTAAATTTGAATATTTTATGATAAATATGTTATATAGTAAAAAATAACATATCTTGATGTTTGAGTATGATAAGAATTGATTTAAGATCAATTCAATGTATATTTGTGAAAATATGAGTGCAAATGCACAAAACATGCACAAAGGCCAAAAGAGTAAACATATGGGAATAATGACTAGTTGAGAGTTTCTATATTTTATATATCGATGAAGTAAGAATATGGAAAAGTGTAAAAGACAAAGGTTGTAGGTCTCTTCAATATCTTTCCAACAAATCTTAGATCATCTAATTCCGAGATCGTATGCGAAAGTTATTGCTTTTTTACCAAACCCCATTCTGAGCATGGCCCAAAAACCTGCGCAGTCGACCACGGCGGTCGACCGCTGGACGAATCTATTTCTGTCAGGTTTGTTTTAGGCTGGATTTTGTTTATACTGAACCCAGTTGTTACCCTATGTATATATACTCCTTTAAAGCTCTTTTAACCCCCTTTCACGTGAGATTAACACCAGCAACCTTCCTCCTCAAACCCTAACCCTAATTGTGAGTTTTGGGAGATATCTCTAGGTGTTTGTTGAAGGAAAGGTGAGGAATTATGATGTTTGGCATCGAGAGATCATTTGTTGTCCGTTTCAGAGGCTTTTTCACGTGCAAAGGCAAGATCACTTGCATCCAAACTCATCCTCATAGTTAAATAACTATCTTAGAAGTTTAATTTGTGTTTACATGCTTAGATCTTAATCTAACATGAAAAAGATTAGATTTTTGTTATTAGATCTACTGTGACGCCCTAGGGTTCACACAAGACTGTAGTCTAATGTGAAACCTGGATTTTCAAACCTGCCATGCACCAAACATCATGCTACGACATGTTTTACCATCATAGTCAACTTACACACCTTACGAAGAAGCGTATAGTTTGCTTTGGGCACGGGGTGCCAGGAAGCCTTTGAGACTATTAAGGCTAGATAGACTACAGTAACAATCTTAACTTTTCTAAGCAGTGATACAACATTTGTCGTCTATGTGAACACGTCATTAGTAGGACTAGAAGGTGTTTTGATACAAACCCAGAGGGTATAACTTATATTTCGCGATAGTTGAGGTGCATCATACCAGATATACAGTATATCTAGGTACAATGAAAATGTACAAAGATGTGAAGAGGCACTTCTGGAGGAGTTTTCAGAATTTGTTAGATAGCTAGTGTGATATTCTAGTGTTTTCCACCCGCAGATGGATGGACAAATGGAGAGAGTAAACCAAGTGTCGGAGAACAAGTAGCAAACATGTATTATAGACTTGCAGGATAACTGGGAGGATCATATCCTATTGATTGAGTGTGATTATAATATCATTTATCATAGACTATTAGCATGACACCGTATGAGGCATGGTATGGGAGGCATTATAGATTACTTATTCATTGGGTAGAATTACAAGAAAGTTTATTGCTTAGATAGGAGTGTTGGCCTTCTTATTTTGATGATGTTTAACAAACAATTTACTTCTAATGTTGTTTGTCTAGTGTTTGTGTTTTTGTATTTATTCTAGGCAAACAACGAGTTGGAGGTTGGATGGATTACGCCATAACGATCATATCAAATGGAGGTTGGCGGAATAGTAGGTGAAGCTTTGTACAATTCAAGTTGAAGATCCAAGTTTAAGCTTCATCCGTAAGATTACCAAGTTAAGCTATTGAAGATCAAGATCAAGCTTGGGTAATTTAGTTTAGGAGTTTATATTATGTGTGTTAGTACCTTAAGCTCAATATAATATTATACACACACATTATATTGGTTTTCATATAGTGTATACATAAGTTTTGGTTTCTATGCATATATATAGTTATATATATACATACATGTGTTTTGGGTTTTTATGTTTATATATATGAAATTACATATTTCATACTCTATTGTGTTTTAGTATTTATTACATAGAATATGCAATTTTATAAAAATATTGTATTCTCGGTTTATGGACTTAATAACAATCATATACATCTTCTATTAAGTCTACAAAATCGTTTTGTATTGTTTCAAAACATGGTTAAGATAAAATGTCAAAACTCATATGTTCACATTTTTATGTTTTGGACTATTTTACAAAATAATGATATTTCTCATTTGGGAAGTCCTTTTAGAAAACCAGTTTTTGTAGCATGTGTATTATCATGTCTACAATCATTTCCTAAAGTTTCATAATTTTTAGAATTAATTTGATATTTTTAAACAGTGTTTTAAGATCACAAAAACTATTTTCAAAACCTGTATTTTCAATATATCAGTTCTTGGTCGACCGCCATGGTCGACCGCGCCTGTTCTTTTCTTGAGTGGGTAGCAGTAACTTTCACGGTCGACCGTGACGGTCGACCGTCAGCCTGTAAGTTCCCACGGTCGACCGCCACGGTCGACCGTAGCTTTCTCTAGATATCTTCTTAGTTTTGGTTTTACCTCACGGTCGACCGTGAGTTTCCCACGGTCGATCGCTGCACTATCTTTTCATTCACAACGGCTATTTTCCTGTAGCCGTTGTTTGGGGCTTTTTGGTCTTTTGTTTGGGGTTTTGGCTGAGGCTTTGGGAGGCTATAAATACCCCCATTGATCTCAGTTCTAAACTAACCAATTAGAGTGTTTTAAACAAGTTTTAAACAAGGGTTTAAGTGTGTTTAGTGTCTATTTTGTTTGTGAAGAAGTTTTCTCAAGTGGAGGAGATCATCTTATTGTTTGGGCTTCAATCTTCATCTCTCCTTTTTGTTATTCAGAGAAGAATCTCTAAACTCAAATCTAGCTATTTATATGTTTGATTTACATTTCCATAAGGTAGTATTTGTATTGAGTTTAGATTTTATTTTATTTTCTCATTGCTTACACACACAACCATTGAGCTTATTGTATTTACATACATTGTATAATTAGGTTGTGGGGAGTTATAATAATTAAGAGTGAGCTACATTGAGTTCTCATCTATTGAGGAGAACATATTTGTTATTACATTATGAATGTTGTAAGGTTTTCAGTGAGCTAGAAAATCGAGTGTGTTGTGAAGTTTTCGGTGAACTAGAAAACCAAGTGTGAGGAGTGAACGTTGATCGGTGAGCGTTGAAAACCGACATTGTGAAGTGATTGTGAACGTTGATCGATGAACGTTGAAAACCGACCTTATGAGGTGTAAACGTTATTCAGGTGAGCATAGAAAACCCGGTTGTGATAGTGGATTTCTCCCTAGGAGTGGGGAGCGGAGACGTAGGACGGAAGGTTCGAACTCCGTGATCATTTGAGTGTGTTTGAGTTTGTTATTGGCGCATTTGCTTTTACATTTTTCTTATATCGCCAATTGTGCATTGCTCATTTATTTCATCCATTATATTGTTTATGTTTATTTCACCCTTGTGTTAGTTTGTATATCCTTGCATATAATTTATAGTATATCTCATTGCTAGGATATACCCCTTAGTTCATATTGCTCATCCTAGCTCATATATACTGTTGTATTCATACTTGCTAGGATAATTTATTAATTAATTTTAATTGGCATAAAATCGGATTAGATTAGCATAAGACCCTAATTAACCCCCCCCCCCCCTCTAGGGTCCAATAAGGATCTTGTGTGGTGGACTACAGAATTTTGATAATTTAGAAGTAATTACGTGACGAGGCGTAGCAGAGGGTGATTGATGCACCAGAATTTGAGTTTTAGATAGATTTAACTACTATGGAGATCACGGGTTGTATTCTTACTAGAGAGGACAAGAGGCTTAGAAAGGAAGTAATACATTAAGTTAAAGTTTAATAGAGATAGAAAAGAGCGGAGGAGGCTTCTTAGCAGCATGAGGAGGATATGCGTCGCGACTACCCGCACCTATTCGAGTGCAAAAAATGAATTGGTTATAGCTTATTGATGTTTATAATTTTTGATTTTCTATATGGTCATATTTATATTTAACGCTAGAATGGGGGTATTAACACTTAGCTCCTAATCATTCGGAACACAAGGTATATATATGGGGGGGTTTGTTTAGATTTTTTGCCCGACGTACTAGTTTCGTTTAGTCAGGGGTTAAGTGGGCATGTTCGTATTTTAGATTGTTAAGCATAGATATTGCTAGTGATTCATATCCAGGGATTAATGGTACGAGATGTGTACGGGAGGGTTTTCTTATCTGGATTATCCCCTCTAAGTACTTTTCTCATACTATTAATTTCTAAGATACGAATGTGGGACTTCGGGGATGAAATTCTTTTAAGGGGGAAAGAATGTAAAACCCCATAAATTTGAATATTTTATGATAAATAATAATAAATATGTTATATAGTAAAAAATAACATATCTTGATGTTTAAGTATGATAATAATTGATTTAAGATTAATTCAATGTATATTTGTGAAAATATGAGTGCAAATGCACAAAACATGTACAAAGACCAAAAGAGTGAAAATCTAGGAATAATAACTAGTTGAGAGTTTTCATGTTTTACATATCGATGAAGTCAGAATCTAGAAAAGTGTAAAAGATAAAAGTTGTAGGCCTCTTCAATAGCTTTCTAACAAATCTTATATCACCTCATTCCAAGATCAGATGGGAAAGTTATAGTCTTTTTACCAAACCCTAGTCTGAGCACAGCCCAGAAACCTGCGCAATCGACCATGGTGGTCGACTGCTGGGCGAATCTGTTTCTGTCAGGTTTATTTCGGGTTAGGTTTTGTTTATACCGAACCCAGTTATTATCCTATACATATATACTCATTTTAAAGCTCTTTTAACTCTCTTTCACGTGAGATTAACACCAGCAACCTTCCTCCTCAAACCCTAACCCTAATTGTGAGTTTTGGAAGAGATCTCGGGGTGTTTGTTGAAGGAAAGACGAGGAATTGTGATTATTGGCATAGAGAGATCATTTGTTGTTCATTTTAGAGGCTTGTTCACGTGCAAAGGTAAGAGCACTTGCATCCATACCCAACCACATAGTTAAATAACTAGCTTAGAAGTTTAATTTATGTTTACATGCTTAGATCTTAATCTGATATGAAAAAGATTAGATTTTTATTGTTAGATCTGAAACAAATATTAGATCTAAAACAAATGCTAGATCTATATGTTTTTCTTGTTGTTTATAATAGAAACATGATCATAATCATTAGGGTTATTTAAAATTTCGTTTGTTCTAATCATGTTTAAACCATAATGTGACATTTAGTTGAGTTTACATGTGGATTAATGATGAGAAAACCCTAGGTTTGTGATACCTAAGTGTTAAAAAATATGATTTAATAAATGTATATCTTTTTGAGATATTTGGCAATCATGCTTATGTTTAATATGTTAAAAGTTCATGCTTTAAATTGAAGAATTTGGTTAATTAGGTTAAAAACCCCTAATTAGATTAACACAAGAGTTTGATTTATGTTCGAGATAATTTCAGCAAGTGATTATCAAAGTTTAAGTGTTGTTTTATGTTTTATATATGCTTCAGTATGTTTTAAACATGTTTTATATATGCTTCAGTATGATATAGGTAGACTATGCTTAATAGATAGAGCATCCACTTCATCTAGCAGCCCTTCCTCTGGGGGCGGATGGAGGTGATCTTGCTGTAGTGCTCTGACGCTCTTATTATTATTCTTTTTGTTTAAATTATCTCTTTCAAGCTGATAAGAGTTTTGGAGATCCGCAGGATGACGGAGTTCTAGCATAGTCGTCGTCACACAGTCTTAGTAGCTGAAGCTCTACTGTATAGTTATGTTCATTGTTCAGACTTTAGAGTTATATTCATTTTGTAGAGGCTGAGTGCCTTGGTGAGATTTTATTTGACTCATTGTGTTGAGATGTACTTCAGACTCAGAGATATTATCATTCTATTTCAGTTGGGCTCATTTGTTGATATACTTCTTCTGTGCATATATGATTTTGTACTACTTCTTTATTTGCATGTTTTGTACCTTCACATATTTGTTGTTTCCACTAGAGAGATAGTGACTGTGAAGGTGAAACATGTCGTAGCATGGTGTTTGGTACCTGGCAGGTTTGATAATCCGGGTTTCACCTTAGACTGAAGCCTTGTGTTAACCTTGGGGCGTCACAACCAGTAGGATCAGAGGGCACATCAGCATCGCAAATTTCAATGGACTTGTTTCAAATACAACAGGTTTAGACACAGAGCAGCAGATTGCCACATTGTAGTGGTAGAAGGTACATTCCTTGTGAACTCTTTTCCAGCACATATTCTTTTTGATTTTGGTGCTTTGCATTCTTTCATCTCCTACAATTTTATGGTTAGACTTCAGCTTGTAGCACAACCGTAAGATTTTTCGTTATCTGTGTCTACTCCTTTGGGAGAGGTGTCCCTTTTAGAGAGTGTTTGTAGGAGATGTGTCGTCAGCTTAGATGATTCTGAATTCGTGATTAATTTAATCGTATTGCGTATGTCTGAGTTTGATGTTATCTTTGGTATGGATTGGTTATATTCCTACCATGTGAGTATCGACTATTTTATAAAGACAGTCAACTTGCGAGCTAGTGATGGATCTGAGTTGGTGGTAGCGACCTCACGAGGCAACCAGATTGTGGAGTCATTTCTGGCATACGTCAAGGAGGTGATGTTGCGGGATCGGGGTGCAAATTTGAGTGAGATACGAGTGGTCTCAGAGTATCAGAATATCTTCCAGGACATACAAGGTTTACTTCCTGTGAGAGAGGTCGAGTTTTGTAAAGAGTTGCAGCCAGACACTGTGCTAATTTCTGAGCTCCTTATCATATGGTGCCTGCTGAGATGAGGGAGCTCCAAATCTAGTTAGATGAGTTGTTGTCTCAAGGTTTCATTCGTCAGAGTTATTCTCCATGGGGAGCACCGGTCCTTTTCATGAAGAAAAAGGATGGGAGTACGCATTTGTGCATTGATTATCGTGAGTTGAACAAGATCACTATCCGGAATAGGTACTCACTATCAAGGATTGATGACTTATTCGACCAGTTGCAAGGACCACAGTGTTTCTCAAAGATAGATCTATGTTCCAGTTATCATCAGTTGCGGGTTCGAGAGACGAATATTCCCAAAACCGCTTTTCTGACTCGATATGGGTCTTTCAAGTTTCTTGTCATGCCATTTGGGTTGATCAATACACCCACAGTATTCATGGATTTAATGAATCGGGTTTTTCGTTTATACTTGGACCAGTTCGTGATAGTTTTCATAAATGATATTCTTATTTATTCGAGGTCGGAGGCCAAGCACGAGCAGCATTTGTGGTTGGATTTGCAAACTTTGCGGGAGCACCAGTTATACGCTAAATTTAGCAAGTGTGAATTCTGGTTATCGGAGGTCAAATTTTTGGGCCATGTTATCAGCTGGAAGGGCATTATAGTAGATCCGGCTAAAGTAGATGTCATTCTTGATTAGGAGCCGTCGAAGACCCCTTACTAAGATTCGTAGCTTCTTGGGTCTGGCGGGCTATTATAGAAAATTCATTCAGTATTTCTCGAAGATCGCGATGCCACTTACACGCCTTACTAAGAAGGTCATACAGTTCATTTGGGGCACGGAGTGCCAGGAGGCCTTTGAGACATTGCAGGCTAAGTTGACTTCAGCGGCAGTGCTGATTATTCCCAGCAGTGAGGACTTTTGTTGTCTACGCTGATGCATCATTATCAGGTCTTGGAGGTGTATTGATGCAGACCCAAAGAGTTGTGTCCTATATTTCGATGCAGTTGAGGACTCATGAGTAGAATTATCCTACACACGACTTAGAGCTAGCAGTAGTGGTCTTTGCACTAAAGGCATAGAGGCATTATTTGTATGGGTGCAGTTTGAGTTATTCACATATCATCAGAGCTTAAAATATCTCTTTTCACAGAAAGAACTCAACCAGAGGCAGTAGCGATGGGTAAAGTTTATTAAGAATTTTGAGTTCGCTATACAGTACCATCCGGGAAATGCTAATGTGGTAGCAGACGCGTTGAGTAGGAAGTATCATCGTGAGCTTGCAGCTTTGAGGTGTTCATTATATCTAGATCTTTATACCCTCAGCTACTATGATTTCATGCTAGAGATTAGGAGGAGCGGTGTTTTCTTAGGAGCTTTATCAATGCAGCCATCTTGGAGTGATAGAGTGGTCGGAGCTTAGCTAGAGGACTCTTGGATTTAAACCCGTAAGGAGTAGATTTCTAAGGAACCCAAGGCTGATTGGACTATTAGAGCAGATGGAGGTCTTCGAATAAAGGGCTGATTAGTTATGCCGAATAATCTACAGCTGAAGAGAGATCTATTTGACGAGGCGCATCGTAGTAAGTATACAGTGCATCCAGGCACGACGAAAATGTATAAAGACCTGAAGAGGTATTTCTGATAGAGTGGTATGCGTAGAGAGATTGCAGAGTATGTGGCTAAGTATTTTACCTGCTAGCAAGTTAAGGCAGAACATCAGAGACCTGCAGTGACCCTACAACCTTTACCTATTCCCGAGTGGAAGTGGTCAGATATTTTTATGGATTTTATTATGGGGTTACCTAAATTAAAGAAATGAAATGATTCTATTTGGGTAATAGTAGATCGATTGATGAAGTCGGCGCACTTCTTACCAATGAGGACGACTTATACGACGGGTTCATAAGCTAGGATTTTCATCCGAGAGATTGTTCGATTGCATGGAGTCCTCGAGATGATTGTATCAGATCGGGGCTCGGTCTTCACATCCCATTTCTGGAGGAGTTTTTAGGATGCTTTTAGCAGTCAGTTGTTATTTAGTAGTGTTTTCCACACCCAGACTGATGGTTAGATAGAGAGGGTGAATCAGGTGTTAGTGGATATGTTGCGAGCGTGTGTTATAGATTTTCAAGATAGCTAGGAGGACTACAGCTTATTGATTGAATTTTCATATAATAATAGTTATCAAGCTACTATCAGGATGGCGCCGTATGAAGCATTGTACGGGAGGCCTTGCAGATCACCTATATGTTAGACGAAGCCAGAGGATAGCCTGTTACTTGGATCGGAACTAGTTAGGCAGACCACCGAGAAGGTGGCATTGATTCGAGAGCACATTATTGCTACACAAAGTCAGGAAAAGAGTTATGCAGATCAGCGGAGACGACCTTTAGAATTTTAGGTCAGAGACTTAGATATGTTGAAAGTTTCACCGATGAAGGGCGTTCAGTGATTTGGTAGACGGAGGAAGCTTGCCTCGAGATATGTTGGTCCCTTCAGGATTATTGAGCGTATTGGAGCTGTTTCCTATAGATTAGATCTTTTAGCATCAATGTCAAGTGTACACGATATTTTTCATATTTTGATCCTCAAGAAGTATTTGCTCGATGACGAGCAGCAGAGACTGATTAATGCACCAGAGATTAAGATCCAGGATGATTTGACTACCGTAGAGATCCCAGTATGCATTCTTGCTAGAGAGAATAAAAAACTTAGAAATAAAGTCCTTCCGTTAGTGAAAGTTTAGTGAAACCGGTATGGAGCTGAAGAGATTTCTTCGAAGCACGAGGAGGATGTATGTCGCGACTACCCACACCTGTTTGAGCAGGTAAGATGTTGATGTTTGAGTATGCTTCTATGCATTCATGTTTATATATGTTGTTTAGTCACATTTATATTTAACGCTAGAATGGGTCACTCAACACTTAGCTCTTAATCATTCGGAACATATGGTATATATATGGGGGTTCCTTATTTAGATTTTTATCCCGACGTACTAGTTCCGTCTAATTAGGGGTTAAGTGAGAGTGCACACATTTTAGATTGTTAAGTTTAAATGTTGCTTATGTTTTGAATCTGGGGATTAATAGTACGAGATGTATACGGGAGGGTTTCCTTTTCTGGATTATTCCCTCTTAGTTCTTTTCTTATATTATTAATCTCTACGATGTGATTGCGGAATTTTGAGGATAAAATTCTTTTAAGGTGGGGTGAATATAAAACCCCAGAAATTCGGAACTTATGAATGATGAATTGAATTAGTATATGATTAATTACAATAAGTGGATATTTATTTTGATAAATATTATTAATTAGTGTATGAGTACACTAACAAGTATTTTGACTATAAACAAGTCAATACATGAGAAAGAAATGAGTCGAAACATGCACAATGGCCAAAGTCCTACGTATCTGGATTTTTGTGTGCCGGTCGACCGCCGCATACCCTACGGTCGACCACCGATCTGGAAACCAGTTTTTCCCAGTTTGAGTTGGTTTTGAGTATTTAAGGCCCATATTTGTTTTCCCTATTATACATATCTTTTTTTCACGAGTTTTTCTGTATTTTAAAACCCTAGCAGCCACCAAACTCACCTATAAACCCTAATTTGATTTTTAAGGAAGATTCAAAGGCTTTGGAGTAGGATTTTGGGTTTTTTCAACTTTTGGCTCAGGGATCTACCTTGGCTTTGCATCTTGCATATTTTTCAACAAGTTTTGGGCGAGTTCATCTCTGCTAATCCCTTTCCCAGTTTTAAAATGTTTTTAAAAGAGTTTTAATTAGTTGTATAGAGCCTAATTGTTTAAATTGTGTATAAAAAGCAAATCTTGTATATTATGTGTATAAAGACTAGGTCTTTCCATGTTAAAGAGATTAAGAAAGAATTTACATAAGTGTTTTAAGATCTAAAAATGATTAAAAACATTGTTTATCTAAATTTGGATGAATTGCTCTTTATTTTTGAGGTTTCTTGCATGATTGAGGGTTTAAATATGAGTTCTTATACAAATAATCATGCTTTATATGTTGAAATTGTTCCCAGAGATGTTAATCTACTATTTATATGGTTTCATGAAAATTTCATATTGTTTTAAACAAGTTTAAATCACAAAATCACGACACGAACATAATCTGTGCAAAAACCTGCACTTTTTGTAAATATCGCATTTGGTCGACTGTTGCACACCTTACGGTCGACCGCGCACTAGTCTGAGGCAGTGGCCTGTGTATGTTTTGTGATACACTATTTTGATTTTCAAGAGAGTTTCTCGATCTTGTATTGTTATATTATGATGCTTAAGAGTTGTTTAACACCTAGGATGATGGTGAACACCAGATATGGATACGCACACCGAGATATGTGCATGTACACTTAGTTTATGTTGTTTTGACATATGTTGAGTTGGTGAAAGTGAATTAATATATGTTAAAGTATTGCTCATCAGTTATGAATGCTTAGTGTGGAGGTTTGTCCCGTAATAAGATTTTAGTTGTACCATACTAGGAGTATTTGGATGTTTTTCTCGTAACAAGACCTCGGTTGTACCAAATACTCGAAGATGATTAGTGTATGTTTTTTGGGTTGGGCTGAGGTGCCTATTCACCGTTGTACGATCATCTGGAAGCATATCCGAAAATAGGAAAATAAAACCTATCACCACAGGAGTAATGAGCATATCCAAAAATAGAGAGATAAAATATATTTGCCATAAGGACGATTGAGTAAGGTGGTTGTATCCGATATCCGCATAGTATCGTGTGAGTCTTACAAAAGTATCATTATTTTATGTATCCTGAATAGAGAGATAAAGCCTATTGCCGCATAGCGATTGAGTAAGAACTTTACAAAAGTATCGCTATTGTATGTATGTGTGTGTGTGTATGTGTGTGTGTGTGTGTGTGTGTGTGTGTGTGTGTGTGTGTGTGTGTATATATGGGAAAAGTGAATCTAAGGTGACATCCTAGGCTCCCACCTAAGGACGCGGCCTAAAATCACATCATTCCCTAATTGTTTTTTACGATTCACTCCGTTGAACTTGATCTACACGTTCTTAGACCCAAACACATCAATTTTGGGATGAACTCGTCGTGTTTTAACCCTTCATTAAGCCATGCAAAAAGTTATATTCATTCGAAACCGTTAAATTACGGCAAATGGATGAATGGTCAAAACACGATGAGTTCATCCCAAAATTAATGTGTTTGGGTCTAAGAACATGTAGATCAAGTTCAACGGAGCGGATCGCAAAAAACAATTAGGGAATGAT
>BQKN01000076.1:508399-564128 GCA_022839385.1 Asparagus kiusianus | reverse complement strand
AGGTTTGGAATATTTTCTTTTGATTGTTGTTTTCATTCATAGAGTTAGAATTGATATTTAGGGATTAACAATTTGAGACATAGTATATACATAAGGGTTTCCTTGTTTGGATTATTTCACTCGACGTACTAATTCTCATGTTATGGATTTCTAAATACCAATCTCTAGTTAGAGTTATATGAATGATTTTATACTTATATGTACTAACTCTATTTTCTTATATACTCCTATCCCTTCCCCTTGGGAGCGATGGAGATGATCTCGCTAGCGTTTTGACGCTCGTTTTGGGGGGGGGGGGGCCGCGCTCCCCCCTCCCTTTTTAGGCAGCAAGTGCGGCACATAGAGAGTCACATGTTGATAGGATTGCACCTTAGATTCTATCTAGATATTATTATATATTATAGTTATTTTAAAACTCCACATTAAGTTGTTTTTTATCAGACTCTAGACTTGTATTTCATTATGTAGAGGTTGAGTGTCATCGTGAGATTTTTTTTAACTCATTATGTTGAGATTTATTTAAGACTCAAAGATCTTTTTATTTTATTTCAGTTGAGCTCATTTATTGATTATTCTTACAATTCTTCTGTGCATATCTGATCTTGTACTATTTCCATTATTTGCCTATTTTGTACCTTCACCTATTTGTTGACTCTTCTAGAGAGATAGTGACTATGATAGTGAAACATGCCATAGCATGGTGTTGGTGCTTGGCAAGTTTGACAATCCGGGTTTTACCTTAGATTGCAGCCTTGTGTAAACCCTGGGGGATCACAACGTCATTAGCAAGGAGAGCATTATAGTCGATCCAGTTAAAGTCGAGGCAGTTCTTGATTGGGAGCCACCGAAGACCATTATAGAGATTCGTAGCTTTTTGGGACTTGCCAGTTACTACCAAAAATTCATTCAGGATTTTTCCAAGATTGCGACTCTGCTGACGCACCTTATGAAGAAGGGTGTTCAGTTTGTTTGGGGCTCGGAATGTCAGAAAGCCTTTGAGACTTTGAAGGCAAAGTTGACTACAACACCAGTATTGATCATTCTGAGTAATGACAAGACCTTCGTTGTCTACCCGGATGCATTGTTGTCGGGTCTAGGAGGTATTTTGACGTAGACTCGGAGAGTAGTGGCATATATCTCATAGCAGTTGAGGACTCATGAGCAGAATTATCCCACTCATGATTTGGAGTTGGCAGTAGTGGTCTCCGCACTTAAAGTGTGGAGACATTATCTTTATAGGGTACAATTCAAACTATTTATAGACCATCTGAGTTTGAAGTACCTCTTTTATCAGAAAAAACTCAACCAGAGGTAACGACAATGGGTCGAGTTTATCAAGGATTATGAGTTCACGCTTTAGTATCACCTACGAAAGGTGAACCTCATAATGGATGCTTTGAGTAGAAAGCGTCGTCATAGAGTTGCAACTTTGAGGTGTTCATTATATCGAGACCTTCGTACACTTAGTCAGTTTAACTTCAGATTAGAGATTGGCGGATGCAACGTATTTTTGGGAGCGTTAGCCATACAGCCATCATGGATGGATAGAGTGATTAATGCTCAATTGGAGGACTCTTGGATTCAAACCCGGAAGGAGGAAATTTTCAAAGAGCTTAAGGCAGATTGGGCCATCGGATCAGATTGGAGACTTCGAATGAAAGGCCTGTTAGTGATGCCAGATAATCTGCAGTTGAAGAAGGATCTATTTGATGAGGCACACCGTACCAGATACAATGTGCACCCAAACACAACCAAGATGTATAAGAATTTGAAGAGGCATTTTTAGTGAAGCAGTATGCGTAAGGATATTGTGAAGTATGTATCTAAATATTTTACTTATCAGCAAGTGAAGGCAGAACATCAGAGACAAGCTGGAACCCTACAACCTTTACCAATTCCTAATTGAAGTTGGCAGATATTTTGATGGACTTCATTGTTGGCTTGAGGAGATCTAACAAGGGAAATAATTCTATTTGGGTAGTTGTTGATCGATTGACGAAGTCGTCACACTTCTTTCCAGTTAGGACAACCTACATTGTGAAGGCTTATATGAGGATTTTTATTCAGGAGATTATGAGACTGCATGGAGTTCCAGAGTGTCAGATCGTAGCTCAGCTTTCACATCTTATTTTTGGAAGAGCTTTCAGAATTCTTTCGGCAACCAGCTAGCTTATAGCAGCATTTTTCACCCGTAGACAAATGGTCAAACGGAAAAAGTTAACCAAGTATTGGAAGAAATGCTTCATGCATGTGTGTTAGATTTACAAGGCAGTTAGGAGGGTCATATATCATTGATCGAGTTTACCTATAATAACAGTTATCAATCAACTATAGGTATGGCAGTTTGAGTGTGCATGTTATTGCACGTCGCCGACCAGTCGACCGAAGATGTATATCGGTCGACCGGTCTAGTGCTGTTTGTGAATGTTGCTTTTCTTCTTCGTGCTTCCAATTTGTGAACACGAGGTGTGAGTTGTACATCGATATACGTGCGTAACTAGGAGAGTGCACGTAATGGGTTTGAGTATGCACGAGCCTCTTTATAAGTGTAGTCTAATAATTTGTGTTGTCATGAGTAACATATATTCTGTTTTATGGTAGTTTTGGATGATAGAGTAGGGTTAGTTGGTGCACCATAATGAGACCACGGATTGACTACACTTAGAGTGCATTAGTTGATGAACTGCAATGAGACCGCAGTGGACTATACTCCGTAATGCATCATTGTTTCCGCACGTGTATGCGCAAAGGTCAGTGTACCTATATTATTGTTTCCGTATGAGTATGCGCAGAGGTCGGTGTACCTATATTATTGTTTTTGCATGAGTAGGCGCAGAAGTAGATGTACCTATATTATTGTTTCCGCATGATGATGCGTAGAGGTCGATGCACCTTTACATTGATCCGTATGATGATGCGATGAATCATAGAACTTTGTGAGGGATAGCATTGTGGAATACTTGATAGCTTGAGTCTTGGGTGGCAATTGATTTTGAACTTAGTTCACCGTTGAGATATATTATGATGGAGTATTTTTGTATTGTGGTTTACACAGAATTGTGTACTTGTTCTGTATTATCTACCCAAGGGTAGCGAGAGATGACATACATGACTTTGTTTGGTTGATATTTTAGTATTGCATTCCTTTATTATTTTATTCTAGGTTTTGGAGTTGATATTTAGTGATTCACAATTTGAGATACATGGGCATATATATGAGGATTTCCTTATTTGGATTATTTTGTTCGATGTACTCATCTCGTGTTGTGTATTTCTAAATATTAACCCCAATTAGTATAAGGTAAATGGTTTAGGTAGACTATGCATATTAGGTAGATCCTCCATCATATGTAGTAGCCCTTCCCTAGGAGCGGATGGAGATGACCTTGCTAGCGCACTGACGCTGTTGATTTTCCCCTCTTTTTAGGCCGCAGATCAGAGTTCCGGAGAGCCGTAGGTTGATGGAGTTTTTGCATAATCACCGTCATTTTTTGATAATCAGGTTATGCTCCACATTAGACTAGTAGTATTTTGTTAATTTATAGACTTGTATTTCATTTTGAGGGCTGAGAGCCTAAGTACTTTTCAGTTGACTCTTGTAATTGAGATTATTTACTCCTATTTCAGTTTATTGGATGTATATCTTTTTCTTCAGTTGAGACTTGTTATTAATACTGTTGGAACATGATTTCAATTATTTATGATACCTCTTCTTCTCATTGTGTCCTTTATATTCTTACATTTCTTATATATGCTTGTACCCGCACTATTTTTATTTGATTCCACTAGAGAGATATTACTGTGATAGTGATACATGTTATTGCACAGTGTTGGCTGCATGGCAGGTTTGACATCATTGGGTTCACCTTTGACTATAGCCTTATGTGAAACTAGGGGAGTCACATATTCTTTCCAACCTCTTTCTTAAGTTTGATTTATACCCTAATGCTACTCACACCACTTTGATAGTTAGAGTTGTTATCCTACTTTATTGGTTAGCCACATATCAGTCCTTTAATCTAGCTCAGATTATCATTGTTTAGATATAATCTGTAGCTACTACAACTAACGAGATGGTATAGATGAGAAAGAAGTAGAGTACCTAGTTAGTTTACCCTGTCCCGATTACCCGAATCTGCGAAGACCAGAGGGTCTTATCTTTGCCTTTAGGTCAGATGTAGAAGGGGAGGGTTGCCTTATGTGATGACACGGTCAGGAAGAGTCTTGGGGCGAGAGGCAGGATAGAGCCTTCAGGTGGTCAACCGTTAGATCTTAGCCTACAGGTGACGATGTACCCGGCTCTTCTGGAGGTCGTGATGCTCAATGGACGTTGGAATCACTAGGAGCAAGGGTCGAAGAGATTTAGATGGAGATGCAATCACAACACCAGTACTATAATGTATCTCTACAATATGTTATGAGAGCTCTTAACCGATTAGATCCCAATCTTGTGCCACCACCAGTCTATGGAGACTTTTTGCTAGAGGAAACTCGTGCACATAGGTATGAGGAGATGCAGAGCGATGATGACTAGCAGTGATGATGATGATTTTTCATTTTCTTTTCTAGGTCCAAGTTTATTTTTATCTTTCTTTATTTTTTAGTTATTTCTTTTAGTTTTATTTTGGACCTGTATATTCTGATGCATGTTAAGATACATTAGCACGCACTAACTTTTTGCACTCATTTTAAATTTATGTAGTTAGTAATCATATGCATGATCATTTGCCATGTCCTATGTGTGTGTACACACACACATGCACGCACGCACACGCGCGCACACACACACATATTAGATTTGATAGTTTTCTTGTTTTTTGGTGTTTATTTGATTTTTCTTTATTTTTTGGTTCTTTCATATATCCAAAAATAATCTCTTTCTTTTTTTTTCATAGGAAAATCAAAAACAAAATAAAAATTTCTTTTTTAAGGAAAAGTCAAAAACAAAATAAAAATCTCTTTTTCTTTATTTGTGTTTCCTATGTATATGCTTTTATATGAAATATTCAGATAGTATTATTTATTGGTATGTAGGTATGAGTTGTATCGTGTTGGTTCACATATGTTTTCACAATCTATCTATATTATATGTGCACACAAGGTCTTACATATTTGACTAAAAATGATGTTTTATGATATTCTTCATATTATTTTCCATATCTTAGTACAATCTTATCATGTTTAGTTTTGTAAAAGAAGTAATAAAGGTTTTTATGCATTGTTCATAAAATATTTTTTGGAAATATCAAATAGGTTTTGAGCTTAATTTTTATACTTGAATATAGCACTAATATTTCTCTTCATGTACAAAAGTACATATACTCTATAAAACATCAAGCAAAAAGAGTGTATTCATGAAAAAGATGGTCAAAGATCCACACTCCATATATCCACGATAAAATTTATTGTAACTATTAAAGATGGTCAAAAACTCACACTCATAGATATAAATGTGCAATATCTCAAGGGTATCCATCCTATGATAAATATTTTCTATAATTTGAGATGATGTACATCACCCTCCAAACACTATAATTCTTCCTCTTAAAAATTCTGATGTGGTTGAGGTGATACATTGAGATTGTGGACCTTTTCTAAAGGCTGAGATAATTCAAGTTGTGTCACAAAAGAAAGCAAGTTGTGTCAAAAAAGAAAGCTCAAAGTAGAAGATATATTTGAATTTGTTTTCTAATCTTATATAATTGTTTTATGATCAAATATAATTACTTTTATTGTTATTATTACAAGCATTTCATGATATCTTCATAGTTTGTATGTGAATTTTCATATGACTTATTATCATATTTCATGTATTTTGAAGTTCTATATGCATTTCTTGTGCTATTTTCTATAAAACATTTTGGTATTATTTCTCTTCCTTACACCTTTGGATGATTTTATTTGGATTTTCAGGTATTGTGTATCCTAGGTGTGCATTTCTTTTGATAACAATAAAAAGGTGAAGAAAATAAGAAATTTGAAATTTTATGAGTTTGATTATGAGTTTTTGACATGTGGTTTCAATGTGATAAGTGATTTCAAAGTGACAAGTGGTCTTTCTATTTGCTTGTTTTAGGGGGAGTTTGATATTTATTTTCGAACAAAGAGTTTCATGTTTCTTTGTTTCAGGAGGAGTTTATGGGTTACCAGTTCCTTTTTATGTATGAATATTTGTAGGGGGCTTACATTGCATAGTATACATATCATATATTTATCTTGAACTGAATATGTATCTCACCCCTTTTTTTTACTTTCTGGATTTTAAATTTCAAGTTTTGTTATTATCAAAATAAAGAGATTGTTTGAACTTTTTTTAGGAAGAACGTTGTTCATGCAATACCTCTTGTTTGATCAATAACAAACTCTTATTTGGTACTAATAAGTTTATGAGATGGTATATTTAAGAATAAATAGATATGAAAAAGTTATGATTCAAAATTATGCAAAAATCAACATGAAGAGTTGATTTTAATGATCCACGTATCATTGATGGACTACAGTCAACAATCTGTATTTTTAAAAAATGAGAAATCAAACCATTGATGAACTATAGTCAACCAGCGATGATCACTTCAACTATCGATGGAACTATAGTAAACAATCAGTGAAGAAACTAGAATTTGTACAATCGATGGACTATAATGAATCATTGATTATCAGCATCAACCATCGATGATCGGGTTTAACAATATATTATTTGGAAGCGTTTTGGTAGATTTTCAAATTTAATCCCAGCTATTTGATCACAAATTTGATCTCCTATTTTAATACTAATTAGAGAACTTCTTTTCAATGCAATCAAGGTCTATTTAAAGAGGGACTGGAGAAGAGGTTAAGAACAAGAAAGAGAGAGAAGATATGCATAAGTTTGAGAGATCAAATTTTAGGGTTTGTGAGAATTTGAATAAGAATTTGATTCCATGAGCCTCATTCAACTTCTTCTCGTCACGCTTAATATAGATAGATTATTTCAACGAGGAGGATTGCCCTCTGTGATCGACTTCAACACCGCTTCTTCACAGATTTCCAATGTCATCGATTTGAAGGGTGGTTTGTTAAAAGGGCTATAAGATTTTTGCAATTGTACCTTAATTATTTTTTGATATTGTATTTCAAACTCGCGAGTTTGACAGCATACTCAAGCCGAGATAATTGGGGTTAGCATGCTCAAGCCAGGGTGATTGAGTATGGCAAGCTAGGGCTAGGTTTCTTGTAGTCAATGTGAGAAGTTGGGTATCTCAACCGGTTTCAGGTAGATTCCAGGGTCCTATTTGGAAAGCCTACTGAATCAAGTTGTGATTTAAGGATAACTTCGGTTATAGTGAAGAAGACCTTTCGTAAAAAGGAAGAGTAGACGTAGGATTTTGATCCAAACCACTATAGAAATCTCATGTATTCATGTGTTAGTTGCTCTTAGTTTTTTATTTTTTATTTTCCACTGCATATTCTCTGTCTATCCGAAAAATTTGTAGCAGTCATATTCATCCCCAGGCTTGCATCCATTTCCAACATAGCAGATGTACATTAAACTAATAGTTTTACTCTAATTTACTAAAAAAACCATTCACGTTGGATATACATATTAATAAACTCAATCTACAAAGTTTGTTTACCTTCAAACCAAAGTGCGGAATACAAGTGTACAGCTAAATACTTTGAGAGTATAGCTATATACCCTATTCTGTACAACTATACATTGTTGGGGATTCGAAACAATCAATCGAACCCTTGCCCTTCCGGACCTTATGTTGAAAGTAGGAAAGTAGGAATAAAACCACAAATAAAGATCTAACCTTACAAAACAGTAAAAGAAGACGAACACACGGATTTAACGAGGTTCGGCAACGTGCCTACGTCCTCGGGAGCCACACCACACAATCTTTTATTTAATTGAAGAAGAAAATACAAGCTCTCAAACAAGGGGTTAATCTCTCTGAGATTCTCTCTCTCTTTGCAGTCAAAAAGCTCTCTTTTTAATGTTGTACAAACCCTAAAACGTTTGGGGTATATATATAGAATCCTGGTTGAAATAGAATCCCAAACAGAACAGGAAACTGCCAAAACTACTCCCGGTCGACCGGCCCGGTCGACCGATCAGATTCCAGAGAGTTTGGCGGTCGACCGGCGCGGTCGACCGATGGCAAAACCCGAGAGTAGTTTTCCTACAGGGTTTTGGCGGTCGACCGGGCCGGTCGACCGCGACCTGATCCAGGCTCTCCCAGCCCCCTGTGTACGTTCGCGGTCGACCGACCAAGTCGATCGCAGTTCTGCCTTCGTGTTTTTCTGCCCTTTTGATTCCAGTCTTCGTCTTGAACTTTGGGTCTACACCTTAGACTAACACTATACACTTTGTATTTCCATATTTTGGGTTTAAGGTAAACAAACTTTGCATTTTGGGTTTATTAAAAACATATTAGAACTAGGTAGATTTTTGTTTTTTGTTTTTTTATAAATAGGAGGAAAACTTTAGGTTTGTAAGCAAAAAACATTTTTTCCCCGATGCTTCCTTCAATGTCAAAATTAGTTGAACAAATTCAACCACTTAAGTTATGGGCATATTTGGAAGAAATTATACTAATTCTTCACCAGTTAGGAATGTGGAATAAGCTGTAGCCTGTACTAATTATTCAACTACTAAGAAAGCTTATTGTCCTCATTCACAATACGAACGTGATGTGTTTTACATCATTAACAGTAGCTTTCTGGGATATCAAGTTGCTGCAAAACCTTACGGTAACATTTGTGGTGCCTATTCTTATCATTAACCTATCATCATCAAAGTTTTTCCCCCACTTTATGCCAAAACTTTATTCGCCATCAACGTAATTCTTAATCGTTATTCTTTAAGGGATTCTTAATTGTAATTTAGCTAGGAATATCTTGATAGTTATAATTTATTCATCATATAACTTGATACCGTATCATTGTAATAATTCCACATGTTTTCACACTTCATTCAACTTATTGTTTGAAAATGATTTTCTTATTGCCTAATCATGATAAAATAATCTGAGCTCCGTGTTAAGAATGATTACAGGGATGATCAAATAGTAAGCGTTAATAATTGAAGGTATAACTAAGACCTAACATCTTCCTCCATTGGCTGATTGCTTAAATTGTGTGTTGAACTACCAGAAGATAACTTACCTTTCAAAGCAACTTTTGATACTCATAGCTCATCCAACAAATATAGAAGCTTAATTACCTCTTTCAAGAGTGGGGTGGGGTAGATCCCAATCAAGAAGCTTTATCTTAAAGTTCAATTGAAGAAAAAGGGGAAAAGGCAAAGAAAATGGTTAATGCAATAAGTTAATAAATATAATCCTAGATTCAAACTCTCCAAAATATCTCATTTGCTTTCAAATTTCAAACCAATAAAAATTTTGAACTTTGACACATGGCGGTGTGTATCTTCGTGCTTTCCCTCTTTGCTTACTCATCTTTTATTGTGAAGGTTAATTTACTACATAACTTCAAGTGAACCTTAAGCTGTACGAAAGTGCAAATACAAGAAGGATCCAAAAACTACAGCATCACATATATTGATATTTTCACAAAGACGTAAATGTATTCAATAAACAATTTAATACAAAATTGCTCAATTGCATTGTGACAATATCTTTACACGTTTAAAAATTCTGTGTTCGTATATGTATAATGAAAGAAAATTCTCTCAGTTTCAGGTCACATAAACTCGACTAAATACAGAAAAGGCCCCTTAACTTTGGACGATTATCACATGAATATGAAACCCCACCACCCACCCACCCCCACCCAAAAAAAAAAGAACACAAAAAAAAAGAAAAAAGAAAAAACCCCAAACCGTAACATTCAAAATATTAGAAAACGCCCTTGAGTTTAGAGGTTATCAAAAAACCCTCTTTAACTTTCACATTTTACTGAAAATCATAACATCCACTTGAGTGGATATAAATTACAAAATAGGATATTTTTGCTAGTGAAATTGTGATTCAAGATTTTAGGAGATTCGCTGAAAAATCTTACATATGAGGTGTTTTTCAATTCAATTACCCCCAAAACTTAAGGGGCGTTTTTCGATGTTTTTAAAATTATGGGGGATTATCTGATAATCTTCCTAAGTTAAAGGAGATTTTGCAATCTTTCACCCATAATATCTGCTTGAAGGATTCACGCTAGCCAGTGAAGAAATACAGACCACAGCAGAGAATCAGCCAGACAGAAGCCAGAAAATCTGGCGGTCGACCGCTGTGGTCGACCGCCAACGTGCACAAAGTCTTAGTGGGATTCGGAGTTGGTGGCGGTCGACCGCCGCGGTCGACCGTGGATGACTGTAGGATATTTTTTCTCGGGTTTTGTGGTTCGGTCGACCGTCGCGGTCGACCGCGAGACCTGCGCGGTCGACCACTGCGGTCAACCGTCGATGATTCTGGGCTGGGCTTTTGGATTTTAACCCGTTTCGTTTCTGAGTTATATATAACTCAAAACCTGATTGTTTAGGGTATCTCAAGGACGATTTTGAGCAGCCTTTGAGAGAGGATTGTTGCATCCAATTGTGGTAGAGTTGTGAGAGATCTAGAGCTTTGTTTTAGGGTTTGATCTGAGAGATTTGTAACACTATTTGTATTCTCTTGATTTTTAATAGTAAGAACTCCCCCTACTTGCCCCGTGGACGTAGGCAACTTGCCGAACCACGTAAATCTCTTATGTTATTTGGTGATTGTGCTTGTTTATTTGGTTATGATCTCTCTTGTTTGGATTGTGCGATTCGACCGCTTCCGCGCCGAGCACAACAATTGGTATCAGAGCATCGGGTTCGACTTGAGGCTTGTTTGAAGGATTCGCTGAAGGAGTCCTATTTGAAGAGTTAGATCGACAACATGGGTAAAAGAAGCACATCGGGATTGTCTCTTACGAAGACGATACATAGTTTGAGCATCAATAACATGAAGATCGATGTTCCGAAGTTTGATGGAAAGATCAATTTCGGTTTGTGGAGGTGCCAGGTGATGGATGCGTTGGATGCTCAAAACTTGGAAGAGACTCTTGAGTTGCAAGAGAAACCTGCTGATATGGAAGAAATGGTTTGGAAGAAGATGAATAGTAGGGCGTGTGGAGTTATTCGGTCATGCTTGACGTCGGATCTTATTTATGACGTGATGAACGAGACGTCGGCGAAGAAGATGTGGGAAACACTCAATGAGAAATATCTTACGAAGAGCATTGAGAATCAGCTTCACTTAAAGAAGAGGTTTTATCAGTTCAAGATGAAGAGGAGGGTTTCCATCAGGGAGCATGTTAACAACTTCACAAAGCTACTTTCAAACATGGCTAATGTGGATATCATGGTTGAGGATGAAGACAGGACGATGCTACTTTTGTGTTTGTTGCCCGAGGATGATTATGGCACGTTTGTCCTAACTATGATTAATGGAAGAACTACTGTTAGTTACAAGGAGGTGACCTCAGTGTTGGTGAATTATGAGTTGAGGAAGAGTGTTGATGAGTCCTCCGAGAAGGCATCGGGAGATGCATTAGTAGTTCATGGCCATAGTTCAAACCGAAGCAGGAGATCATAGTCTAGAGGTGCACATCGTGGGATTCATAGGAATCAGTGTGCCTTTTGTAAAGAGGATGGACATTGGAAAGCCGAATGTCCAAAGTTAGATCGAACCGAGAAGAATAAGGGGAAAGCTGTACAAGTTTCAAAGGTGAATGTTGTCAAGACTAGTGACAACAATTCAGATTCGGATTCTTTGGGCTATTCGTTGTCTGCACTACCGTCAGTTTGTGTTGCCAACTCTACAGAGTGGATGTTGGATTCGGGTTCTTCATACTACGTATGCCCTAGGAGGGATTGGTTCTCCAGCTTATAGAAGTTGGAAAGAGAGGATGTTGTGATCATGGGTAATGGACATGCATGCTCTATTGATGGTATTGGTACCGTTCGTATTCGGATGTATGACAAAGTGATTCAGGAGTTGGAAGGAGTGAGGTTCGTTCCACAGTTATCGAAGAACATCATTTCACTAGGAGCTTTGGAGGCAGCAGGCTATAAAGTGACCTTGGTGGATACACGTTTGAAGGTCACATCGGGGTCTATGATTGTGATGAAGGGCATCAGAAGGAGCAATTTATATTATTTTCTTGGAAGCACGGCTATTGATAGGGAGATGACGACTTCATCAGATTCGGCTAGACTGTGGCGTTGTTTGATGCTGGGTTATTTGATTGGTAATTTCGTGCATAGGTTATTGAGGAGTACTTTGACCTGCAGTTTGAAGTCCTGTGAACCCATTGGTATGAGCGAGAAGACCGAGATGGAGTTTGGCACTTCTATCCATCATTCGAGGGGTCCTCTGAGGGGTGTTCATTCAGGCATTCAGGGGCCTTCCGAGGGAGCATTATTGGGAGGTAATAGATATGTGGTTTCCGCAGTTGGGGATTGCTCTAGGTATTGGTGGGTTGCAACCAAGTCCCGTTGGTGTGAAGTCCTAGAAGCCCGCAACGGATGGAGGAAGTGGTAGAAAGGTAACCTGGCGTTCTGATTATGGTAGGGGTTCTTTTTTGCATTTGTGCCGAGCTCACGGTAATAGGAGACACTTCATTGGTGTGGAAACTTTGAGGCGACGAGGCGAGATGGCAGATTTGGGCAGCTGTTCCTTTCTGGAGGAGGATCGGCATTTGATGTCGAGCATTGGTATTGGTGTGCGGGCTACGACATGTTTGGGCCATCTTATGTATAGGTTGCCGACTGTTGCATGTAGAGATTTTGGATCTGGTGGAGCTGCTTCAGATTTTGGGTTGCGTCGGATGTTTGGCTACCCAGCACTTGGTCACATCGTGGATGTGAGATTTGATCTGATAGCATATTTGGGATTCAGAGGCGTGTTTGATTATCAGGTATTAGCTTCTGATTTTGTTCTGAGCAGGTATGTCACGTATGACTCTCGACAGGTGGAGAGTGGTGATCAGATCTTTAGGACATCGTAGCGGGTGGAGAGTGATGCTATTCCACGTTGGGTGGAAACTCCAGATCATACTACATCATTTGGGATTCCAGCTGATATGACACAGATTAGGAATCATGTTGTTTTGGATGCAGATGATAGGTTGATTGATTCGAGTACAGCTGATAGATATAGTTTGGATATGGCCATTGGTTCATCTCAGGTGGAGATGTTTGGATTAGTTCAGTTTGGGGCCATTGGAGGTGCTATCAGCCGCAGACTTGATCGTGATGTTGGAGAAGTGTTGCGAACTCTTCTAGTGGATTGAGGCCTTTGGAGGACATTTGGGTGAACTACGTTCAGCTTGATTCCTTGGACAAGAGGATACGTAGGCAGTCTTTCAGATGCAGCCGGTTTGATCAGTTGATTCAGATGAGGGGAGATCGCGTTTCAGCTCTAGTTTTGTTCCCTGACTTGTAGAGGGACTATTGGATGATTTGGTGTCGGCTCAGTTTTGGTGGAAACATTCGCCGAGGTAGAGAATTGAAGAAATACAGGCCACAGTAGAGAATCAGCCAGAAAGTCTGGTGGTCGACCGCCGCGGTCGACCGCCAACGTGCACAAAGTCTTAGTGGGATTCGGAGTTAGTGGCGGTCGACCGCCGCGGTCGACCGTGGATGACTGTAGGATATTTTCTCTCGGGTTTTGTGGTTCGGTCAACTGCCGCGGTCGACCGCGAGACCTGCGCGGTCGACCGTCGCGGTCAACCGTCGATGATTCTGGGCTGGGCTTTTGGATTTTGACCCGTTTCGTTTCTGAGTTATATATAACTCAAAACCTGATTGTTTAGGGTATCTCAAGGATGATTTTGAGCAGCCTTTGAGAGAGGATTGTTGCATCCAATTGTGGGAGAGTTGTGAGAGATCTAGAGCTTTGTTTTAGGGTTTGATCTGAGAGATTTGTAACTCTATTTGTATTCTCTTGATTTCTAATAGTAACTCCCCCCTACTTGCCCCGTGGACGTAGACAACTTGCCGAACCACGTAAATCTCTTGTGTTATTTGGTGATTATGCTTGTTTATTTGTTTGTGATCTCTCTTGTTTGGATTGTGCGATTCGACCGCTTCCGCGCCAAGCACAACTGCCAGGCTCTGGAGGAGTGCGAAGAGATCGACTGCATAGGGCCCCCGAAAATTAGGGGCCCCCAAAAAAAATTTTAATTATATTGGGTAAGGTCCACCTTAAACCCGACTTCCCTCCCCCTAAAAACTAAACAACCCCCCCACCCCACCCTAATCTCTCTTTATCCCTCCGCTCTCCGTAAAAAACCCTAGTGACGCTCCTTCCGCTGCATCTCTCCCTCGCACAGTCACACTCTGGAGCTCCTCCCACCCCGATCCTACCTTTGGCGCTCTTCCCTCTCTGATCCCCCTCAGGTTCTCTTCCTCCCATTACTGCGTAGTCCTCTCCCTCCCCGGCTCTCCGATAGTCTGATATCCTCAAAAACCCTAGCAAGTAGCAACCTCCCTTCTCCAGCCACCTTTGGCGAGCCGAGCCTCCCTTCTTCTCTCTCTATTGAAGATATTTTTTAATTTTTTTATGGAAGGAATTTTCCATCTGGGTATTGGAGAAAAGTAAAATCATCGGTCTGATTTTTGTGGTGTGAGAAAAGGACTGATTTTTGTGATTAATTTATATGGACTTTTGCCAATTTTGTAATACATAGTAGGCAAGATCTGAATCTTTGTTTATGAGCAACGGCGTATGATTATCCTTTTCTTTTTCTTTTCTTTTTTTTTTTTTGTTTTCTAGCTAGACATCAACTTGGAACTTGGAAGTACACTGCTCTATCATTGAATTAAATCGCTAAATCTTAGAGTTTTTTTAATTGTTTTTGGGACCTTTAATTCATGATCTTCTTAAGGGTTAAATGTGCAGTGCATAAAGCATTGATTTTTAGTTGACCTGCACATTTCTCCTGTTTTTCCTTATTGATAATGGCTTTTAGTCTGAAATTCTTAATCTTCTTTTTTTTTCTTATAAATTCTTTCTTTCATTTTACAGGTAGGACCGTGGGAAGAGGAAGGTCAACTATCTTTTGCAGATTACTCGAGTACATCTTCCACTTGATTTAAGGCTTTAAATTAGGTTGTATTGTTCCAAATCTTTTGATTTCTTTCAATTTGATTGTAATGTTTTTTATTTTTTATAGAAATGCCTCCTAGAAAGTATCCTTCTGGATATGATAAACGCAAGAAAAAAAATTGAATAATTTGTCCAAACTCAAAGTGTAGCGATTGATAAATTCATTGTTAGAGAAACACAAGATTTAGTTAAAAATTCAATTGAAAATGATAACATTAATGATTTGGGCCTGAATGAGTATGAGAATGAAAATGTTAATGATCAAAGTAAAAATGAAAATGATAATGAAAATGAGAATCAGAATAAAAATGAGAACCATAATAAAAATGAGAATCAGAATGAAAATAAAAATGAAAGTAAAAAAAGGAGAATCAGAATCAAAATGAAATCGATATTGATAATGAAAATAAAAATGAGAATGAAAATATTTTAGGCAATGAACAACCTAATCAGTCTGTGCTAATGAATTTGAATATTTATGATCCAAGAGCTTGGGATAATTTGGACACAAAATTTAGAGATATATTAGTATAAAATGGCCCTATAAGAGATCTATTAGTCAAAAAAAGGTCCTAAAGATAAATTAGGAAGATGTTTTTCTTTGGCATTTTACACTAGGCATTTATCAAATGGAGAGAAATATGATAAGGAATGATTAGTTTATTCAAAATGATATCGATAAAGTATTCTGTTTTTCTTATAAATTGTTTAAAATTGGTTTTAAGAAAAGTTCTTTAATAAATGAAGGATTTAATGATTGGATACATCTTAGTGCTAGGCTTAAATAACATGAAATAACTAATGAGCACATCATTAACATAAGTACTTGGCTTGATTTACTCATAAGATTAAAGAAAAATAAAACAATCGATAAAAATATTCAAGAGCAAATTAATAAAGAGAAGGAACATTGGAAGAAAGTATTATAAAGAATAATTTCGAGGAACAAATGAGAGAATTTATCAAAATAATAATGGAAATTTTTAGGCCTAATTAAAATGATTACAGAATGGGATCAAGTAATGCAAGAACATGTTTAACGTATTGACCATGGTGAAATTCATTATCATTATCTTGGTCATAGCATTCAAAATGAATTGATAAGTATGTTAGCTTCTAAAATCAAATGTGCAATAGTTCAAAAAATTAAAGAAGCTAAATATTTTTCAGTAATACTTGAATGTACTTCGGATGCAAGTCACCAAGAACAAATGACTTTAATATTACGATGTGTCGATATTTCTACAAGCCCGATAAAAATAGAAGAATTTTTTGTAGAATTTTAAAAGTAAATGATACATCTGGACAAGGATTTTTTGAAGATTTACAAAATATGCTAAAAACTCTTAATCTTGATATTGATAATATACGAGGTCAAGGTTATGATAATGGGTCTAATATGAAAGGGAGACATCAATGTGTACAAAAAAAATTACTTGATATAAATCCTAGAGCCTTATACACGCCTTGTGGTTATCATAGTCTTAATTTAACACTTTGTGATATGACAAATTATTGTGGTAAAGCAAAAGAATTTTTTGGAGTGATACAACGTATTTATACATTATTTTCTCACTCAACATAGCGATAGCAAATTTTGATAAATAATGTAAAAGGTTTAACTGTGAAGTCATTGTCGACTACACGTTGAGAAAACCATATTGAAAGTGTTAAAGCAATTAGATTCCAAATGCTTGAAATAATAAAAGCACTACTTCAGTTAACAGAAATTGATAATGACTCCAAAATAAAGAGTAAAGCAGATTCTTTAGCAACACATAGAATTAGAAATTTTAAATTTTTATTAAGTATGATTATTTGGTATGATATATTGGTTGCTGTTAACTTAATTAGCAAATTTTTACAATCTAAAGTCATGCTTATTGATATTGCTATAGATCAAATAAAAGGATTGATTAGGTTTTTTGAGGATTATAGAGAAGTTGGGCTCACACAAGCTATGGCAATTGCTAAAGAAATTGCTACTGAAATGGAAATTGATTCTGTATTTCAAGTAAAACGTCAAATCCGTAGAAAAAGACAATTTGATGAGAATGTTAATGAGGAGACAACACAACCAGCTAAAGAATATTTTAGAATCAATTATTTTTTGTATATTGTAGATCATGCTATTGGTTTTCTAAAGAAAAGGTTTGAGCAATATAAAGCATATGAAGATATTTTTGAATTTTTGTTTGGTTCAGAAAAGTTAAATTCATTAGATGATAATAATTTGAAAGCATATTGTGATAATCTTGAAATTGTTCTAAAATATAAAACATTTTCTGATCTTGATAGGAAAGATTTATTTGGAGAACTAAAAAACTTACGAAATATTTTACCGAAAGAAACAAAGATGGCTATTGATATACTGAATTTCTTAAAATTACGAAATCGTTTTCCAAATACATGTATTGCTTATAGAATATTATTGACTATACCTGTTACAGTTGCATTTGCAGAAAGAAGTTTTTCAAAATTAAAATTATTAAAATCTTATCTGAGATCGACCATGTCACAAGAAAGACTAAATAGACTAGCTTTGTTATCCAGTGAAATTGATTTTATAGATAAAATTGATGTTAAAGGCTTAATTAATGATTTTACAGCTAAAAATGCAAGGAGGACATGTTTTCGATGATACTTTTTGATGCTAAAGGCTTCGATATTTGATGAAGGTAAGCACAGATACAAGAGAAACATAATATGCAAGTATTTCTTATTGTGGACTATTTGCTCTATTGGAAAGCTTTATTAAGGTGTGATTACATGCATTTATCTGATTAGTAACATTTTATTCAAGTGACCGAAGAGAATAAGAATAGGAATAACACTTGAAAAGTATGTTAAAGACTATCTAGATGTAAAAAATCAGGTAACATTTTGCTCCCTAGCATTTTAGGGATTCAAATTGAAAATTATTGATATTTTGTATATAGAAAAGTTCTATGTGTTTACTTTTCGCATAGGGCCCCTAAAATCTTAGAACCGACCTTGGATTCACGTTAGAGTTTTTGTTTCTATTTTTACATTCACCAAGGGAAAACACATTTTCAATTAACATGTAAAATGAGTGAAATATGCATCATATTCATTATAAGTATAGGTCATACAAAAAATTTGAACACAATCTCAAGAATTTAAGTCCAGTGAGTACTTAATAAATAATTTTTATACCTAATAAGTTGGTTGAACGGAGTAAAAACTAAGTTTGAGGTTAACACCAAGTGCAAGAAATAAGGTTGAAATGAGTTTTCTAGTTGAATTACCGACTTTAGCGGTATAATTGATCTATATTTATCATATGCAAGTCCCATGGATTTTGACGGGTAGATTTCAATATTTAACGGCAATATTCCAAGGTTCAACTGATAGATGGTAGTGATGTGCCACAAGATTCTCATGTGACCATTATCAATTGCACTTTGCAACTCTCTCTCTCTCTCTTCATCCTTTTTGGCTAAACTACCAAATTTGTATTTAAAAAAGACTCATTTCACCGCTCTGATATTTATATATATTCGACGACGATTGGATATTAGAAGTTAGTTTTTGTTACCACATAACTCCAAATTTTGGTTAGTTTTTGTTACCACATAACTCCAAATTTTGGTTAGTTTTTGTTACCACATAACTCCAAATTTTGGTCATGGTTGACTTTTCCGATGGGAAATTTTTTTCGCTTCCCCACCCCTCAAATCTCCAATTTTGTTGTAAATTGGGGGCCTTATTTAGAACAACCAAGTTGATTTATTTGTATTCTTCCTAAATTTAAATCATAATCCTCCTCCTCTCCCCTTCTTCTTCCTCCTACAAGTAACTCATCCCAACTAACATATTTGATTCTAGCCCTTGCCAAAGCAAACTCTAATGCCAGAGTTATTCCAGCTTCTTGGAACCCTTCTTGGATCTGAAATTAAGTACTTAAAAGCCTGCAATTCTTGATAATCTTGTTGAGTTATTATAACTTCATCGTCAGTTGAGCTAAAGATTAGCCAACAAGAGATACAAAGATTAAGGCAGAGAGGAGATCCATAGTGGGGGTGTGTGGGGGGGTTTGGGGGGTGGGGGTGGAGAAGTGTTTTGTTGGCCTTCTTGTTTTGATGATGTTTAACAAACAATTTACTTCTAATGTTGTTTGTCTAGTGTTAGTGTTTTCGTATTTATTCTAGGCAAATAACGAGTTGGAGGATGGATGGAATTGCGCATTCACGATCATATCCAATGGAGGTTGGCGGAATTGTGGAGTGAAGCCTACGTAATTCAAAGTTAAAGATTTAAGTTCAAGCTTTATCCGCAAGTGTACCAAGTTGATCTACATTGAAGATCAATCAAGCTTGGGTAATTTAGTTTAGGAGTTTATATTATGTGTGTTAGTACCTTAAGCTCAATATAATATACACACACACACATTTATTGGTTTCCATGTATATATATAGTTATATATATACATATATGTTTTGGTTTGATAGTTTTCAAGTTTTACTATGAAACAATTAAATACAATTGAAAAACATATTTTTGTTTCATACTTATATGCATTTATATGATTTCATCAATATCAATTTTATTTAGTTCCATGAAATCATGTTTTAGTGTATTATATGTGTATTTTGATAAAATACTATATTCATTGTTTATAGACTTCATAACAATAGTTTACATCTTCTATTAAGTCTACAAAATTATTTTGTATTGTTTTAAAACATGGTTTAGCCAAAATGTCAAAATTCATATGTTTACATTTTTATGTTTTGGATTATTTTGTAAAATGATGATATTTTTCTTTTAGGAGGTCTTTTTTAAAAACCAGTTTTTGTAACATGTGCATTATTATATCTACAATCATTCCCTAAAGTTTTATATTTTTTGGAATTTATTTGATATTTTTAAACAGGGTTTTAAAATCAGAAAATTAACTTTCAAACATGTTTTCTCATATGTCAGTTTACGGTCGACCGCCACGGTCGACCGCACCTTTATTTTTCTCTGCGGAGCTATCAGCAACTTTCGCGGTCGACCGTTACGGTCGACCGTCAGCTCGAAAATTCCCACGGTCGACCGTCAAAGTTTCTGAAAATTTCTGAGCCTCGAAAGTGGCTCGCGGTCGACCGCGAGATTTTCACGGTCGACCGCCGTTCAATCCAATGGCTATTTTTTGTACAGAATCTGATTTCTGATTCTGTGGGCTTTTTGGTCTTTTGTTTGGAGTTTTTGGCTGAGATTTTGGGAGGCTATAAATACCCCATTAATCTCAGTTCTCTTAGAAAATCCAAGAGAATGTTTTTAAAAGTTTAAGAAGGGTTTAAACTTGTTTAGTGTTTGTTTAAAAGAGTATTTAAGAAGATTTTAAGCAATTGAGAGTTTTGGGTTTGTGAAATCAATTTCACAAGAGCTTGAGGAGATCCTATTAGTGCTTGAGCATCCAACCATCCTCCCTCAATCTCTTGATCCATTGAGAAGTTTTCTAAACTCTATTTCTAGCTTTATATCTATTTATTTAGTTATCATTTTATTAAAGCTAGTTTTATATTGAGTTTAAGATTTGATTAATCTCTTTGTCACACACACCCACATTGAGCTTTTAGTATTTACATACATAGTATATTAGGGTTGTGAGAGATTGTAACATTGAGTTGTGTTTAATTGAGTTCTCGCATTGTATTAGAGAACAAATCATTTGTTGTTACATTGTTAGTGTTGTAAAGTTTTCGGTGAGCTAGAAAACCGAGTGTGAGGTGTAGACGTTGATCGGTGAGCGTTGAAAACCGACATTGTGAGAGTGTGAATTGTTAAGTTTTCGGTGAACTAGAAAACCGAGTGTGAGGTGTGGACGTTGATTGGTGAGCGTTGAAAACCGACATTGTGAGGTGTAAACGTTATTCGGGTGAGCGTAGAAAACCCGGTTGTGATAAGATTTCTTCCTGGGAGTGGGGAGCGGAGACGTAGGACGGAAGGTCCGAACTCTGTGATCATATTGTGTGTTTGCCTTGTTTATTTACACTATCACTCTTATCTTGTTTATGTTTATTTTACCATTGTGTTAGTTTATATATCCTTGCATATATTTTTATCATATAGGATATATCTCATTGTTCATATTGCTTATCCTAGCTCACATATCTTGTTGTATTTTATACTTGCTAGGATAATTTGTTAATTAACTTTAATTGGTATAAAATCGGATTAGATTAGCATAAGACCCTAATCACCCCCCTAGGGTCTAACATGTTTGAGAGGTTGAATTTTAAAGGAGAAGAGCTAAAGAGTTTTTATTTATTTAGGTTTATTTCATTTAAATTTTGGGTTGCCTAAATATTTTGATTAGGATTTGGATTTGAGAAGAAAAAGATGATGAAGGGTATAAAATACAATATCTTTATGATGTCAGGGGGTGGGAAGAAATTTTCATGTCGGAAAAGTTTGCTCCGCCCAAATTTTAGATTTATGTGGTAATGGAAACCAACTTTTAATAGCCAATCATCATGGGAGAGATTTTAATACTAAACTGGTAAAATAAGTCTTTTTTAAATACCAAATTTGGTAGCTTAGCCCTTCCTTTTCTCTCTTGTATAGAAAGAGTTTCAACTGAAAAACATAAGGTATATAAGTGGTAAGTGGTGAAAACTATAAGGTATTTAAATGCTATTTAGCCAAAAAAGGAAAAGAAAAGAAAAGAGACTATGGTAATTTCACCTATAATTTGTAACTTTTCTTCATAGATCATGGCTTCAGAATAAACTATCACTGTAAGAGGACACCATGACTCGTGCTCTTGCAAGATCCACCAAAGACAAGTTTCTTAGAGCATCTCCAACAACTTCCCCAAAAATTTCTCCAAAATGGAGAATCAAATGTCATATTCCCCAAATTATTTTTGCTCCAACTCCAACAGCTTCCTCATTTTGAAGAATCATGCATTTATTACAATAATAAAAATATTCTACATCTTTGACTAATAAATAATAAATTATTTATTATTTTGAAGAATCCCCATTTTGACCAAATTATTTATTATTATAATGAGGAGATGGAGTTGTTTTTTGTGGGTTGAGCCTAGAAGAACGTGAAAAAGTGCTTCCCCAAATATTTGGAGAATGCTGCAGATTTGAGGAAGTCTCTCTATTTTTTCTCTCCTATCCCCATTTTGGGGAATGAGATGGGGAATCTGTTGGACAAAAAAAAAGCTCAAAATTCTCCAAATTTGAGAATACCAAGAAGATGGGGAAGCTGTTGGAGATGCTCTTAAAAGTTAAAACTTAACGGCTGTTTGGTTCCATTTCTATAAAATAAAAAAAAGGAAAAGGAAAAGCACACAAAATTTAATTTTCATATATTTCTATAAAAAAATTATAGGAGAAGTTTATAGAAATTCAAAAAAGTGGTTTTTCTTATTTTTTTTTACTTTTTTTATTTGATTCAAAATACGAAAAAGAGAAAAAATCAACTTTATAGAAAATGAGTTGAGAAGTGAAAATGGATAAGTTTGTATAAAAACCATTATTTAAATTAATGCGTCAGATTTCTCGTCGATTTCCTCTCATTTGAGAGGAAGTTGATTTCTATAAAATGTGGTACTTTTTTCTACTTTATAAAAAATATTTTTACAAACTTTTTTTGAACCAAACATAGTGTATAGAAAAACTACAGAAAACTTTTAATTACAAAATTGTCACTATTAACCTGTTAGCATGTCAGGTTTTTCCCTAAAACTTTTCTACAAAATGAGTGAACCAAACATCCTTAGCCTAAATTTGCAGAAGACACACTATTTAGGAGGGATGGGTGGGGTGGGGTGGGGTGGGGTGGGGGGGGGGGGTGCAGTAAATGGTAAAATATATGGTTTCCTGAGAAGCTTGGGGGTTGCTTTTTCTTTCATAATTTGAAAAACGGAAGCAAGTGTTGTGGGAGTAAATGAGGTCAAAGAAATGAAATGAGGTCACATGGGAGGATCCGAGGATGTCTCTTTCCCTTAGACCCACGGTACCCATCCTCCCCCTAAATACCGCTCCTGCACCTAACTCAACAGCTGCACACCTTTCTCTTTTTTTTTCTCTTTCTTTTGACTTCTTTTCCCATGCTGTTTTCACCCTCATCATCAATAATTCAAAACACTATAACTTTATTTGATACATATTATTATTGATAATTCAAACACTATAATCCAGACATTGCCAATAATTAAATAGAAATAAAATTGAGTTAGGTCATTATTATCAAACATACAATTATATAAATTTAATTTATATAATAATAGCTTGTACTTTTAAATGTGATATAATGTAAATCAACTATTTAGAAAATAATATATTGAATTATTTCAACCTGTTTTAACTATACATCTTATATTCTAAAAAACAAGGCTTCAATGGTTTTATTAAACAAAAACGTTTTACCCCTTAATACCATATTATAAAATATTCTAGATTGTTGAAAATTTAGTGTCTAGATAACAAGTGTACATTGCATCTGCATTACAATTAATAGTTCTGATTTTTTAATTTGAAATTCAAGTTTTAGATTTTGAATTAGGGAAAAATGTGTCTGGGCCCCAAAAACAGAAACTTCATGTGCTGCAGCCCCTCCTAGTTTCCCCCATGTGGTTCAGCCCATTGAAGTGTGACATTTTGTGCTGCAGCCCCTTTTTAGCACTAAGCTTAAATCCCTAAAATATCATTATCCCCTCCCCTCAATCCCTCAGACCCAACACTCATATCCCCTCTCTCTCTCCTATCTCTCTCTAAAACCAAGGGATTTCTCAAGCTCGTCGCACTGGCCCTCGTCCTCCTCACTGTCGCCGCCTCCCCTCCCCTCCTCCGCCCAACCTCGTCGCCGTAGCTCGCCGCCGCTCCCCACCTCGCCCTCGACTACGCCGAAGTCCGCCGCTGCCGCTTTTCGCCTCGCCCTCGAGTTCACCGCCGCCTCCTCCCCGCCCGACCTTCGAGTTCAGCCTTCCCCCGACCCTTGAGTTTAGCCTTAAGTTCAGCCTCCAAGGCTCCACTTTGAATTCGGCCACCTCGATCTCATCGATTCCCTTCTCTTAAATAATTTGGAAGAAAAAAAACATCCACTACAATTTATCTACCTCATCAAGAAGCTCACTCCGTCCCTTTCCTGCTTCAACTGTAGCTAAAGCCTTCTCATGCCAACCATGTTGAAGAAGCCAAGAAATATAATCTTCAGCATCTCTGGAGAGAACAAATATGTTAAGATTGCAATCAAACCAAATATGTAGTTCTACAAGTTCCCCAGTCTGTGGACTATAATACAATTAGAACTAACACGCCAAAGGGGGATCTAAATCTTCATCTTTTAATTGAATCCGCACTCATTTTCATGAAATTCTGGTTCTTGTACGCATTGGCTATTAATGTATAAAAAAGCATAAGAATTTTTGAAGCGATCAAGGATGTGGAAGTGAACGAGAAGGCGTTAAATCTAGAACTAACACGCGGTGTGTTAGAACTAACACGCTGTGGGTTAGAACTAACACGTCGTGGGTTAGAACTAACACACCGCGTGTTAGAACTATAGCGAAAATAACATTGTAAACATACCTAAAAAAACAACAAAACTAACATCCGAGCTCACAGAACTAACATCAGAGGTCACAAACTAATATCATAACTTACTGAACTAAAATTATTTTACACACAGATGTAGTTCGAATCTGAAAAAAACTCATAAGAATAAAGTTGTAGGTCTTTTCAACAGCTTTTCAACACATCTCAAATCATCTCATTCCAAGACCGGATGAGAAAGTTATAACGAAAATACAGATCATATGAATAATTTGAATCCGTAATTTGAATATATCATGATAAATGATAATAAATATGTGAGGTAAATTTGAATATATCATGATAAATGATAATAACTATGTGATATGGTTATAAATAACATTTATCGATGTTTGAGTATGCTAGTAATTGATTTAGGATCAATTTAATATATATATGTGCCTAAATCTGGAAAAACTCAAAAGACTAAAGTTGTAGGTCTCTTCAACAGCTTTCCAACACATCTCAAATCATCTCATTCTTAGATTGGATGAAGAAATTACAAAGAAAATAACATTGTAAACATAACATGGGAGCTCACGGAACTAACATGGGAGCTCACAGAACTAACATCATAGCTCACAGAACTAACATGGGAACTCACAGAACTAACATTAGAGCTCACAGAACTAACATGGGAGGTCACAGAACTAACATCATAGCTTACAGAACTAAGTCATTTTACACACAGATGTGGTTCGAATCTGAAAAAACTCAAAAGACAAACGTTGTAGGTCTCTTCAACAGCTTTTCAACGCATCTCAAATCACCTCATTCCGAGATCGGATGAGAAAGTTATAACCAAAATACATATCATATGAATAATCTGAATCCGTAATTTGAATATATCATGATAAATGATAATAAATATGTGAGGTAGATTTGAATATATCATGATAAATGATAATAACTATGTGATATAGTTATAAATAACATTTATTGATGTTTGAGTATGATAGCAATTGATTTGGGATCAATTTAATATATATATGTGCCTGAATTTAGAAAATCTTAAAAGACCAAAGTTGTAGGTCTCTTCAATAGCTTTCCAACGCATCTAAAATCACCTCATTCCGAGATCGGACGGAGAAATTATGACGAAAATAACATTTGTAAACATAACATGCGAACTCACAGAACTAACATTGGAGCTCACAGAACTAACATCAGAGCTCACAGAACTAACATGGGAGGTCACATAACTAACATCATAGCTTACAAAACTAAAATTATTTTACACACAGATGTAGTTCGAATCTGAAAAAACTCAAAAGACCAAAGTTATAGGTCTCTTGAATAGCTTTTCAACTCATCTCAAATCACCTCATTCTGAGATCGGATGAGAAAGTTATAACCAACATGCAGATCATATAAATAATTTGAATCCGTAATTTGGATATATCATGATAAATGATAATAAATATGTGAGGTAAATTTGAATATATCATGATAAATGATAATAACTATGTGATATGGTTATAAATAATATTTATCGATGTTTGAGTATGCTAAGAATTGATTTGGGATCAATTCAATATATATATGTGCGTGACTTTGGAAAACTCAAAATAACAAAGTTGTAGGTCTCTTCAACAGTTTTCCAAATATCTTAAATCACCTCATTCCGAGATCGGACGAAGAAATTACAGTAAAAACAACATTGTAAACATACATAGGAAAACATCAGAACTAACATCAGAGTTCACAGAACTAACATGGGAACTCACAGAACTAACATCATAGCTCACAGAACTAAAATTATTTTACACACAGATGTAGTTCAAATCTGAAAAACTCAAAAGACCAAAGTTGTAGGTCTTTTCAACAGCTTTCCAACGCATCTAAAATCACCTTATTCCGAGGTCGGATGAGAAAGTTATAACTAAAATACAGATCATATAAATAATTACAGAGGTTCTAATAGGTATAAAAAAGTACAACTGTTTGATTCAATTATAGAGGTTCTTTTACTCCTTAGACACGGGTATGAGCACAAAAACAAACAAACGCAATAATCTCCCTTATCATCAATAGTTGACTTTTCCTTCCTCCATAAAAAAATAGTTAACCATTCAAAACGAAGCTGAAGAAGCCTTCAACTCCTCTAACATCTTCTTCAGTGCTGGTTGATTCAATGCCATATTTCCAAATTCAATGCTCGAGTATTTCTTGTACATTGCTCTCAATTTACTCTCAGATGCAGCTGAGTGAAACATAATCAAAATTTGAGAGCAATCCCTGCACAATGCAGCAAAATTGTATTAAGAAAAATTTGTAGGACATAATTTGGACTTATATAAGTTATTAAGAAAAATTTGTAGCACATAATTTGGACTCATAGAGTACTGATCAGATCCAACTCAGCAAAAATTACAACATCCTCGATCATAGAGTACTGTATCAGACCCAACACGGCGTGTTAGTTCTAACATGCGGTGTGTTAGTTCTAACACACTGCGTGTTAGTTCTAGTTGTAACGCCTTCTCATTCACTTCCACATCCTCGATCGTTCCAGAAATTCTGAAGGGAGGGGGAAGGCTGAACTCGAAGGTCGGGCGGGGAGGAGGCGGCAGTGAACTCGAGGGCAAGGCGGAGAGCGGCAGCGACGAACTCCGGCGTAGTCGAGGGCGAGGCGAGGAGTGGCGGCAAGCTACAACGACGAGGTTGGGCGGAGGAGAGGAGAGGAGGCGGCGACGAACCCGAGGGGAGGCTTGGGGGCCTGGGCGGAGGCGGCGACGGCGACGGCGAGGAGGGCGAGGGCCAGAGCGACGAGCTTGAGAAAGCCATTGGTTTTAGAGAGAGATAGGAGAGAGAGAGAAGAGATGAGAGTGAGGATATAAGTGCTAGGTCTGAGGGATTGAGGGAAGGGGATAAAGATATTTTGGGGATTTAAGCTTAGCTGACATGTAATAATTGCTAAAAATGGACTGTAACACAAAATGTCACACTTCAAGGGGCTGAACCACATGGGAAAAACTAGGAGGGGCTGCAGCACATGAAGTTTCTGATGTTGGGGCCCCGACACATTATCAGCATTTGAATACTGTCAATGATTATTTAGCTCAGCTCAAAAAAGTAAGGGTGGTATTAATTTCCACCACCGCTTTTTTAAAATATTATTGTCCATTAACATCTTTTCCTACCCTCATTAAAAGATTCTTTTCTTCAAATTAGGCTTTTCCCAAGGATGTGGTCCAAATTTTGTAAAAAAGATTTCGTAGTTATCCATCTGAACACTCATATTAATAATTAATCAATTAACAATACATTATTTTTTTAAATGAAAGATAAGCTTCTTGTCATTACTATAATATCACGCCAAAAAAGTCTGAACTAAACTATACAATTTAGAGAGACTAACAGGGAGAACAATGTTTAATTCCACTAATTTTATTAATAATCCACTTTTAACCTGCTATAGTAGGTTAACCAATTTTGTTTGTTTTCTATTGCTAACTTTTTTATTGGCTTGTTAGCATGCGTATAATTGGCATTTGATTATGTATAATATCTATGCTTAATGGATACTAATTAGAATGCCACCTTGTATTCTAATCATGTCCCATATTATAATTCAAATTAGGCACTAGTTTATAACCACTAAAAATTAAGGAAATAGGTACTTTACAATTATGCTGGATTTCAATTTTTTTTCTCACAGAAAACTAGCCCAAGTACCTCAACAAATTAGAATATATTTTAATATAAATTAAAGGATATACATATATATTTTTAGCTAAAAAAAATAGAGGATGTCAATTATAACTATAGAAAATGAAAACGTAAAATTATAAAAATATTACGCTTATAATTGTTAAAAAAATAGAGGTTTCATTAGGGCATGCATATGGCTTTGTTAATTATGAAAAAAATGTACTCTTCTTTTTTATTTTATGTCAAGCCAAAATTAAATATTTTGAAAAATGTTTTTGCTTAGATATGGATGGAAAAGGTTAGTTAAAAATCTCCATCGAAAAAGAAAGATGTGAATGCAATGAATGAATTGCAATGATATACGAGTCAAAGAGCCATCACATTGTCAATTAAAAAAAAAAAAAGAGCAAAAGCGAAGTATCAATAATTGTTTCTCAACCTCAATTAGAGATTTGTAGAGTACTTAACAAAACAATATAGGGGCTTCTAGTAAAATTACTTACTTATATTTTATTTATTATTTTTTGTACGAAAGCAATTACGCTTTATCTGCCTTTTTTTCATAATTTTTAAATAAAACCCTACTCTCGCCCCTCGAGAGTTCTTGGAAATTAAAAAAGAGAGGGAAAAAAAAAGAAAAAGAGTTTAGAGAGAGAAAATTTATATAATTGCGAATATTACATCGATTTCCTCCAAATTCGCCTCATTGTCTGAATCTTTTGAAAAGCTCCTTCAGACGAGGGTTAAGTGTTTTTATTCATTTTCTTCTCTAAAAAAAATCCCAATTTTTTCCATCTTCCCTATTTTTCTTTATTTCCCGGCCTATTTCTCCAAAATTACCGCCGATTTCTCGAAATTCGTGGAAAATTCGGAGAAAGGAGGAATTTTGGAGAGGAAATTGCGGCTTGGTGTTCTAATTTCTGTGGGTTTTTATGGGCATTTTGTGGATTTAGGACTTTTTTTTGACTTATTTGGAGCTAGGTTTTTAATTGTTTCGGTTTTATTTCTTTTCGTAGTAGTGCGCTGTAAACTGTGTTTTCTTGTTGTTTATAGCTTTAAGCGGAAAAGAATGGATTTTGGAGACTAGGGTTTAGGGTTTTGTTGATTTCAGCTCATTTCAAGTTTGTTCAAGGAGATCTCTCCTGTAACAATCCTTTTCTCACCCTTCTCTCTCCTTTTTTCCCCCTCGTCACTGTTAGGAAAAATAGCTGAAATGTAAATGTTTAGTGCGAACATACTCTAAAATTTCCATTTCTAAGTGTGATTCCACTTCTTTTCTCGCTTCAAATCTTTAGGTATTTTTTATAAAAAAAACTCAAGGGTTTGAGCTGGTCTGCTCTGTAAAAAACCCTTCTTTTCCTTCTTCACTGCTTTCCATCTCTGAATTACTCCCAATTCTTGGTTTTGGGCTGCTACGATAGTTAGAATTTGGGGTTGTGGTATGTGAAGTTTGCTCCTTTGAGGGATGGAAGTGAGATCTGAAACTGGGGTTGTGGCCAATAGGGAACCCTTTTCCGTTGGAATGCAGAAGCCCACTGTCCAATCTCTGCCGTCAATGCACAACATGCGGCTAACCTTCACTCCCGATGGCACCGCCGTCTATAAACCCATAGCAACTAGCTCCCCCCCTCCTCAACCTCCATCTTATCAAGGAGGAGGAGGTGTTGGAGCTAGTGGTGGTGGTGGTGGTAATGGCCCTACCAGTGGTGGGCCCACCGGAGGCGGTAATGGGCCATCTCCGGCCATCCCTCCTCCTCATGGGCTTAGCATCAACATGGGTGAGCCTGTCAAAAGGAAGAGGGGGAGGCCGAGGAAGTATGGGCCAGATGGCACCATGGCTCTCGCCTTGATCCCAGTTTCGCCTCCTTCCGCGGGCCCACCAACTTCGGGGGCTGGAGGGTTCTCTCCTTCTTCTGCTTCGGGCGTGTCCGGCTCGGCTGACGCCATGAAGAAGAGGGGCCGTCCTCCTGGCTCAGGAAGAAAGATGCAGATGGCTGCTCTTGGTAATCTCTTAGCACCTGCCTTTTTATTGCTATGTTTGGTTTGTCATGTAATGGAGTTTTCTGTATTGCGTGTAATGCCTTAATTGTTTGAGTTATTGTTATTGTTATTGCAGTTAATATCTTGGGTTTACTTATGAGTGATGTGGTGGAGAGATAGCCTTCAGAAACTGAGATATTTGTTGTTATGAGGACTATGATTATTCTGGTAAATCTGACATGTAGGAATTGCAGGGTAACAAAATTACTTCCGTGCCCATGATCATGTTATTATGGTAATAAAGTATCTAGACATTAAAGGTAATAGAGTTTTCTGAAGATTTGTAAATTGTTCAGTAAGTGCTAAATGAATGAAGTCGCTCGCTAAACTATTATTCAAGCACTTGCATGCATTTGCTTGCCAGCATTTGAAATTAAATAATTTTGTACTGCTGAATTTGTTGGTCAGATATTAATTTAAATCTTTCTTTTTTTAATGACGAAATTATATTGGATGCAAATGGATATTTTTACTGATTTAGTTCTCTTCAGGTGATTCTTCTTAAAATGTAAACTAGACTGCTTCTTGTTATTGAATTTCTTTTCTGTTGGATGATTATTATTGTCGCATTGGATTTTTGGCTTGATTGGCTGGTGTTTTTTTTAATGATTTTGCATTTTAATTATGTCTTAAAATCCTTAGAGAATTATTTGCAGGGTCAGCAGGTACTGGATTTACCCCGCATGTTATCACTGTTAAGGCCGGAGAGGTATGGGTTTCTTCTACTGCATGCTGAAAAGTAGATGTTCAGAATGTACAACATTATTCATATGGGACTTACTATTGCGAATTCATGTCGTATTCAATATCACAGCCCAAGATGTTTATTAGAGTGAAAAGATTCTCTATTTTTTGGTAGCAACGGTGGTTGTTGCATTTATGACAAGGTTTTCTTTTATGATTATTTGTGAGATCATAAGTTGATCTATAGATTTTATGTGCAATTCATCTCTATGTTGCCAATTCCGATTAGAACTTTTAATTGCAGAAATTAAATTTTCTGATGATCTAATTTGTTATTGGATCAGCAATTTGGTATTGACATAGCGTATAATTTGCACTTGATGTATTTTTTGCTTATTAAAGTGTCATTTTTTACTTGATAGAGTCAACATTCTTTGATGTTTTTATTTACACATTTTTTACTTGATAGAGTCAACATTCACTGATGTCTTCATTTACTCATTTTTCACTTGATAGAGTCAAGTAGTCAACATTCTTTGATGCCTTTGTTTATGAGTTAAATTTCTAAGCAGTGGTTTTAATCCATTTTCTGTTTGTTGCGTCCAATGGAGGTGTATGAGTTCCTTTTAATTGCCACTGACAATTTATTACTCTTTACCCATTGCATATGAGTTCTATAATTGCCCACAAAATTTTCATTAGTGTAAATATATAGGACTTGAAATTTGAGCAATTGAATTATTGTAAAGGAAAGAGATCCAGATTGATGGGTTCAACTGCCAAAAATTTTTATCATAAAAATGCTAGTCACAGGTTACATAAGATCTTTGTCTTATGGTAAACAACTTATCCATGTCGAATTTCTACAAGAAGTTAATAATCTTAGAAAGCCATAAAATTTTGTTTATCAGTTCATGAACTAGTCAAATATTGCTTCTTTCATGATGAGTTTCTCTAATAGGTTGACTCTGAGAATATAGAATCTCTATCAACTCCGCATGATCTAGACATTCCATTTCTGACTTTCAACTCTTCTTATATTTTCCGTCTGCTCTGAGATGAGGGTTGTATTTAAGTGTGATATAATCTTACGTAGAGTCAAGCTGGCATGTATCCCAGTAGTTTTGGTTAATAACTCTTGTTTCACCATCTTGTAGATTTGTAGCCTTGTAATGCTTTCTACCTTGATATTTTCTCTTTTTGTTTACTTTAAGATTGATCTCATTATCCTTTTGTCTTTTTGTTGTTTAGTTTCATTTTTATTTTGATCTTGTCGTCAATTCTTATATGGTATATTGTTATGTTGTGAATAATCTTTTCCTTGAACTGTTTCTGAGATACTACTTGTCCAGAATATGCAAGGTGTACAAAGTAAATTTATTATCTTTCTATAACTTAAATCTGATTTGCCAAACATTAATCTGAAAGCTACATTCAATATGTTGTCAGTTGTTTATAAAAAGTTGCAAAACAAACATACAAACATGCTGAGTTAATTCTTCTCCACATTCTCACTTCTGTTTGTGATATGTTATTCAAGTCTTAATCAATTATTTACACTACTCATATTATTATTTCACGTTTATAGAGTCAAACCAGTCCTGCATCAACTTTTCTTATTGTTAAAACCGGGATAGCCTACGGACCAAGCGTTAAAACCTGTGACAATTGTTTGCCCATGCCAATTAAAAAAGAAGGAAGGGAAGAAAGAAATAAGAAAAAACTTGAGTGTAGAAAATGATTTTTTAGCCTTTTGTATTAAACGTTAAAAGATGTTTTAATTAATTTTACCTGTCCTGTCGAATTATAATCATATATGTTAGGAAGTCTCATGAAAGATCTCTTTGACTTTACAGCATCCTGAAGTTCAAGGCATCAAGTTGCTGAACCTTTTTTTCGTATTGTAGGATGTATCGTCGAAGATCATGTCATTTTCGCAGAATGGACCACGTGCAGTATGTGTTCTTTCAGCAAATGGTGCCATATCTAATGTGACTCTTCGTCAGGCAGCAACTTCTGGTGGTACTGTAACTTACGAGGTCAGTTCTGCCCCTGCTATATATTGGGATACATGTCCTCATGTCATATGCTGACTAGGGTTATAATCTATCAATTCTTCACATAACAAGTATAATATATAATATTACCTTTAAGGCTGTAACTGACTCCATCATTTGAGTCTTGGATTCTCCAATAGACCTGCGTGACCCAATCTGTTCTCTGACTGATAATTATTTGCATATTCAATATCAATACTTATTACACTCCGCATGTATGTTCATTTAGGTCATACACATTAGTTTTATAATGAAGTTCATCCGTTGAAGTTAATAGAATTTGAAAGTTTTTTTAACACCAGCAAACGAGCTTTATAATTAATGTTTAGCATAGGCTGATAAGCATATATGATAATAGTAATCTTCAACAGATACTAGAGTGGTCAAAGGTTGACTGTTATCTGAAGTTGAATTAGGTCAAAAGTGTATGTATAAATTGTCTAGAATTAAGTTAAATTAGGCAAGTTAACCTACTTCATCAAATAGTTCCCTTATATGCTTGTAAAACAAGTTCATCCTTTTGTTGACAGGTCTTTTTTGTGTTTTGAATATGTAGGGTCGTTTTGAAATCTTGTCTCTGTCGGGGTCATTTCTGCTATCAGAGAGCGGAGGCCATCGTAGTCGTACAGGTGGACTCAGTGTTTCATTGGCCGGTCCTGATGGTCGTGTCTTAGGTGGCGGAGTGGCAGGACTTCTGACGGCTGCATCACCTGTACAGGTCAGTTTCTGCTTATAATAAAAATACCTCGGTTAATACAAGACCTTTTTTTTCATGATCAAGAAGAAATTGCTATAGGGGTGTTTGTTTCAAAAACGTTTTGGCATTTGGGTGGGATTTCAAATTCTAGGATCAAAAAGTGGGTTCTTTTGGGTTTTAGAATTCCATAAAACTTGTTTGTTTCAAAACAAATTTTAGAATATCAAATCCCCAAATAGTAAAAAAGTATTATATTTAAGGATTTGTGAAATCTCTTTTTTGGGTGGGATGTGGGGTGGATTTCAAAAGTGTTAAAGACAAATTAAGGATTTCAAATTCCAAAAAGTTTGAAACAAACAAAAATATTACAAATTATAGTATTCTAAATCCCAAAATATTGTTGAAACAAACAAAGTTTTAGGAATCCCAACCCATAACAAATTACCTATGGATTTTAAATCCCATGGTGAAATCCATATCCTAAAATTATAGAATTTGAAACAAATACCCCCTAAATAGACATTCCAAGGAATTGCCTTTGATGGTGCCTGTATATTTCACGAAAATCTGCATGAATTATAGTCATAATGTGTGTATTTCATTCAACTTCTGTGGATGAGGAGTTCGATATGATGCACCCCTGTATAGTATCAACATATGCTCGCTTACACCCCCACCTATAACTATTTTTTCCAACACTTTACCCCTTCTGAACCTTAGACGTCTTTACTATTCTTTCCTCTATTTAAAGGTAAATTTAGCCTTTTTTTCAGTTAAAAATATGGCAAAAGGCAAATTTATCGTCAGGTGATTCCCAAGTGACATTTCAACCGAACTGGAGAAATAATGTGAAGTTCAAGGGGCGTCGAAGTGGCAATAAAATAGTTTGCGGAGAATAGAACTTGGGTATATCTGCGGTTAGCCCATCAGTAAAAGACAATTTGTCGCATCTAACCCCATAGAAATCCTGTACTGTAGGTGGTGGTGGGCAGTTTCATTGCTGAAGGAAAGAAAGAGCCGAAGCAAACTTTTCCCATGGATCCTTCCTGCGCCCCGGGGAAGCTTGCCGGCAGCGGGCTCAGGCCTGGGCCCAGTCCCATTCCCGTGCCCATGACAGAAACCAACAGCCCACCGTCACGGGGCACGCTGAGCGAATCTTCTGGTGGTCCAGGGAGCCCGATAAACCAGAGCACGCGCGCCACATGCAACAATAGCAGTCAGCAAGGGGTGGCTAACAACATGCCGTGGAAATGAAAATGGGAAGTTCCTTCTCTCCTTGTGATGCTGTAGCTTCTGAAACACGTCCCGCTTTGTGTTGGGTTTGTATTATTGTGTCATCTGATGTAGGCTTTTAGGTTCTGATGATGTGTGGGAGTTTTGGCATTTAGTGAGGTAGGAGGAACTTGTAGCCGTTGTCGTTGTTAGTGTTCCTATTAGTATTAGGTTGGTCATTTAAAGGCTATGCATGTTCATGTATCTTGTCATCTTAATCATAAAATCATTTGTTGATCCTACTCCAATTTTCTTTTTAAGTACAAAGAATAGTACAGAGAAGAGTTTGAACCACTGGGTGTTGGGGGAGAAATCGGGCCCAATTTAGAGTTGATGACCCTTAAACAGAAGTTAGGAATCAAATTTTATCCTAAAAGCTATAACTATTAGGTATTGATTCAAACTCTTATCATTCTTTCTTATCTCATCCGACGTGAGATTATACTCATATATTAATTACCTCAACACTGGGGGTTGTGCAGTTGGTGGGAAGGTTCCCACTACCTTGTCAGGGTTTGAATTTCCTTATGCGCACCATTGGGTGGGACCGGGATCACATTGGTCGTCATATTTCCAGGGGTTTGCTTGGTGTATGTTGGGTCCGCTTGTGGGGTCGAAGTGGAGATGACTTCAGTCTCCAATTCTCCTTCGAAGCCATCAAAGTTCGGCCAAGATTTGCTATAGTAGTAATAGTAATGCCCATAGGCATCCAATATAATTTATGTTATATTACCGAATATTAATAAAGATTTTATTTGCTGCACATATTCTCTGGGTACTATATACATGATTGTTGTTATGTTATCCTCAGGAATTATTTTATTAGACCATGCACTGCTATGGATCACGTACTTAGAGATTTCTTGAATTTGTACTTGACCTATAACTAATACATGATAATTATATTCCAGGTTATCACGCATGACACTGACATAAGTAATGTAGTGGTGGGTCTTAGCCACCGGAATTGTGGACTCTCCGGGTGTATGTCCTGAATACACATTATGATGTGTACTATTAGGCCATATTTGGATTCTCTAGGACGGATCACCTGGGGGGTTATTGGTGTAGGCGTCAAAAATTGCCCACGGATTCTCGCACGCGGCTCAAGACAAAGAGAAGACGATGAACGTCACTATCCAGGTCACAAAAGCTTAATTGATGTCAATAAACACATGAAGTAAGTCGACGAACCGTGTGAAGCAACGAAATTACAGAATAACGAAGATACGAACTGATGGGGAGCTACGCTTCGCTTACGAAAGATGAAGCGTCCCTCATGTCCCATCCACTCCACATGTGATTCAACCATGGGAGCTTGTAGATTTCCTCGTCAGCTTTCCTTCGCACTTTGAATCGCGCAATTCCGAGTCCGGACGACGAAGATACGACGGAAACGGACGGGACGCGCAAAACAATACCCCGGGCCTTAGCAGAGACAAGTGTCTCGGCCAAGGCCGAGACACCTTAGCGAAGACACCGCGAGTGTCTCGGCCTTGGCCGAGACACCGCGGGTGTCCGCAGACCCAAAAATGCTGTTTTGAGCCGTTTTTCAACCGTTAACCACTGAATTTATTTCAATTGATCTAATATCATCCAAGAACGTGATAAAGTAGTTACAACTGAGGATAAGAGTGAATCGGTGGTTCTTATACGAAAACAGAGCTCCTGAGGCCTATAAATACAGCCCTAGGGCCTTCATTTGCACAGATCTGAAATTCTCGAGCCTTGGCGAAGCCTTGCTGAATTGGAGACTGAAGAGCCACGAATTTCAGAGAGGAGGAGATCGGATCGAGTTCTTCGACATAAGGAAGAGGAGTTCGTCAGATCCATAGCCCGGTTCCTTCCCTTGAGATCGTACCTAGCTGCGGTCGAGAAGAGTGGTTATCTCGCTGTTGCCGAGATAATTGCTTCGGTTTCTTGATTCCTTCGCGAATCAATAAAACTCCGGATTGATCTGATCATTCGGTGGTCCACGGATAAACCCCGACACATGCAAAGATCCCACGCAAACAGCAGGTGATAAACGTCCGTTGTGTTTGTTTTGACGAGAGTTGTAATTTTTCGTTTTCATTGTGTAAGAGTCTTATAAAAAAACTATTTTTTTATTTTCATTGTAACGGTTGAAGTTGTAATGAATACATCAATGAAGAAACTAATTTTCGACCAAAACAAGCTGGCGATCACAGTGGGAGCCAACAGCCTTACTGCCAAGGCTGTCGTGTCGCAGCCGGCGATCAAGATCCCCGTGGCTGAAGAAGTCGAATACGAGTTCGACCAACAGAAGTTCGAGGATTACGTCTCCTCCTCCTCCTCCAGATCCGCCTCTCATCGCTAGTGCATGAAGGTCTCCTCCTCCCGAAAGATCCAATGGTCTTCAGATTTGAAGACCCAAGAAGGCGATCTCCCCGCTACCGCTGCTGCAATTGCACCTCACAACGATCCGCCGGCGTCCGATGAAGCTAAAATCGTAGATCCGGACACCGCCTCCATTAAGGAGTTGACTGCTGAAAGTGTGCCAACTTTATCGAAGAGGGCTCGTCAGAGGCGCCGCCAACGTCTCGCCCATCAATTTGCTAAGGCTTTGGAGCAAGTGGAAGGGCTCCGCTACCAAGCGGATCTGAAGTCCAGGAGACTCCAAGTGGCTAAACCATCGCCACAATAAGCTTCGAGATTCTTCTCCAAATCACCTACTAATGAATAGATTCGTGTCAAACACAACCGTTCCACTCTGGAGGAGTGCATTCAGAAGTGTTGCGCACTTCTTGCGCACACCCGGATCCTTGTGCGAAAAGCACAAGAAATGCAGAAAGAAGAGGCGGTTAAGAAATCACCCAAGTATAAACAGGTTTGGATGCCAAAGGTCAAATCAGCGCCTAAGGCAAAAGAAGATGAAGTTACTATTCAGCCTTCGTCAACTTCAAATCCCGTTCCCTCTACTCCCGCACATCCGGTGAAGCCCTACGGCAGCATGAATCTCTCTAAGTTCAAGATTCCATTAAAGGATCGTCTTGGTCCTCTACCCGAAGATCGAGGCAAAATTCCTATTAAGGAATGCTTGGGTCCGCTGAAGGACTCCTGAGCAAACATCCAGACTGGGGGTCGTACACGACCTCCCAACAAGTCTGTTCCTGTAACCGCCCACTTGGGGGTGCGTACAAAAGGCCAGGAGCCCGTTAAGGTTTCACCCTCACAAATGTGTGATTCCAAACGTATGACTCCTGCAAACGCCAGCAAGGCGTTGCTTATTCAGAAGAAAATGTGTCTGACAGAAGACAACGTTATACCTGATAAACAGCCAATAGATTGCTCCGGCCATAATGCCGATGAGTTGTACTATCAGGCTGGGGGTAAGGCTCGTAAGAGAGATACCCTAGAAACGGACTCTCACTGTCCTTGTGAGAGGTTTATCAGGGTAGTATTATCAGCATGTAGCTGCCCCAAGATCGCTTCACAGAGGGTCTCGGTATTCGAGAGGGTCTACACTAAAGCGTTGAAGCCCAAATCAAGGTGTTTCCATGAAAGATGATCGGTCATTCGAGACGATGAACTCCCGGAAGTTATCATCAACATGGTCAATAAGGAAAAGTCTCCGATTGTTTCAAGTGGTTCTAACCCCGACTTTTCTCCAGGAAGAAGAGTCAATTCGGGAATAGCCCAACTAATGTCTCAACTATAGCTAGAATCTGTCGGACCTAAACAATCCGCAGTCACAATTAACATGGCTGGTAAGGGAAAGTCGACTCAACCTTTTAGTTCAGACTCCCTCATATCGCATCGTCTAACTCGGCTACGCGCAAGGACTACTAGACGTAGGGACTATCAGAGGATGAGTAGAGGATTATCCTCAATGATGAAGCATCATATGCTAACTCCATAGTCGCTTCGAATAATACGGTATCCAGCCCAGGACAATCCCGCGAGACATTTATGATCAACACCGAGCCAATAACCAAGATTGTTGATGATGCTTTGGCTAAGCAGAAGGAGAACTTCAAGTTCAAAATAGAAATGGCTATGTTGCGAATGAAGAAAGAGCATGACCGACGGATCCAAGCTTTGTTAGGTCAAATCGGTGAATCCAGTCGTCACAATAATGCCTATCGGGTAGGTGGAGATTCCGACAAGGACGAACACCTCGATGCAGATAACCCTTTTGTTGACCAAAATGCTGGGGGTGGCCCCACTAAAGACAACAACGCCGGGGGTGGTCCCATCGAAGATGACAATGTCGGGGGTGGTCGTGTTGTTCCTCTTAGAAATCATCCAAAGCATGATATAGACGAGGACGAAAAGATGAAATACCTCGAGAGCAAAATCAATGCTCTAATGTCTGCTCGAGAGGTGAAGAAGACCGGTATTTCATGTCCTTACCCGAGAGAGTGGGAGTCGATCCTGTACCCGGCGAAGTTTAACCTGATCAACTTCACGCCGTTCGATGGGAAGGGCTCACCCACTCAACATCGGATCTACTTCAAGTCCCACTTGGGTATGATTTCTGGTAATAAAGCCTTGATGATTCGGTCATTCGTGGGCACCCTTCGCGGAGCTGCCTTCGATTGGTACCACCGTCTCAAGCCTGGAAGCGTCAACAACTGGGATGACACGGAAAGCTCATTTCTTGGAAATTTCTTTAATGACGACACCGAGATATCAATCAGGACGCTCTTTGAGGAGAAACAGGAAGACGAAGAGACGGTCGACGACTTCATCAAGCGCTTCCGAAATAAGGTGATGAATTACCGAGATCCAGTCACAGAGGACTTCATCCTCCAAACCTGTCATAACAACCTATCCATTGATATTTTGAAAGTTATGGGAGTAGCACCATCCAAGACTTGGAAAGAATTGAAGGTGCGCGGAGAGCAGGCCGAACGCTTCTTCAGAAGGAAGAAAACCGAGAGAAGTCAACCGACGGCTAACCCTCCGAACTCAAACTTCGTCTCCCGTGGTAAGGGGAAAGCACCTACGGCAGTTGTTGACGTTAATCAGACGTCACAACAACAACCCCGGAGACAGCGAAATACTTCGGATCCGAAACTCCAAAAAGAGTACTCATTCAAAAACGAAGATGTTCCGGCCATTTTTGAATCCCTCCTTGAGAACAACAAGATCAAACTACCACCTATCGCAAATCAGGAGGAAGCTGACAATACTGCGGATCCAAAGTACTGTGCGTACCACAGGAGGAACCTTCATCCTACCAAGACTTACTTTGCTCTCAAAAATAGCATCCAAACATTGGTTGAAGCTGGCATCATAACGCTAAATTAAGCCGAATGCAGACTCCGAAGAGTATACGAGTATAAACTACTTCTCAATCCTCCAACAGGTATATCAGGCTAAACTGCTTCCTGCATACTCCAATAGGTATATGAGTCTAAACTGTTTCCTATGTTTGACGGAAAGTTCCTAGAGAATCTTATATTCTTAAGGATAACCCAAACATGTGACTGAGGGCAATGTGCTCCTCATTGGACCCAGTTTCGCAAAGAAAGCTGTGGGTGGATAATTCATGAAATGAGAAGTTCCCGAAAGAATGGTACATATAATATTCTTAGGGATAACCCGATCATTACAAACGAAGTGATAAAAAACTAAACTCCTGCTATTAAAGTCCTGACATAGCACCGAAAATTTTAATTCGAACGGTCTATTGCGATTGTCAAATCCCCTTCGTGTCAAGATCTCGTCATTTGACATCGAAAACCCCCACTGAGTGATTCGTACAAGTCAACACTCCCACTGTGATTTATACTTATACTCCCACTTGGTCAAACCTTTAAACAGTTAGGATCACAACCAAAATCCCCTATCGATTCTTTCCATGAACGAGAGGTCCAAAAATTGAACGATCAAACCTTTAAACAGTTAGGATCGTTCAAACCCTCCATTTGGTCAAACCTTCCTACAGTTAGGGCTAAAGACAAAATCTCCTCTCGATTCCTGCCATAAACGAGAGGTCCACTTTCAAATCGAGTGATCAAACCTTCCTACAGTTAGGATCACCTCAAACTCCCGTTTGGTCAAATCTTCCTACAGTTAGGGCCAAAGCCAAAATCTCCTCTCGATTCCTTCCATGAACGAGACTACAAGAGGTACACTTTCAAATCGAGTGATCAAATCTTCCTACAGTTAGAATCACCGCAAACTCCCGCTTGGTCAAACCTTCCTACAGTTAGGGCCAAAACCATAATTCACTCTCGATAAACGAGAAATTCACCTTTAGTTCGGTAATCAAACATTCTGACAGTTAGGATTATCCGAATCTTTTTGATTCTCGGAGTGGAGATCGCACTCTTAGTTTCACTCTTCAGATTCTCGAAGTGGAGAACCCACTTTGAGTTTCCTTTGTAACTGGAGATAGAATATAAAATTCTTCATCTCCAGCATCGGGTTCGTCTTTGCCCCAAGAGAAGACACTACTTTTCAACTCTCAAAATCACGCCTTACACGCACGAGGAATTTTATCCCGAATCCTAAGTAGGGATAAGTTAGCGCCTAACACGTGTTACCGGTTTAGTCTTTCACCGATTGAAGAAGACACCAGAATCCAAGTCTGGGGACTTTCATCCCGAAGCCTAAGTAGGGATAAGTCAGCGCCTAATACGCGTTGCCGGGTAGTCTATTCCCGTGAGAAATACGAAGTCTACGTATTCAATGTTGTAGTACTAAGAGAGTTAACTCTCTTAGTATAACGTCACATGCGGAACGGACTTAAACAATCCGCATGCAACCCCGATTCAAACGGTAATCGGTAAAGGCAAGCCAAATCCGTTAAAGGCTAAGGATTTACCAAAAATCCTAAGTTTACGTCTAATACACGTTGTCGTTTAGTCTTTTCACGGGAGAAACACGAAGTCTACGTATTCAACATCTAATAAGCTGTTCTTATAAATACAAACGAAATCCCTGTTTCGGGAGATCAGAAATTCACAACTACAGAAGATGGCGACCACAGTGGGAGCAACCGTTCATTCAGATGAATTGTTGGTGGCGCAGTTCGACGAAGTTGTGGAAGGGACTATCGTCGAGTCCCTCTTCATCGATTTCGATCAAATGAAGTACGAAGAATACTTGTCTTCGACTTCCTCTTGCGGCAAAAAGTCACGCAAACACCGAAAGGTTATGCATGTAAGTCAGCCCAAGAAAATCGAGAGCCTTACCCGAGTAATCGCTGGGGGTGCCACTCCCCCCAATGCGATTGATGCCAAGGACGAACGCTAAGTTCCCAATTCTGGCGAACTATGTCAATCAGGTGAGCCCACTTACTCAGGTGGGCTTCGCTCCATTAGTAGATTGCCCAAATCTGGCGAATTTAACAACTCAGGCAAAGTTCCCAATTATGGCGAACTTCACAAATCTGGCGAACTCAGTAGTTCAGACGGGCTTCATCAAGCTCGCCTGACAGCCCAAACTCACCCGCAAGTTCAAACAGGCGGACTTCACCAAGCTCGTTTGACGACCCAAGTTTGCCAGATGGCTAAAGTTTTCCAACAGACACGAGCTTGCCTAACGGCCCAACTTCGCCCGTAAGCCGACCTTCGCCAGAAAGGAAAAACTGTTGCTCGCCCAACAGGCGAACCTTGCCAGACTGAGCCTCATCGACGATGTCAAGTATGCCAAACAGGCGGACCACACCAAGCTCGCCTAACAGCTCGACCCCACCTACAAGTGGCGGTAGCTCGCCAAATAGGCGAACCTTGCCTAAAAGAACTAGAGGCTGAACCTCGCCAACAGGCTCAAGGTCGCCGACCACGCAAACCTCGCCTGGATGAACAGATGGGTGAACTTCGCCAACGGGCCCAATCTCGCCTGTCTAGGCAAGCTCGCCTGAATTCAACGCTTGGAAAATTTCCCAAGTGTTCCCATTTGGTCTCCCTCGAGTCTCCTTCATTTGAGCACCAGCAGTCGGCTGATGCTCAGGCTTGACTTGAACCTCGCCTGAACGACCAGTCGGCCAGACCTCACCAGCAGTCAGCTGAAGGTCGTTCAAATGCTCGAGCTCGCCTGCAGTCAGCTGGAGCTCGCCCATATTCCAGGCCTTGCTTGTCCCGACAAGGTTGGTTGGATCCGACAATTAGGGAATTTCCCAGGTGTCCTCATTCCTTTGAGTCTCCTCCATGCGATTGCGCACTTGGTCCTTTCGACGCTGGGGGTTGCCACTACCAATCCGCAAGGGATCTCAGGGATCATCTGATTCGCAAACACACTCCTCACGAGACAAACCCTCAGTGCCATTGCGAGAGACTCATCCGGGCAGTACTTGCGGATTGCTGATGTTTCAAGGAGCCAAAGTCATTAGTGTTCGGGAGGCTTCTCAACAGTCTCCTAAGCCAAGACCTCTCCTCCAGAGATGCAATCGTCAGAGGAGACGAGCTTCCGATGACCTGGAGCTCCCCGCCGCAACTATCAATGTGACGGGGAAATCCAAGGCCATTGAGCGTGAAGGTATCCGCCAATGCACTCGCGCCCAAATGGGGGTAGCTATTCTGTTTGACTACACACATCTAACACCTGTCTCTGACGACGACGACGATGATTGCTCGGCTGTGGCGACGTCGTAAACCTCAAGCTCAATTCAGGGTGAGCACGCAAATGTGCACATGACCGACATCCCTGATGAGATATCCAGGAGACTTGACGAGTAAAAAGCAACCATCAACTCCCTGAAGGAGATGTTAGAATAGCTTCTGAGCGAGAAGAAGAAGAAGAAGAGAGAGGACTTCGCGGGCTTCGTATAAATCCTCGAAGCACAAAGAACTTATGCCTACTCCTTCTCACTTCTCACCCGAATCATCTGGAAGAGCGTCATCTTTGGGTCATAATCCAAGGGACAAAAGGCTCGACGAATTCCAAAGTCAACTCGACGCCTTGAAGCTCCATAAGCATATAGAAAAGCTGGGGGTTGTCAGACCGTATCCAATCAAATGGGATATAGTCTCATACCCGGCGAAGTTTCAACCACTAGACCTCCTGTAGTTCGATGGCAAGGGTTCTCCTACCCAGCACATCTACTACTTCCAGGTGCAAACCGGACACATAGTGGGGAATGATCCTATTATGAATCGACTGTTCATTGGCACCCTCAAAGGGGTCGTCTTTGAATGGTTCCGCAGATTAGAGCATGGATCCATCACCTGCTGGAAGGACATGAAAAAGCTCTTCATGGTCAAATTCTTCGACGAGGGCAACGAAGTATCTGTGATCACCCTGCTAGCTACAAAGCAGAAGAAGACAGAGTCCATAAGCAACTTTGTCAAGAGGTTCAGTAACCGATCGCTGCATACACGTGATCAGGTTTCTGAGGCCACTCTCATTGAGATGTGCCGGAACAATCTCTCCATCGACATCCTGTCCAACATGGACGCTATCGTAGCTCGCTCGTGGAAAGACTTAATTCGCCAAAGAGAACAAGTCGAGAGCATGTTCAAGCGTATGGATGCTGAAGAGCCATGTGGATTTGAAGGAGATGATGACCAAAGCAATTTCACTTTGATAGTGGAAACCACTTCCCCTCTCGATGCCTTCCAAGAATGAGAGGTCCACTTTCTAGACGATCAATCCTTCTCACAGTCCGGTGCATCCCAAATCTTCCACTTGGTCAAACCTTCCTACAGTTAGGACCAAAGCCAAATTCCCTCACCGATCCTTTCTAATAAGACGACGGGTCCATGGAACTATCAAATTAACTGCCACCTCTGATAGCCATTTCTTCATCAGTTTCATTCAACTGGACGATGGATCTGGTAAGACTATCAAGTTAACCATTACCTCTGATAGTCTCCTCCAAATTTCTCCCGTTGATCCTCTCCAATAGGATGATGGGACCACTCCCACTATCATGTTAACAGTCACCTCTGACAAATCAACTTACCAGTCTCCTTCAATAGGATGGTAAGTCCACAGAGTTGCTCAAATCGTAACAAACTCCCACTGTCATGTTAACACTACACCTCTGACAAAATCAACTTACCAATCCTCTTCAATAGGATGGTAGGTCCTCAAAGTCGTTCTGATCACGACAATCTCTGTCATGTTAACATCACACCTCTGACAAGAATCTACTTACCGTCTCTCTCCAATGGAGCGGTAGGTCTAAAAAGTCGCTCCAATCGTGGAAATTCCTATCAGGTTAACGATCACCTTTGCCGTCATTCCTGCAAATGGCGTTGTCTGATCAGTCATCACACTCATACGTCCCTGAACGACCTGATCCATTCCGAGCGTTCTAATATCCTTAGAACAATCGATAGGTAGCAGCCTACCATGCGATGGCTCCTATAACAATCAATCGTCACACTCATACGTCCCTGAATGATTTGATTCCCCCAGCATCGTCTTTCCTGCAAAAGGCGTTGCTGTTTGATAATGGCCCACCAAGTGATGTGCCTTTATCCAAATAGTGGCCTACCATGTGTTGTGTTACTAAATCAGGGTTCGTCTTTGCCCTAAGAGAAGACAAATCAGGGTTCATCTTTGCCCCAAGAGAAGACAAGCTTCTCCTCAAGACTCCAACGGGTATACGAGTATAAACTGTTTCCCAAACCTCTAATTGGTACACGAGGCTAAACTGTTCCCTACCTTTGACGGGATGTTCCTGGAGAATATTCTTAAGGATAACCCGACATCCTCCGACTGGTACACGAGGCTAAACTGTTCCCTTTCCTCCAATCGGTGTATGAGGCTAAACTGCTCCTTTCCTCCAACCGGTGTACGAGGCTAAACTGCTCCTTTCCTCCAACCGGTGCACGAGTCTAAACTGTTCCCTTTCCTTCAACCGGTGCACGAGGTTAAACGGCCCCCTTATACTCCCACTTGTGCAAGAGTCTAAACTGCCCCCTTATCCTCCGACTAGTACACGAGGCTAAACTGTTCCCTTTCCTCCAATCGGTGCACGAGGCTAAACTGTTCCCTTTCCTCCAACCGATGCACGAGGCTAAACTGTTCCTTTCCTCCAACCGGTGCACGAGGCTAAACTGTTCCCTTACCTCCAACCGATGCACGAGGTTAAACTGCCCCCTTATCCTCCCACTAGTATAAGAGTCTAAACTGCCCCCTTATACTCCCACTGGTGCAAGAGTCTAAACTGCCCCTTATACTCCCATTGGTGTACGAGTCTAAACTGCCCCTTATACTCCCACTGGTGCACGAGTCTAAACTGCCCCTTATACTCCCACTGGTGCACGAGTCTAAACTACCCCTTATACTCCCACAGGTGCACGAGTCTAAACTGCTCCTTATACTCTCACTGGTGTATGAGTCTAAACTGCTCCTTACCTCCAACCGGTATACGAGGTTAAACTGTTCCCTACATCCAAACGTCTCAAATAGCTAAGGATAGAGGAGAAATCTTAGTGTTGAGCCTAAGGGAAACTCCTCGACAACTTACCATGCTAAGGGCAAGAGCATGGCTAGTCCAACTCAAACGGTAGTTGGTAAAGACAAATCAAGTCCGTTGATAGCTGAGGGTTTGCTAAAAATCCTAAGTGGCGATCATTAGATGCAAGTGAAAAGATCATTTTGCAGGTCTTCATATCCAAAGTGTTTCAGACCACACACGACCTGATTTAGGTCTGAAAACTTTGGAGGGGGTTTTGTAGGCAATAAAAATTGCCTTTATCCCTGGAACAAGCCAAAGAACTCAATGGTCCACCTGAGCGAAGTCAGACGCACCTGAAAGTCAAGTTCGCTTGAATGCTGAACACAAAACAGACAAAAACGCAGATATCTCTCAAACTGGAAGGAATTTGAAAAAATGGACAGGAGCAAACCGAACCTTATAAGGTGGGTTTGGTCGGCTCCGTCTCGTCGAGATAGTCGATTTTCATATATAATTCGTCCAATTCCGAGTTACGGTTTGAAAGTTATGACCTGTTCTTCGTAAGCATGTTCTGGAGCTCGCCTGAAGAGCAACCCTGCCTGCAAAGGAGTTTATCTCGCCTGAAGGCTTGAAGCTCGCCTGCATAGCTTCGCTTGCACAGCCTTGCCTGTAGAATCTGCTAGACAGCTTGAGGCACGCCTGAAGGCCAAGCTCGCCTGAAGGCTTGAAGTTCGCTTGTATAAGGCAAGCTCGCCTGAAGGCTTGAAGTTCGCCTGTATAAGGCAAACTCGCCTGACAACTTGAAGCTCGCCTACATAAAGCAAGCTCGCCTGCAAGGTCGCCAGCCCGCCTGCAGGGTTTCCAGCTCGCCTAGCTTGTCAGCCGTCCACTTGGAGTATGGGAACAGTCACATCAGTGGTCAAATCCCACAAATCACGGGAGAAAGTATGGCGCTCCTCACCTAGCAAGAATAGGGCGGCTGAAAGGACCCCCTAAGTGGTCACATCCCACAGCTAGGGCGGCTGACTCCCTCACCCCTACTAGTGGTTAAATCCCACAAATCAAGGGATGACCCATGCCATCCCTTGCCTATTTAAAGCCACTTTCAGCCAACGTGAAAGAGGGGGATTAGCTGCTGCTGGCTTGGCTGGCTAATTTTCCAAAGGTTGAACCTTGGCTCATTTGTTAAAGGCTCCCTCATTTGAAGAGACTCATCTGAACTCTCAGACTTGAGTCTCTTAGGCTCTTTGCATTGTTCTTGCACTGTAGCATCCTCTCCTAGCTTCAGGCCCTGATCGCCGTCGAACTCGGGAACTCGAACTCGATCAACACGAGCTAATACTGCGTACTGAAGCTCGCCCGCAATCTCGATCGAACCGTCTAAGAGAAGTAAACTCGGTTCCGACACTGAGGGAGGCGTCCTATCGCTACCAAAGACCCCACGTTAAACAAGGAGGGCATTCCCTCTGCTTCTGTTGTAATTTTTGATTCATTAGTTTATAATAAGCTGTTCTTATAAATACAAACGAAATCCCTATTTTGGGAGATCAGAAATTCACACCTACACTCCTCATAAGGCAGCTCTCCAAAAGATAATCCGGAGATCTCAAACATCTCATGAAGAGCGAAGCCTAATTCACCAGCAGGAATGAAAAAGGTACCGGTGTGATGATTATAAAATTCCAGCATAGCAAAAAGTCTGCTATAATTTGGAGAAATCCCATATCGAATGGCTATTATTGGAGTTCTCAACTCTGAAATCCTCAAAGGTTCTTCTAGCTGCTCTAAGACAAAATTTATCATCCGGGCCCACCAGTCTGTCTCACTTAAATGTACCCACGTTGGAGCCCTGAAATCTTGAGCGGGGAACTCTCCCTTGACGGAGATAAATTTTCTAATGAAGACCTCCGTCAGCTTAGCAGGTTCACCGATAGGATGTTTCTTTTTGAACAAACCCGGATTCAAGGCCACAAAATGATTAAAACCAGTCGGATGAGTGCCTCGAGGAGTGATGTGCCCAGTAGCAACGCCTCCTTGGTCCTGAACGAGTTTCCAATCCATTGACCGTGGGATAGAAGCGCACTGATAATAAGAAATCGGCCACATTCGCTCTAAGTTGGAAAGGAAAAGGCGACGGTTGTTGACGGCCCTCAGCCATTTGTAGTTTCCCTCAAACATCTTATTGGGGTCCATTTTAACAGAATCCCCAAAAAAAAAGGACGGTTTCTTTAAAATCTCACGTTTTGCGATTTCAAATTTAGCATTCGTAACCAAGGACCTGAGAGTCTCGGGGAAAGCTTGAGTGATGAGTTTCGCCCGTTCTTTGTTGGTTCCTGGAATATTAGATACTCTAAGTAAAAGCTAAAAATTGTATTTTTCTCTGCACCTCCCGCATGACCGAAGTAGTGGTTGAAAGAAAGAGGCTCATTGGAGTAGCACACTACAAATGGAAAAGATAATCGGTCAGTTGAATGAAGGAGTCTAACTCAAGAACGCAAGGTCCAGACCCGCGTCCAAAATTTTAAACGTAAGGTCTAGACCCACGTCCAAAATTTTAAACGCAAGGTCCAGACCCGTGTTCAAATTCCTAAACGCAAGGTCTAGACCATCATCCAAATTCCCAAACGCAGGGTCCTCGCATCCAGAACATTAAACGCAGGGTTCCGACCCGCATTCAAAATTCGAAACGTAGGGTCTGAACCTGCGTTGAAATATCGTGAACGATAGAGTTAACCATGCGTTCTAAATCAAGAAACACTGAGAATTATCTCTATGTTTTAATGGCGGAATGCGAAATTCCAGTAAAAGATTGAGGATAAGGAATCCGTCAAAACAACTCATGATTACCTAAACCTACCATTAATTGAAGAAACCTGAGACGACGACGCGGTGGCTGGAGCATCTCCGGAGGTTTTAGTCGATAGGGCACCCTGAGTTTGGGCGATCTTTGATTTGGAGGCCATTCTCTTCTTAGGAGCCATTCTAATCGTCGCGAAGAAAATATAGAATTGTTGATGAAGGATTTAAGAACGAATTTTTCCTTCGTTGAAGCGCCGGAGAAGATGAACAGGAACCCTATTAAACGGTCGACAGAAGAGCAAGAAAGAGAAAAGTCGAATGACTTTTTGATTTGACCTTAGTGGTCCATTTATATACAGCTGTAGTTGTCAAATCGGTGCGAGATTTTAGGCGAAAATCCCACCTAAAACGTGATTTTCTCATTTTCAAATAAGGGATTTCAACCTCTAAACGCATCCTCGCATTCAGACGGTCAAACGCATGATTTAGCCATGCGTTTTGGTGCTCGGACTCAGTCATTCGCACAACTCATCCTTTTTGAATGGCTTAACATTCCAACAAAGAGTAATAACAATATTGTTAAAATCTTTACCCTAGTTGAGCTGATCAAGAAAGGAGATAAAGTGGGTTCCTATGAGGCTGCCCTCCTGGCCAAACTTGGGATAAGGCCCTTCTCGTACGGGCTTGTGGTTCTCTCTGTCTATGACAATGGATCTGTCTTCAGCCCAGAGGTGCTCAACCTCACTGAGGATGACCTCGTTGACAAGTTTGCAGCTGGTGTTTCTATGGTTGCTTCGCTATCCTTGGCTCTCTCTTACCCAATTCTTGTAGCTGCGCCTCACATGTTCATTAATTCCTACAAGAATTTTCTGGACAACTAAATGCACCTCATCATAGATCGAGTGGAGTATCTGAAGGATCCCGACAAAATCCGATGAATACATCTCATCGCAGATTGAGTGGAGTATATCAAAGACCCAGACGAAATCCGGAAAATGCACTTCATCACAGACTGAGTGGAGCATCTCAAGGACCCAGACAAATTCGTTGTCATCATTATTCTTGTTTGGTTCATCAATAATGACTTGGGTTTTGGCTTGTTTGACTAAGTTTATTGTCATAAAGACGCAAAAGTTACCTTCCAGACAACCAGGTTCACGATGTCTTCGAGTCAGACGAAGTGAGCAATCAGCCAACAAAATTTTGGGATCCAAAGTATTCCAAAAATTCGTCCCAGTCAACCGCGAACTTTCGACAACTTTGGAGGGGATTCTGTAGACTGTCTAAAAATCGCAATAGATAGTTCACCCCTATCAGACTTCAACCGATAGTTTTGACTAAGAAGGTTACAATCAGACGACTTTCTTATTAACAAAGGAAGGCTGCAATCAGAGGATTATCCTATGGATCAAGAAGAGATTACAAGGCAGCGGTTTCTTCAAACCAAGATACAGAATTCATCCTTGCAGCTGAAATACAAGTAATTTCCAAAGTCAACGCAATCACTACATCCGCTGCAAACGCAGCTCTATATCGCTGCAAACGCAGCTCCATATCGTCGCAAACGCAGCTCCATATCGCTGCAAAACGCGACTCCAGATACTGTGTTTGGACGCAGGATCATACCCAGAACGCAAGTCAAGACTTTGACTCGTTCAAACACGATCCATACGGTTTTAAGAAAACCTCTGTTCACCCACGATCTGGGGAGTGGTTTAAGTGGGTCGTTATACCCGATTAATGGGGCGACTAAACCCTTATATAGGCGCGGATTATGGGGGCAGTTACACCCCTAACACCCCTATAAATATCAACAAACTCAAGAGAGTTGAGGATCGGATTTCGAGATCGGACTAGAGAGGGATTTTTGGAGATCAGATCATCCACAAGATCGGCTAAAGGGAGATTCTGGGCAATAAGAAGATCTTGAAGCATTCCTCAGCAATCAAGAATTCAAACACTTGGCATATTAACCGATCATTCGGTTTCAACAACTCTGTTTAACAGAATTCTAACTCATTCTGAGTTACAAAACTCGTTAAGAGTTCTTAATCAAACTCATCACGTAAATCAGTTGTTCCAGTGAATTAAGACGTTCGGATCGTTAACGTAGAACAAATTCGATGCGAGCATTCGAAGGAGGCACTCCATCGCCACCTTGAAGAACCCAGAATTAAACAAAGGGGAGAATCCGGATCATTCTCCTCTCTTTTGTAATTGGAAATCCAAATTGTAATTGAGATCGAGAGAATACAAATCAACTTTCTTTCATTTTATTTACTATAAATTTTCCACCAAACATAATGGAATCGTAAATACGAGTTAGCATATTGCCCATTTTAGAGCAACTTGTGAAAATACAAGGGGCAGCAACATTTTACTCCTAAGGCAATTTGTCAACAATCTAAGTAGAGTGGCCTCTATGTGGTATTCTGGTTTGCCTGATGATTCTGTAAGAACCTTTTCAGATGTGGAATTGCTTTTTCGCAAAAGATTTGCGAGTGTTAGCGATAAAATCACTATATTTTAGTTTCCGCCATATTTTTTGTGATAACAGGAAAAACAATAGGCAATCCTATTTACTCCTGCTCTAGGCTTAAATCTCAAATACATTAAAAATTAGACAGGTCATGAGAAAACTAACATATACACTAAATATATAAATTTATTCGCATAGTCTCAATAGGAACATAAACAAGGAACTAGTACATTCGAAAGTAATGCATATGAGGAAATTACGACAGAAAAAGTGCTTAGATTAATTTATTCGCACACGCAAACAACGAAACACAGAAGATCGAGGAACAGGAACTACACTCCACATAGCAATGCAACTGATGAGGAAGCACCAAGCGATTTTGAAAATAATTAACCATAGTCATATGCGTAAATGGAACTCAATTAGCTTCAGCTTTTCCTTCCTCGGCTGCAGTACTTATGCCAGAGAAAACCTTAAGAGCATTCGGCATGAGTTTTATTCCCTCTTTTGCGAAAAGAAAATGAAGGTAGTCAGAATGGTAGAAGGGCTTGAACAGTAATGGATGCTCGGTATCTACCAATTCTTCTGGAGGTTGCACGACTGTCTCGTTCTTTGGAACTGATGAATAGTTTGTAACGTAACGGTGTCCGTTACCCCTCATTGTTACCCGATGAATAGTAGGCTCCAACCGTCCGTTGCACAACACCTAATAAATTAAAGAATTAATATCAAACACATTTTTAATTAAAAAATACAAATAAAATGAATAAATCTACACACACATACACTTGGTTTTATGCACGTGCAATGCACCTTATTAAATATCATAATTATGTATTTTTAGTTTATTTCCTTAATTACTAAAATTTGTTCCTGTGTTTCACTTTGATAGTTTTTCCTCACTTATGTCACTAAAATTTAGCATTATGATTGCTTATTTTCTTTGATGTTCATTTAAATGAGCTGCGCTCAATTTAAGTTTTAATGTTGATAATTAAATTGATAGAAAATAAATATAATCTGAAACTAATTTCAAACATTATGTTATTTGGACCGATAAGAAATCAAGCTTGACCTGAGAAAGTGTAGTGCCGCAAAAGTGAAAAACACTTAAAGAATAACATTATAAAAAGAAGATGAATAATTAAAGCTAAAAAGATAAAATGATTTGCTAAAATTGGGCTAAGTTGAACAAAAAAGAGAATATGAAGTTTGTTTCTAATCCTTTAATAGACTTTAAAAAATCATAAATTTAAGATTTACGCTAACTCTAATACACTTTTATGCAATGAAAACATCAACATAAGCATATAAAATTACTAAAAAAGTTTATGAAAATCTCTTCTAAAGATTCCTAATTTACTTTTAAAAAATAAACTATTCTATAAAATATTCAAAAAACAATATTTTTTATTCCTTCTATTTTATTTTTTATTGAGACGACATCAATCATTCCCTACCTTTATTTTTTGATAAAAATTAGAAGATCTTTAGATTCTGAAAATGGATAGTAAACCTTAAAATTAGAAGTTAAATTTATGTACCTTAATGAAAGAATATCAAACAACAACTCTTTTCTTTGCTAAATTTTGAGAGATTTTCTAAAATTAGCCCTTTTAAGTTTTTGAGGGTGTGTTTTCTAAATTTTAAAACTTTGAGAGTATTTTTTTAATTTTAAATTTTAAGTTGGGCTTGTAATTTTTATGTTTTATGTGTTGGTGATAAGTTTTTGAATGTCAGGATATTTCTTGCAACTCTAAAATTTTGAGTGTAGTTTTTATAATTATTAAAACTTTAGATTGTCTTTTGTAAAATTTAAATATTTAGCAATCCGGTGATAATTTCTAGATTTTATATGTAGCGGTCATATGTTTTGAAATTTTAGTGTTTTTGTCATTTTTAATTTTTAGAAGAGTTTTTTGTAACTTTTATAACTTCAGGGTTATTTTTTGTAAGTTTTAAATTTTTAGCTATATAATGGTAATCAATTAAATTCATCTTTGTCGTTTGCAAGCTTTGAAATTTTAGAATTTTAGGTTGTTTTTTTTATTATATAAACTTTTGAGGGTGTTTCTATAAATTCTTTGGAGGCTACTGTTGATTTTTAGATTTCATATTTGTTATTTTAAGTTTTGAAATGTTAGGATGTTTTGTGTAATTTTAAAATTTTGAGGGTATTTTATGTAATTTTTGAAACTTTATGGGTTATTTTGTAATACTTCATATATTACGTCTGTTAGTTCTTTACCTTAACAAATTAATACCGTGAAGCTATTTCAAGTAATTTATTAATATTAATTTTTAAAAATTATTAAGATATAGGTAGTTCGTATGTGATTAGGATAAGATATGATTATGATTAGGATGGATTAAGATTTAAATAAAATATCTAAAATAGTGAAGGATAATATTGACCATGAAAAGCTTTTCAAGAACTAGTACTTTTAAAGGGAGTATGTTATGTGTGTTCGTGTCTCTCTCTCTCTCTTAAGATAATATAATAGTCGACAGACACATGACCTTACATTATGGGTTGTGCTAACTCGGACATGATCTGCCAAATCAACTCGAACATGATCTAATAACTATATTTCACAAAACTCCCCTTAAGTTTGGTAGATAACCCCTCTAAACTTTAAAATTATCACTTAAACTTCTTTTTAAATTTGTTAGACTAACACCTTTACATGCATTTGACTTCGAAATACTAACATATCCTTGATTGAAAATACCATCTCATGTAGGGGTGCATATGGTTTGATTATGGCTCGAGTGTGTTACTTCTTATATTCATGTCTGCTTGCTATTCATGGATACGGATATAGATATACCTTGGTAAGAAAAACTCATAGCCACATCCATACAAATGTGGTTATACATATAGATATGCATGTGGAGACAAAAAGGATAAGAGAAAGGCAAATAATATTAAAAAAAATATAATTCATGTGACACAAGGGAGTTCATTAATATGCTCCTTATATCTGATCAAAAAGCTAAGATTGGATCTCTTGATCACTAAAATTTATTCTCAAATCCATTAATCTAAGGATTAAAACACAACTGTAAAATCAACTCTCCTTATATCTGATCGAAAAGATAAGATTAGATCTTTTGATCATCAAAATTAAGTCTCAAATCAATTAATTTAAGGATTAAAGCACAATTGTATGATCACCACATATTCCCATATTTTAGATATGGATCCGGATACTTCACTGCATAACAATTTTTACATAACAATTTTCATAATCATATTCTATCAGTTATATAATTTTAGTAACCATATCTATCCTAATGGATACGGATACAATATATCCATGAATATAGATATTTTTGTGCACCCCTAGTCTCATGTTCTTTATAATAGTTTTAAGGATAAATGTCATTGAAATCCTAAAACTTTATCCGGTATAGGGTTAGATTTAATTGGAGCAATCAAATTAATAATTAAAGCATTAATTTGAAATTGCAATTACTTACAGATAACTCGTCACCGACCAAGAAGGTGAGAGAGTTGCGTGACGGTGTGATCCAGGATCCATCCTTAGAGAGAATCTCAAGTCCCTCCTCTTCATGCTGGCAGAGGATGGAAGTGAACGCCATATCGGTATGGACGGCCATGGCGTTAGCAGGCTGGCCGGGGGTCTTCGGAGGCCCATAATGGGCTATTCGCATGTAATGCTCATAAGATTCCAAATGTTTGTCAAAATATTTCTCCACTCCAAACCCCTCAAATATCATTTTTCTCACCATTTGGTCCACTTCCATTAGAAGCATCATGAAGGTGTACACCACGTCCCTGTCCATACATGTGAACTAGTTTTAGAGAAGGCACAGTCACAAAAGTTTACAAAGTAAATTTCATGATCGGCTTATCGAAAAATCTTATAAGGTGCAAACTATTGGAAGTTATCATAAATGACTTTTATCGTGATCGATAAATGATTCAAAACACATTGAAAAGCTTTAAAATTATGTTTCCAAGTGGTTCATATGAAGTGGATGTCATCTATTTTTGAATTTTTATTTTTCGACTTTAAATTTTAAATTTGAGTTATATATATATATATATATATATATATATATA
>BQKN01000076.1:480911-498399 GCA_022839385.1 Asparagus kiusianus | reverse complement strand
CTCCACGAACAGCTCAGTGTTAAAGAATGACGATGAACGTCACTATCATGTTCACAAGAGTTCGATTGACGTCGGTGAACGCTTGAAGTGAATCGACGAACTACGTGAGCTGATAGAATTTCGGAATAACGAAGGCACAGGCTAATCGGGAGCCCCGCGGTGTTTACAAAAGGAACAACGCCCTTCGTGTCTCGTTTATTCTACAGATAATCCAACCATTGGAGCTGATAGACCTCTTCGTCAGACTTCCAGCGTATTTGGAATCACTCAAATCCGAGTTCGGACGAAGAACTTACAGCGGAAGCGGACGAATGCACCTCAACGGAGTGTCTCGGATTTTCCAAGTCACCCCAAAGGTGTCTCGGAATTTCCGAGACACCCCAGGGGTGTCTCGGAATTTCCGAGACACCCTAGGGGTGTCTGGGGTTTTGTGAGACACCCCAGGGGTGTCCTGGACTTTGGGAGACGCCCTCCAAGGCGGATTTGGGCCTTTAGCCCGTTTTAACCGCTCCGCTATCCCCTCAAGCCTATAAATACAAGCCTTAGGCCTCATTTTTTCGGATCTGGAGTTTTGGAGAATTGGTGAAGCCCTGCCGGACTGAAGAGTGATCGACCACTTCAACACAAGAGAGTTCTTCATCAGATCTACATCACCCGCATCCGTTCCTTAGCATTACCCCTCGTCGGTAATCCTAAGAAGAGCAAATATCTCGGTTTTTCCCAGATAGGCGCTTCAGTTTCTAGATCTCCTCGCGGATCGACGAAGCTCTGAACCAGATCTGATTGCCAGGTGGTCCACGGATATCGACGTCCCCGTCACAGGCTAAAGACCCACGCAAGCAAGAGACGATAAACGGATCTTGTGTTTATTTTCGATAAAGTTGTAATTTTTATTTTCGTTATTTGAATTCATTTGTAACGTTTGAAGTTTAATGGAATCAATGATGAAGGAAACTTTTGACGAAAACAAGCTGGCGACCACAGTGGGAGCCAACAGCCTCGCTGCCGAGGCTGTCGTGACGCAACCGGCATTCAAGATCCGGGTGAACGAAGAGATCGAATACGAGTTCGATCAACAAAAGTTTGAAGAGTACCTCTCTTCCTCCTCCTCCAGATCCGCCTCTCCAAACAGGCGCAGTAAGACTTCATCTTCCAGAAATGCTCGCGGGACCTCCGACTCGAAGATCAAAGATCCCGTCGCCGCTGCTGCACCCGTGCCCCGTGGCATCCCTGCGGCATCCAAAGAGGTCGAGACTACAGATCCAGATCTCCCCTCCGCCACGAAGGTAACTGCTGAAGGTGCTCCAGTTTTGTCGAAGAGGGCACGCCAAAGACGGCGTCAACGCCTCGCCCGACAACTAGCCAAGGCCGCAGAATCGATGGACGGGATCCGCTACAATGAGGATCTAAAGTCCAGACAGCGCCAAGAGCAACAACGGCGAACAACTAACTCCTCCTCTAAAGCGGAGACAAATGAATGGGTCCGCGTCAAGAAGACTTGCTCCACTCTCGAAGAGCGAATCAAGAAATGCCGCGCGTTGCTCGCGCATGCCCGAGTCCTTCTGCAGAAAGCGGAAGAGATGCAGAAAGAAGAGGCGGTAAAAAAGCCGTCTACACATAAACGGGTTTGGGTGCCAAAGTCAAAACCGGCACCTAAGACAAAAGTGGGTGGAGTTATCACCCAAACTTCTTCAAATCCAGATCCCGTTCCCGCACCTCCTACGGAGTTAGGCAAGAACGTGGATCCTACAAGATCCAGAGTTCCTTTGAAAGGTCGCCTTGGTCCTTTACCAGAAGATCGAGGCAAAGCACCTGTCAAGGAGCGATTGGGACCACTGAAAGGTCCTCAAACAACAAACCAGACTGGGGGTCGTACTAATCCCCCTAGGAAAGATAACAGAGGGAAAGCCCCTATTACTGACCGCATCGGATTGCGGGTCAAAGTTCAAGAGCCCGTTAGGTTTTCACGCTCGCAGAAGCGTAAACTTGAACGTGCGACTTTTGAAAATGCTAATAAAGCGTCATATCCCCAGAGGGAAGCACATTCGTCTGATGACGATGGTGTTATATCTGGGAAGTCTTGCCAGCACTCTATAGGTTGCTCCAATTACCAAACTGACGAGTTGTACTATAGAGCCGGGAGTGCGGATAAGTCTCGAAAGAGATACACTCAAGACACGGAATCTCATTGCTCGTGTGCCAACATAATCAAGGTGGTATTGTCAGAATGCTGCTGTTCTAAAGCCCCAAGGAGAGTCTCGGTGTTTGAGAGAATTTCCAAGCCAAGGCGTTTTCGTAGGAAGAAGTTCGTCCGCCAAGAGGACGAATACTTAGAAGTGTCTGCTAATATGACCGGCAGAGGGAAATCGACACGACAATTTGGCCCAGATCGGTTTGCCAGAGTATCACAGCGTGTGACTCGATCGCGATCAGGGATCAATACGCGAAAGAATTACCAAAGGATGCAAAAGGGACTTCCTTTGGAAGAGGAAGTGTCAGATGCTGGTTCAGATTCTTGCTCGGCTATAGCGTCCGATGACACGGCTTCTAGTGTGGGACAACCCTACGAGTCATTCATGATCAGCGCCGAGCAAGTAACCAAGATGCTTGAAGATGCCCTGAATAAGCAGAAGGAAACTTTCAAGTTCGAGATGGAGATGGCCATGCAACGAATGAGAGAGATGCATGACCAGCAAATTGCGGCACTGACAACTCACCAAGGAGAACCCAGTCGTCGTAATAATCAGAATCAAAATGAGAATGAACGGGAAGAGAATAATGTCAACATAAATATCCCTCCTGTCAACAACAACAATGGAGGCGGTCCCGTGGATGATAATGCGAAAGAGGATCACGTTACCTCTCCCCGAAGCCACTCGAAGACAGATACGAGTGAAGACAAGAAGATGAAGGACTTGGAGAGCAAAATCAACGCGTTGATGAATGCTCAAGAAGTGAAGAGGTCTGGCATACCATGTCCATACCCAAGGGAGTGGGAATCAATTCCGTATCCGGTAAAGTTTAATTTAATCAACTTTACGCCGTTTGATGGAAAGGGTTCCCCTACCCAACACTTAATATATTTTAAGTCTCATTTAGGAATCATTTCTGGGAATGAACCTCTTATGGTACGGTCATTCGTCGGCACTCTTCACGGAGCAGCCTTCGATTGGTATCGCCATCTCAAGCCCGGGAGTATCAGCAGTTAGGAAGACATGGAAGATATGTTTCTGACAAACTTCTTCGATGACGACACCAAAATCTCAATCGGTACACTATTCGATGAGAAGCAGAAGAATGGTGAGACGGTCGAAAATTTCGTGAAGAGATTCTGAAACAAAGCAATGAACTGCAGGGATCCGGTCAGCGAAGATTTTAACCTCGAGACTTGTCACAATAATCTTTCATTGGACATCCTCGAAGCTATGGGAATGGCGCCACCAAAGACCTGGAAGGACTTGAAAGTGCGAGGAGAACGAGCCGAGCGATTCCTTAAAAGGAAGAAGGCGGAAAGGGGCCAAATAGCGAATAATGCTCCACAACAGAACTTTGTCCCTAAGGGGAAGGGAAAAGCACATGCGAATGCTGTGGACGCAAATCAAACATTCGAGGTGCAAGCGCAACCGCAGCAGCAGCAACAAAAGGCGCCACAACAATCAAGGTGGCAGCAACAGCCCCAGAAGCAAAAGGCTTCAGAACCAAAGTTTCCGAAGGTCTATTCATTCAAAGAGGATGAAGTTCTCGGTATTTTTAAATACCTTATCGAGAACAACAAGATCAAGTTGCCTCCGGTCCAGGATCAAGAAGACGCTAAAAGAATTAGTGATCCAAAATACTGCGCATTTCACAGAGCGGTGCACCATCCTACCAAGGCATGCTACGCCCTTAAAGATAAGATCCAAGCCCTAATCGATGTCGGGGTCATCACTATAAAGCAACCCAAGGAGAAGAAAGTGGGTGCGAATGCAGTATCGATCAGCTTCGGGTCTGTTCCTTTGAACTGGTTCCAACATGAACCAGTAATAAATGCAGCAGTGAAGACGGTGAACGATGATCCTCACAAACAGCGCCAGAAAGGACTGGTGCCGCACACAGCCCCGAACGGTGAGATTCTTTGGGTTCATCCAGATTTGATTGGAGATGAACAATGGGCGGGAACCTCTTCCAAGAAAAAGTCAAAAGGAAAAGGTAAGTCTTGTTATGGAGCTTCCGCTATTCCGGGAGAAGACGACGACAACATTCCAACCTTCCCTCTTTCTGAAGATGAGCAGGAGGCCTTTGTAACCCGAAGTAGGAATGAGTATCACTACAAGTACCCGGATGCTTCCGAGCAATTGGGTACCAAAACCGCTCCTTCCAAGACATTGGTAGAACTGGGAATTGCAGCAACTCCCCCAACACCTGTAGCTACGGAGAAAGTCCAGCAAAAGGAGAAAGGGAAAGAGCCTTTACGTCAAGAAGCCCAAAACCCGAGGCAGTCTCGATTCAATCATCCGATTGGGAGAGACAAACCGGGAAATGCAAGCTCTCCGCACCATTTTGACATTATGGCGCAGTTGGCCAATATCCCGGCTAGGATAACCCTATACGAATTGTTGCGTCTTTCAAAAGACACAAGGAAAGCATTGCAGGAAGCCCTGAGTGACTCTGAAGCCTTCTTGACGCGAATCAAGCCGTCTGCTGAAGAACCGGAGTCGTCAGTTCAGCACTGCAATCTCGCGGCACATCATTTTCCCTGAATCTCTTTCACCAAAGAAGACATGCAGACGAAGAACTCAAAGCATGATCGGCCTTTGTATTTCACTGGGCACATTGGTTCCAACATGGTTAACCGGATCCAAGTCGATCCGGGTTCCGCTGTTAGCATCATGTCATTTCGATTGATGCATCATCTCGGAATTCCGACTAGCAAACTAGCCTCCACTGGCACTACGATTTATGGATTCAACACCAGCGGGTCCAGACCCTTAGGGAAGATTCGAATCAAATGCCAGATCGGGGATTTGAAGTCAGAAGTTACTTGTTATGTGATTGACACGGAAACATCCTATAACTTACTGTTGGGTCGACCTTGGATCCACGGTAACCTTATAGTCCCGTCAACTCTGCATCAATGCCTCAAGTATGTGGACACAAATAATGAAGTTAAGACGGTGGTCGCGGATAAGCAACCGTTTAAGGGATTGGAGAACTATTTTACCGATTCCTTTTTATACGGCGCCGAATCCGATACTGAACCATCGGCCCAAGGAACGGACAGCGGGGATGAAGCTGATACCGAAGCTGGGTTTGATTATGATGGTGGTTTTGTACTTAATGACATTGTACCCATTGTAATCAATCTTGATGATGATAAATCATCGGAAAGTAGTTGTAATTGGCAACTTGCCGAAGTGATATCAATAAACGATGATTTAGAGTATTTGATGTGTCTTGATAATGTAACTAAAGAGCTTTATGATAACCCTGACTTGTATATGCCACTTCAATCATTTTGCATGACGAAAAAGCAGGTACACGACCCTTGCGGAACGACGCTTGTCATCCCCGCAGGGACAGGGGGTGGAAAGGAGGTCGTCTACGGCAAAGGAAGAAAATCTCCGATACCCGACCACTTCTTGGAAGAGGAAGACGACGATGATAAACCTACTCCTCATCTGTTCAGATATGATGTGAAAGCGCGCAATATGATGGAAAGGTATGGATATGATTTCACGATAGGAGAGGGTCTTTGCTTTGGTCGAGGTCCGCGAGCTCCGCCTCGGATGGCTTATGTACCAAAAGGAAAGCCCGACGATTATTATCCCCACAAAAGAGGTCTAGGTTATGTCTCCTCATCCGACGACGAGTGTTGCTGGCAAGTCATTGATCAAATGGCTAACAAAGCTAGAAAAGGATACTCTTCTGACTCTCGGCTTGGGATTCTGACGATAGTCTTGGTGAAATGTTTAAAAAGTTAATGTCGAACATGGCTACAGTTGATCCAGCAACAATAGAAGAAGACGATCAGATGCCGACTTGGGAAGATCCTTGGGTTCATCACTTAAACATGCAGTACGGTGATAGGTTCGAACAGAGAGAACCTCCCACCGAAGATCAAGTAGTCCAAGTGAATATGGGAAGCGAGGAAAATCCGAAGCCGATATTCATTAGCGACAGTCTCCTACCAGAGGAGAAAGAAGAGTTAATCTCTCTTATCAGGGAGTACATCGATGTGTTCGCCTGGAATTATGAAGACATGCCAGGGCTCGATCCAAACGTAGCAGTGCATCATCTCAATATTAAGTCGGATGTCAAACCTATCAAACAATAACAAAGACGGTTTCGTCCGCAAATGATGGAGGCGATCGAAGCTGAGGTTAAAAAGCTTGTCGACTCGGGCTTCATTAGGGAAGAGCAACATCCAGAATGGCTTGCCAATATTGTCCCGGTTCTTAAGAAGAATGGGAAAATCAGGGTTTGTATCGATTTTAGAGACCTTAACGCTGCCTGTCCAAAAGATGATTTCCCCCTTCCCATCACGGATGTCATTATCGACAATACGTGCGGATTCGAAAGGATGTCTTTCATGGATGGTTTCTCTGGATACAATCAAATAAAAATGCATCCAGATGATGAAAAACACACCGCGTTCAGAACACCCCTTGGTGTTTTCTGCTACACGGTCATGCCCTTCGGGTTAAAGAATGCAGGTGCTACATATCAGAGAGCCATGTCAAAGATTTTTCAGCAGCATCTTCGGAAGACTGTCGAGTGCTACGTAGATGATTTGGTCGTGAAAAGTCGTGATAAAAAAGATCACATTAAGGACTTGAAGACTATGTTCGACTTGATGCGAGCCCATCAATTGAAAATGAACCCTACCAAGTCTTTCCTCGGAATGTCCAGTGGTAAATTCCTAGGATTCGTCGTTACCACCAAAGGTATTCACATCGACCCTGATAAAGTAAAGGCGATTAATGAATTGCAACCACCGAGAAACCTCAAGGAGCTCAGAGGATTACAAGGGCGATTAGCTTATATTCGTCGGTTCATTTCGAATCTCTCGGGAAAATGCCAACCGTTCTCCAAGCTCACAAAGAAGGGCGTGTCGTTCATATGGGATGATGCTTGTCAAAAGGCATTCGAAAGTATTAAAAAATACCTCTCGAAACCTCCTGTGCTCGTTGCACCGAAATCAGGCAAACCGTTCTTGATTTATATCAAGGCGACGAGCCACTCATTAAGTGCACTGCTCGCACAAGATGACGATAACGGTCATGAGCAGGCGGTGTATTATTTAAGCCGAACCATAGTAGGCGCTGAATCTCGATATCCCACGATCGAGAGAGAATGCCTCGCTTTGGTGTTCGCTATTCAGAAGATGCGGCATTATCTGGTTGGACAGACCATTTATGTTATCTCTAAAGTTAACCCAGTCCAAGTGTTCATGACTCAACCAGCTTCCATGAATTGGCGGTTAGCAAAATGGGCCTTACTCTTGTCCCAATATGACTTATATTTTAAACAACAGAAGTCAGTAAAAGGGCAGGCCATCTGTGATCTCCTGGCAGCTATTCCAACTACGGACACCGCCGAGATATATGACGACCTACCCGATGAAACCCATGAAGTCAACGCAACTTCGCACCAACAAGTATGGCGTTTGTACTTCGATGGCGCTTCTCGAGCAGCTATTGTCACAGGTACTCCTGGATGTTCTAAGGTCTCCTCCGGAGTTGGAGTTGTTTTTGTTTCCCCAGGAAAACATGTGATGCCTCGAGCCTACTCGTTAACCAAGCCATGCTCGAATAATGTAGCAGAGTATAACACATTGATTATAGGACTCAATTTCGCTAAGGAGCTGGGGGTTGAGTATCTCAAAGCTTTCGGTGATTCTCAGCTAATAGTCAAGCAAGTTCAAGGAGAATATGAAGTCCGAAGTCAGGATTTAATACTATATCATAAGATGGCAGTGGAAATAGCAGAATCATTTGAAGGATTCTTCATCGAACACATGCCACGATTACAGAATACATACGCGGATGCGTTAGCAGCATTAGTTGTATCTCTGGCACAGCCTCCCGGGACAGAGCAGTTTGTTACGGTGAGAACTCATCAACTCCTGGTGCCACTCTACGATGAAGAGGATAAAGAAGAAGAGGTTCAGGAGGCATACGCTACTCAAGTAGAGTTTGAACCTCGAGATTGGCGTTTCCCCATCATCGACTACGTCTTGCATGGAATCTTGCCAGAAGATGTGAAGGAAAGAGAGTCAATCAGACGAAGAGCACCAAGATTCTACTATAATACGGAGAATCGAACGCTATATCGCAGGGGGTACGATGGGTTGCTAGCACGTTGCTTATCGACCAAAGAAGCTGAAGAAGTACTTAGAGAGGCACATGAAGGAGAGTGTGGCGCACACCAACCTGGCCCCAAGCTTTATGACCGCATCAGAAGAATGAGATATTTTTGGCCTTTCATGATGAGTGATGCAATCACATACGCCCGAAAGTGTCACGCATGTCAAGTACACGCGAATTATATGCACCAACCTCCGGAGCATCTGCATCCTTCGGTTATGTCATGGTCGTTCGAGACTTGGGGAATGGATATTGTCGGTCCTATAAATCCCCCTTCGGTCAAAGGTGATCGGTTCATCCTGTTAATTACCGGTTACTTCTCCAAGTAGGCTGAAGCAGTTCTGCTCAGAGAAGTCAAAACGAGCAACGTCATTGCATTCATCAAGCACCATATCATCTACATGCATGGTGTTCCAAGATGAATCATACATGACAATGGTCCTCAATTTGTCAGCAACGCCTTCATAAGGTTCTGCGAAAAATTTAAAATTCAGGATAACTCGTCAACGGTTTACAATCCCACAGCAAATGGATTAGCTGAAGCCTTCAACAAGACTATCATAAAGCTCTTGTCAAAACTCGTGAAGAGTAATAAACGGGATTGGGATGATAAGCTCGGCGCGGCTCTATGGGCCTATCGTACTACGGTGCGTACACCGACCGGCGCAACCCCATATTCATTGGTGTACGGATGTGAAGCCGTTCTCCCTTTGGAAATCCAAATTCCGTCTCTTCGGATCGCTCTTGCATCCCAGATGACGACCGAAGAACAACATCAGAAACACCTCGAAGAACTCGAGATGCTCGATGAAAAGCGCCTGGAAGCTCAACAGCATATTGAATTTTACCAAGCCAGAATTTCTCGAGCCTTCGATAAAAAGGTCCGACAAAGGAGTTTTAAGGAAGGGGATTTGGTCTTAACTGAAAGGCGGCCTATGATCCTTAACTCCAAGAAGAAGGGCAAGTTTGAACCCAAATGGGAAGGGCCATTCGTAGTAGAGACAGTTTACTCGAACGTCGCATATCGCTTAGTCACCAAGGATGGTGATCGGCTTATGATGCCAATAAATGGCAAATTCCTGAAAAGATACTATCCTTAGTATCTTCAGGAAAATTGATGTATCGGGAAGTTCCCGGAAGAATACCACATGCGGTATTCTTAGGGATAACCCAGTCACTGTAGAAGAGATGAATAAGAAATCCACGTTCGAACTCCGAACGTCAGAATGTTTCTTCTTGTCAAATTCTAACCCTCATGAGTTATTTTTGTGAGACGAGATCTAATCTTTTGATAGATTAATCTTCCCTCACCAAACTATCCACTGATCAGATCAATTGACGGTGGGTCCACCAAAATTCCTATCTGCCAGTCATTGGTAATTCTCAGACTAAACATGTTAGGTCCTAATCACTTAACATTGAAGTCTCCCTTTTGAGTGATAGTACGAGTTGGCATTCCCATTGCTACCTGTATTCCACTCCCTTTGCTTCCAGGTCAAACCTATAAAAGTTAGGGCCAAAGCCAAATTCCCCTCTCGATTCCTCCCATGAACGAGAGGTCCACTTTCAGTTCGGACAATCAAACCTATAAAAGTTAGGATTGTTCCCAATCTCACTTAGTCAAACCTACCAAGTAGCCAGGGCTAAGACCGAGTCATTCCTTTTCGATAAACGAAAGTTTGCCTTTGTTCCTTTTTCCACCAAACCTATAAAAATTAGGGTCGAAATTGGACTTTCTCCTCAATGAATGATGGATTCTTTTGATTCAAATGACCAATCCTATAAAAGTTAGGGTCGTTTGAACCTTTCGATTCTCGGAGTGGAGATCCCACTTCTAGTTTCATCCTTTCGGATCCTGGGGGTGGAGATCCCACCTCGAGTTTCCTTTCCAGCTGTAGGTAGAATATAAAATTCTTCCCCTTCAGTATTGGGAGATAGAATATAAAATTCTTCCTCTCTCATTTTTTAGTCTGTCTTTGTTCTTCGAAAAGACATAATTCCCAATCTCTAATCCGGGCACTTTTGTACCCGAGGAATGTTATCTCAACTCCTAAATAGAGATAAGTCTACGCCTAACACGCGTTGCCGGTTTAGTCTTTCACCGATTGAAAAAGACACCAAGGTCTAAACCTGGGGAATTTTATCCCGAAGCCTAAGAAGGGATGAGTCCACACCTAACACGTGTGGCCGGGTAGCCTATTTCCGTAACAAAGGCGAAGCCTATGTATTCGATATCATAGCACGAAGTCTCAGAGAATTCACTCTCTTAGCACAACGTTACATGTGGAACGGATCTAGACAATCCGCATGCTAGCCCGGCTCAAACGGTAGTCGGTAAAGGCACATCAAACCCGTTGATGGCTGGGGGTTTGCCAAAAATCCCAAAGTCTATGCCTGACACACATTGCCGGTTTAGTCTTTCGCCGATTGAAAAAGACACCAGGGTCTAAGCCTGGGGAATTTTATCCCGAAGCCTAAGAAGGGATAAGTCATCGTCTAATACGCGGTGCGGGGTACCTTTTCCCTATAAGAAATGGTGAAGTCTATGTATTCAAAGTCATAGCATTAAGTCTAAGAAAAGCAATTCTCTTAGCGCAACGTTACATGTGAGACGGGCTTTAATAATTTACATGCTAGCCCGATTCAAACGGTAATCGGTAAAGGCATATCAAACCCGTTGATGGCTGTGGGTTTGCTAAAAATCTTATAAATTTTATCATTGTTGGGTTCAAAGTAAATAAAGAAATATCATGAAAGAAGCAAATGCGGAGTCTCTATTAATAGATCAAGTCAAAAGCATACAATAAAAAGCTCGTTAGCCCGAAGGCAACTGACGGCTAAGAACATGAGACTCTAAACTAGAAAGCCTGTCTACATAGCTCTGCTCAAGTTCTGCCTGCAGACTAGCTCGGACAGAGTCTTCAGAACTGCTCAAGATCTTCGCGGCTTCATTCTTCAGCTTCATCAATCTCTCCTGTGTAGATCCCAGCTTCTCGAGCGCCTGTTCACGAGAACGCTCTAATCCAGCCAGGTCTTCTGCAATAAGAGTAACGGACTCCTCGGCGTGCCTCAAGGCCTCCTTCAATCTAGCCACTTCCTCACGGCCGGAATCCAAAGAGCTGAGTAACTCGGCTCTATCTGTATCCTTCCTCGCCATGGTAGCCATCAGCTGCGTAACAGAATGCTCATGTGATCGAAGCTCGCTGTCGATGGAAGATCTCAGGTCGTGCCACTGTGTCAGCCTATGCTCCATCTGAGAGGACACGAAGGAAGAAGCTCCACAAGCCTTCAACTCCTTCAACTCTTAGATCTCTGACTCCAGAACAGTGAAATCGGCAGTGAAGGAATCGGCCAACTCTGGATATCCTTCTTCCCTCATCATCATCATGTGGCGAGAAAAGGAACGTCTGAACTGATCGAAACAGTATCCTCTGTGAAGAAGTTTCTCAATCATGCCGTTAAAAAAGGTGGTAAAAAAGCCGAGGTCCGTACGAAAAATGTCTCTGTCAGGATCAGTATCGACCAAAAGGGTGCGGACACGCTCATATAGAGAGGATCGAGATCCTACAAGCAACAATATAGAAAGTTAGGAGATTATCGAATACGATAAGGAAATTCAAAGGCAAATTCCGAGCATACCAACGCCAACGGAGGTCCCTTCGGGTTGAGGTCCGACAGGCTCTGAGATAACGGCAGGAGTAGTCATGTAGGGTATATCAACCCCTGCAGGCGAATCGGTCATATCTCTCGGCTGTGGTGGGGAAACACCGTTCTCATGCAAACTATCAGTCCCAGAAACTATAGTGGTATCAGGCACAACGGCTGGTCCTAGAGTTACATGTCTTTATTAGTCAAAATGAAAATTTGGACAAATAAGGAAAATCGGGATAATAAGATCGTAGGCGTACCTGCGAGTCTGTCACTCCGAGGTAAAGTAGATGTGCTGGAGATCGTTACTGAATCAGTCCCAATGACTGGTGCTATAATATCAATCCTTCATTAGTTAGATAAAAGATCAAGCAAAATGATGGGAATCAGATATATACCTGTGAATGAATCACTCGCAAAGGGTGGTCCCACAGCTCCTCTGGTGGCCTGTTCAGCCAGCATGTCAACTAACAGTCCAGCGTCGGGTCCCGAGAAACTCGGTGCAGAGGCACATCGCTGTTCCTCAAAACCTACACCTGCAGAATAATTTAAGTGTTGGACATATGTATAAGAAGATAGAGAAGAAGGGAAAACTCAGAAATACCTGTGGCAGGAACAGAGGACTCTCTTTCCCCAATATCCACGCTGAGATTCTTCAAATAGTCTGAAAAAAGGCAAAAGCATAAGAAGGGTCATGAATTCCCTAACTCTTCTAAATACTATTTGAGGAGGGCATCATTGGATGTAGATATACCTGAACATGGAATGGTGTGTTCAAAACCGTTCACCTGCTCAGTATCAATATTTGCATCAACATCCAGGGAACCATCACGAATGGCGTCACACATTTGCTCCATGAAGCTATCCATGTTATCAGAACCAGTGAATACAGGAGACAATGGAAATTCGCCCTCTTCAAAGAACCCTGGAACATAAAACATGATTACGAATCCCAGAAGGTAAGTCATCTTAAAGCAATGAAAATGACGAGGTATTACCTTCCTCCCTGTCGGCGAAGTCTCCTAAATCCACTCCATAGGAGCGCTGACCAATGTGTGGTTTATGAGCGGTCTTTTTCTTTTTCGGAATATCACCCCTCATAGAACCAACGGGTCGTTCGTGCGTGGACTTGCCACGTGTATCAACCTGGGTAGGAGCTTGGCCACCAGGCCTGAATCTCGCACGATGGGAAGCGAGCGACTCATGGTCGTCGGCTGTCCTACCTGAAGCGATAAGGATCATTTCATTAAATGAACAAGATCTTTCGTTGATATCAATTGAAGTTGAGAAAGAGGATCAAAGAGCATGACAAACCTGCATCAAGTTCTTCTTGGTCGGTATCTATATCCACATACTCCTCCTCAGAAGTCTCGTCATCATCATCAGTAGGAAGGAGCTCTTCATCGTCTTTGCTCGAGAGAGGAGGTTTGGCAGACTTCTTCCTCTGTTTCTGAGCAAGCTCGGCTTTACGAGCAGCCATCATAGCGACCTGGACCGAGTGCTCAGACTCTAACTCTGAAAGACTCCTCACACCTATGGATTCATTGGCGGAGAGGAACCACTTACAACTAAGGAAAGTAATCATCGGCTTGCGTCTATATGAAGGAAGAGCAAAGTGGGCTCCGGTGCAGCCTACCATAGTCCATAGCCATGCCCGTACGTCGTCAATAAGCCCTCCCTCTACCTTCAAACCACGGCTCGGATTCCCAACATATAGTTGGTCATAGCCGAACTGACGAGCAAAACGGCAGGGAAGATAAGGCTCTATGTGGCAACGATTCTTCACCCGAAGAACGAGTTACCCAACACGGATGTTCACTAACCAGCGGAAACAACCAACGTCGAGAATAGTCCGGTTAGTTCTGGGTTTCTCCTCATCAATCAGCACATCACCATAGCGACCCGAAAAGTGGGGAAAACACTTGAAGAACTCCCAGCTATTACGAACTTGAAGCTCTCGTTATGCATCACCGAATTTCTTCCCGAGCCATTTGCTCCTCTCCAACAGCTGCACGAAAGGAACGGGGACATCAACAACGCTGGGCGCTGACATCAAGTCAGGGCGGTGAAGAACGAGCCACGCCATCAGATACGCATAAGGAAGCTCGACCTTCGGACAAGTAAGCTCGGTCGATGGTTTAGAGCCCACCTGTGTAAAACCACTGACCACACACCTAAGCCCGCAATGGATGCCAGCAACCATCGCGGGGAGCAGGGAAAGCTCCCTCCCATAAGCTAGCTGAACTGCGGGGAAGAGCACCTCGAGAGGTAAGGCGTCTGAAGACTGGTACGGAACAATACATTTCTTCAACCAGATGGCAAGGTAGCCTGCTAGCAGAGTCCGGGGCTCAATGGACTTCTGTGCACGGCGGAGGAACGAACAAAACTTGGTTCCTGCAGGAAAAGCTCCCTCAGCACGGGCAATGGTGTAAGAGCGAGCCTCAGCCTTCTCCATCAACTCATTAATGGCGGTAGGGGTCAAGATATCTAACTCACGGATGAGCTCGCCGGAATCACCCTCCAAACTCGGGAACAAATAGACAGCAAACTGCTTCAAGCTGATCTGTCTTTTCCTCTTCGCTGGAGGAGAAATCTTGATCAAAGAGGTATAATAGTGACAAGTGAGGTCCCAAAGAGTATCATACATATCGGGAGTATCCTTCTTCAACCACCCCAACTGCTGGTTCGAGGGAAAGTACTCCTGATATGGACAATCCCCCATCGGAAGACCAGAAACCTGATACATCTCATGTAAGGCCAACCCTAACTCTCCGTCGCTGGTCAAGAACATGTTACTGTCAGGCATGTATGTCTCCAACAACGCCAAGAAATGGTGGCAGCTGACTGGAAGTCCGTACATGGTGGCTCGTATAGGTGCATACAATCCACTGCTCTTCAAATCCTTCTCCCAGCGCCCCAAGACATAACTGGTCATGCGTGTCCACCATCCCTTGGCCTGTGAGAAAGCCCAACCATAGCACCTATAATCTGGTGGAGGTAACCTTCTCCCAAGATGAGCCAGACGATTCTTCACAGTAGGAGCAGCTGCTGATACCTCGCCTGGGGGTGCAGTGTCAAGACCCATGATCCCTGGTCGAAGACCGTGGATGGAATGATACCCAGCAGAACCAGGAGTCTTATGATGAGAGGAATATCCACACTGAACTCGCTCGGCATCATCAGTAAGATGCCAAGACATCTGTCGCTCCACGGCCTGTCCCTCCAAATGAGTGAAAGAATATTGACGAGGAATGGAAGGAATATACAGGAGGGCTCCTTCGTCGAGAGTCAGCCAATGCTCCTCGACAAGAGTCAACGTAGCAGGATCCTCAGTGTGATCTCCGAACAGAAAATTGGGCTTCTTTAAAGCCTGAGTAGAAATAGAATCCGCAGTAAAGGAAGCATCCGTAATAAGCTGGCATAAGCAATGACGCCCTCCATCCCGTATCAAACGACAGGATTCGTCGGAGCGATCTCTGTCAAACTGAGGGAGTGGACCAATGGCTTGCCTGATGGAAGCCGAAGAGAAGACTTCCCTGCTACAGCCAGTATTGGCATGAGGAGGAAGACTGCCCGCGGGGAACTCGACTGCAATAAAACACAAAGATAGAGTCAGAAAAGCGAGATAAGATCATTCACAGAATAATTGGAGAGACGATTTTGAGTGTCCTACACTGGAAGAACAGTATACATCATCACGTAAATAGCGTGGTAACATACACCGACCTATAAGGTGTAGGACGACACAAAATCGCCCCAATATACCAGAAGACTTGAATTAGTCAAGCAAGGCAAGTCTGAAACCTCAACCCCCGCGAAGGAGGGTGTCGGCCCTTCCCGAATGACCCGCGAAGGGGCCAAACGAGGGTATAACAGAACCACCAAGTCCGAAACCTCAACCCCCGCGAAGGAGGGTGTTAGTTCTTCCTTCATGACCCGCGAAGGGGATCAATCGGGGATACAGAAGATAAAGATTCTCACCCCCAAAAAAAGATGCCGCTAGAGGAGAAGATGCTGTAGGAACTTCTTCCTCGCTAGGCTGTGAACGGGAGCGACTCCTAGGAGCTCGAGGTCGACGTGGAAACATCGAGAATCTGCAATGAAAAGCAGTAAGTCAGGTACAATATGAATACACGAGATTTAAAAGAAAAATTAAGAACTTAAACTAAAGTCCTATGAATAAATAGGATTTTATAGTTGAAGTCTAATTAAACCTACAAATTTCGTGCATGTGAAACAATGATTGTCATTTTAACGGTGAATTTTGGTGAAATACCCAAAATACCCCTCGTGTTCAAGGCTAAATTTGGGTCAAGGACACGCTCGAGTTGGGTCATGGTCATCATATCTGATCATATAGCACCCCCGGTACCCCACAATTTTGGTTAATTTTGCAAATAAGCCCTTTTGTAGAATTTAGCCAATTTTGCATATAGACCCCTTTACAAATTTTGATTTAACGTCCACGTATCCTTCTCAAAACTTTGATCGTGGTTTTGGTGGTCTAAACTTCTTGGATTTCAGCCTTGAATTTTCTGCCCTTTTTGCAAATAAGTCCCTCTAAAACATTTATGGGCAATTTTGCAAATAAACCCTCAACAATTTGTGATCTTTTTGCATGAAGCACTCCTCAAAGTTGTGGCCAATTGTGTCAAACATCCAAGCCTCAAAATTTCAGTCCACTTTTGCATAAAAGTCCCCCAAATTTCGGCCCCATTGCAAATTTTGCATAAAACCCCCCAAAGCCTTGTGCATACATAACCCATCATCAAAGAGCCTTTTTTTTAACTCATGAGAACAAAAAGTTGTGATCTTTGTATGCAAATTCATGGCATACCCTCATTGCAAGCATAAAGTATCAATCTTTATTAAAAAAAGGAGAGTTTTTGAGAGGGAACTTACCAAATCAAGAGTATGAACTTGAGGATGAAAGATAAACCCTAGCTTGAGAGGAGAAAATTTCGGCCAAGGGGGGAACACAAAATCCGAATTTTAAGAGAGGTTAATGGGTTTTGGAGAGGAACAATGATGTATGGAGGGAAGGAGGAAGAAGGAGTTTTTTTAAAAGGAAATGATTCTCTTTTGAAAATATGGAAAGAGGGGGGAAAACAAAAGAGGAAATAAAATCAAAACAAGAAAGAAAGCAAAGGAGGAAACAACAAAAAATGGAAAGAAACCAAAAAAATGGGGGGGGGGGATCTCGGTTTTGGCCGAGACACCCCAAAGGTGTCTCGACAAAACCGAGACACCCCAAGGGTGTCTTGGTTTTGTTGGGACACCCCTTGGGTGCCTTAACCCTATTCGAGCCTCCGGAACCCTTTTTGAATCCGAATTCGCTTATTTCTCGTCGGTTGTTGGATATTTCGACGAAATCCACACTAATCAACATTCGACGTTCAAAATCCTGGGGTCAACGTCGGTCAACGCATAACCCCGGGTAAACGCCGGTCAACGCGTTGCGACCAAAAAGTCAACGTTCGACGTTCGAAACCCTG
>BQKN01000076.1:461842-480901 GCA_022839385.1 Asparagus kiusianus | reverse complement strand
TCGAAACCCTAGGGTCGACGCCGGTCAACGCGTAACCCTAGGTCAACACCAGTCAACGCGTTGCGACCAAAAAGTCAATGTTCGATGTTCGAAACCCTAGGATCAACGCCAGTCAACGCGTAGCCCTAGGTCAACGCCAGTCAACGCATTGCGACCAAAAAGTCAATGTTCAACGTTCGAAACCCTAGGGTCGACGCCGGTCAACGCGTAACCCTAGGTCAACGTCGTTCAACGCGTTACGACCAAAAAGTCAACGTTCAACGTTCGAAACCCTAAGGTCGACGCCGGTCAATGCGTAACCCTAGGTCAACGCCATTCAACGCGTTGTGATCAAAAAGCCAACGTTCGACGTTCGAAACCCTAGGGTCAACGCCGGTCAACGCGTAACCCTAGGTCAACGCTATTCAACGCGTTGCGACAACACTCAATGTTCGAAACCCTAGGGTCAACGCCGGTCAACGCGTAACCCTAGGTCAACGCTATTCAACGCGTTGTGACAACACTCAACGTTCGAAACCCTAGGGTCAACGCCGGTCAACGCGTAACCTTAGGTCAACGCCAGTCAACTCGTTGCGACAAAAAGTCAACATACGGTGATCTGAAATCCTAAGTCAGCACAATGTGACAGAGATAGTCAGTTCAAAAGTCAACTCAATGACACGAGCTAAACTCAACTCACTGGTGGTAGACTCGAGACTCCGACGACGGCCAGGCGATAAACGCAGCACCGGAAGAACTTCGGTTATTCGTCAAAGCATTGAATAGACCGAAAATCGAAGGAGCCAAGAGTTGAAACTAATTACAGGTCCTTTACACTGACTGAAGGCTGGACCAATCACATCCAAAGTATTCCGGCCTCTTCTATAAAAGAAACGAGTCCGGAACGCTTTGGAGGGGGTATCTGTAGGCATCGAAAATTACCTATAGGTCTCCACGAACAGCTCAGTGTTAAAGAATGACGATGAACGTCACTATCTGGTTCACAAGAGTTCGATTGACGTCGGTGAATGCTTGAAGTGAATCGACGAACTACGTGAGCTGATAGAATTTCGGAATAACGAAGGCACAGGCTAATCGGGAGCCCCGCGGTGTTTACAAAAGGAACAACGCCCTTCGTGTCTCGTTCATTCTACAGATAATCCAACCATTGGAGCTGATAGAGCTCTTCGTCAGACTTCCAGCGCATTTGGAATCACTCAAATCCGAGTTCGGACGAAGAACTTACAGCGGAAGCGGACGAATGCACCTCAACGGAGTGTCTCGGATTTTCCGAGACACCCCAGGGGTGTCTCGGAATTTTCGAGACACCCCAAGGGTGTCTGGGGTTTTGTGAGACACCCCAGGGGTGTCCTGGACTTTGGGAGATGCCCTCCAAGACGGATTTGGGCCTTTAGCCCGTTTTAACCGCTCCGCTATCCCCTCAAGCCTATAAATACAAGCCTTAGGCCTCATTTTTTCGGATCTGGAGTTTTGGAGAATTGACGAAGCCCTGCCGGACTGAAGAGTGATCGAGCACTTCAACACAAGAGAGTTCTTCATCAGATCTACATCACCCGCATCCGTTCCTTAGCATCACCCCTCGTCGGTAATCCTAAGAAGAGTAAATATCTCGCTTTTTCCGAGATAGGCGCTTCAGTTTCTAGATCTCCTCGCGGATCGACGAAGCTCTGAACCAGATCTGATTGCCAGGTGGTCCACGGATATCGACGTCCCCGTCACAGGCTAAAGACCCACGCAAGCAAGAGACGATAAACGGATCTTGTGTTTATTTTCGATAAAGTTGTAATTTTTATTTTCGTTATTTGAATTCATTTGTAACGTTTGAAGTTTAATGGAATCAATGATGAAGGCAACTTTTGACGAAAACAGTGGGTGGGTGGGCGGGAGGGGGGATAGTGATATGGAGGGGCTGCATATTTGAAGGAAATACACCAAATATGCAGCTGGTGTGGAGGTTTCGCAGCCGAGCTCCATTTTTTGAAGCTCGGTTGGATTGTAACCGGGCTGCATTTTGGAGAAATACAGTCTGATTAGAGTTGCTCTTAATGATTCGATCCGTTGGAACTTTTTTATCGAGATATAGTTGGCGTGCCACTAGGGAAAAAAGAAAAACAAATTGATAGGCCTGCAGCCACTCTACTTTTTCTAACTGGGTAGTTGCACTATTTATTTTTAAATTATCAGAACCCCCTCCCCCCCCCCCCCACCCACCCTTCTAAACAGCGTTAATTAAATTTTCACATGGGTCTACAAAATTATGCAGTGGTTGTTTTTGCCAGTAAAAATTGAGGTTCGCCCTTTTAGGAGGTTTCTCTGGAAATATCTCAAAGTTTAAGGAGAGGTGGGTGGGTGGGTGGGGGGTGTGTTCTGATAAGCCCTAAACAAGGGGGTTCTTGATATTTTGAAAATTATGTGGGATTATGTGATAATAGTCCAAAATTGAGGGTGCTTTTCTGATATTTAGCCCGTTGTCTGTTCGGTTGTAACTAATCCTGAAGTAGGTGATTTTAGGAATTTTTTAAAAGGTGTAGATTCTGTTTTCTTTTTTTTATATGTTTAATAAAGTAGTTGATTTGTGCCGTGAGGTTCGATCTGAGTGTCTTGTTTCTGGCGTTCATCATCACTTGGATACTAAAAAAAGGTAGTTTTGGATTCACATGATACTAGTATGCACCCCGTGCAAAGCACGGTTATCCGATATTTTTGGTATACACCTTAAATTTACTAATGGTACACAATTTTCCTGATATTAAGCCGGACGATTACCTGTTAAGCAAATTTTGTCAAATAGTCATTACGCATTTGAACAATTTTCCTTGTTTAGTTGTTCAAGCTTTTCCTTAGAATGAAATTACAATATATGTTCACTAATTAGTTTACATGTTTTGTATAATACCAAGTATTTGAAAGCAATTACATAGTAAGTAATCAAGTATTCTTAATCTCCTCATATGCTACCCAGCTTAGTATGTATAGAATTACATTTAAAATAAATTAATTCAGAGAGTTTTCTAAGGTTTATATAGCATGCATCAGTTCGATTCAATATTTATTTCACAAGCATACACACACAAACAGGATCTATGATAATGTCTATGATAATGAACAATTGGTATAAATCAATAAATAAGTATCTTCTATACCCTTATGAATTTTCTTTGATCCCATTAACTTCATTGACATAGTCTTATATGTTTTTGATCTTTAGGGGACTATTTTGAATGTTTTTTCCACCTTTAGCTTCAGAAGCGTAACTAATACAGGTTTGAAGACTTTCCCCCCATATTAGATGTCATCTTTGATATTAATTCATCAAATCATCTAAGTCTTCATATTTTCTAATTTTCTAATAAAATAAAAGGGAAAAAAGTAAAGACAAAGACATGATTTAACTTTGTTAAAACTAAATGAGTTTGACACAGCATTTATAATTATTTATCGATTAAAGAAGATAGATACTTGAGATTGTGAGATTCAATCAACTCTGCAATCTCTAGCGCATGAATATCTGATACTTATAATTTTTTTGGATAAAAAAAAACTGGATTGAACTTTGTTCAAAATGAGTGATTCACCTGAAAATTCGTAGATTTAGATACCTGATATGGTTAACTTCGATCACCTGAGAATTATAGAGGAATCTTTGTTATACTAATATCAAATGGATAATTATAAAATCACAAAAATCAGGACTTCACCACTAAACAAAACTATATATTAAACCACTTCTGGAAACAACACATTATGTAAGAAAAAAAAACCCCAAAACATACAAAAGAACAGGTAAAAATTAATTGGATACACCTTAGTTTCGCTCAAATAATTGAAAGATCGATCTATTGCTCCATTTACCTTTATGTTGGCATGGTTCCTTTTGTCTTGGCAGTAGAGCTCAAGCAAATAGAGCTCTCGGATGAAGCAAATTGAATGATGGTTAACATTGTCATTTTTTGGGTGGGTGGGTGGGTGGGTGGGGGGGATAGTGATATGGAGGGGCTGCATATTTGAAGGAAATACTCCAAATATGCAGCTGGTGGGGGGGTTTCGCAGCCGAGCTCCATTTTTTGGAGCTCGGTTGGATTGTAACCGAGCTGCATTTTGGAGAAATACAGCCTGATTGGAATTGCTCTTAATGATTCGATCCGTTGGAACTTTTTTATCGAGATATAGTTGGCGTGCCACTAGGGAAAAAAGAAAAACAAATTGATAGGCCTGCAGCCACTCTACTTTTTCTAACTGGGTAGTTGCACTATTTATTTTTAAATTATCAGACCCCCCCACCCTTCTAAACAGCGTTAATTAAATTTTCACATGGGTCTGCAAAATTATGCAGTGGTTGTTTTTGCCAGTAAAAATTGAGGTTCGCCCTTTTAGGAGGTTTCTCTGGAAATATCTCAAAGTTTAAGGAGAGGTGGGTGGGTGGGTGGGGGTGTGTTCTGATAAGTCCTAAACAAGGGGGTTCTTGATATTTTGAAAATTATGTGGGATTATGTGATAATAGTCCAAAATTGAGGGTGCTTTTCTGATATTTAGCCCGTTATCTGTTCGGTTGTAACTAATCCTGAAGTAGGTGATTTTAGGAATTTTTTAAAAGGTGTAGATTCTGTTTTTTTTATGTTTAATAAAGTAGTTGATTTGTGCCGTGAGGTTCGATCTGAGTGTCTTGTTTCTGGCGTTCATCAACACTTGGATACTAAAAAAGTGGTTTTGGATTCACATGATACGTATGCTTATCTTAGTTACTTGACTTTTATTCTTTAATTGGCATTGGTACCTAGCCGCTACATCCAGTGCCTAGAACCTCTGTAGCGGTTGTCAGGTCGCAATTCCAAACTCTGTAGCCTGCAATGTAGTCAAGATAATAGGTGTTGAAATCAACAGCAAACACTGTTGGCATAGTGTCACCAAAATTACATAGCCCACCTACCATCAAATAGTCCAGTCAGTTCTCCTTACAGTGTATAATAGTTTTAGGAGATCCACATAACCTATGGCAGCTAGTTGTAATTTATGCATCTCAGTGTAACAAAGAAAGAGAGATATATATATTGGACAAAATGATTTTTAACCCAAGCATTGGTGAACACTCCAGACTCTAGTCACTTGGCCGATCACGTCTCAAGACCGCCTCTTTCCAGATGATGGTTGCTTTATCTCCTTCTTTCCGATTTCTAGGTATTTTAAACTTTCTTATTATTGTGACTTGTAAAAATCCCCAATCCGCTATCAATTCTATGCTTATATGACTAGGCTTCGTCAGTGACCCTTCATCTTCCATCTACGTTACATTGAGCATCATGCCTTTGTTTGTTGTGTTTCAGTACGAATATGCATTCATCAAATAGACAACATATGACCGTAGAAGTGTTGTGTGCGGCGGAAACTTCGAGGGCAACACGAACAATAACTCGAGATAAACCATAACTAATAAGCAAAACACAAACCACAGCAAGAACAAGAGATTTACGTGGTTCTGCAAGTTGCCTACGTCCACGGGGCAAGGAGGGGGGAGTTCTTACTACTAGAAATCAAGAGAATACAAATAGAGTTACAAATCTCACCGATCAAACCCTAAAACAAAGCTCTAGATCTCTCACAACTCTCCCACAATTGGATGCAACAATTCTCTCTTCAAGGCTGCTTAAAATCGTCCTTGTGTTACCCTAAACAATCAGGTTTTGAGTTATATATAACTCAGAAACGAAACGGGTCAAAATCCAAAAGGCCCAGCCCAAACAGACTGCGGTCGACCGGAGCGGTCGACCGCGCAGGTTCGCGGTCGACCGCGGCGGTCGACCGAACCACAAACTCGAGACTAAAATCAATTACAGTCATCCGCGGTCGACCGCGGCGGTTGACCGCCATCAACTCCGAATCCTACTGCCCTGCGTGCACGTTCGCGGTCGACCGCGGCGGTCGACCGCCAGACTTTCTGGCTGATCCTTTGCTGTTTCCTGCATTTCTTCAATTCTCCACCTCGGCTAATGTTTCCACCAAAACTGAGCCGACACCAAATCATCCAATAGTCCTTCAACAAGTTAGGGAACCAAACTAGAGCTAAAACGTGATCTCCCCCCATCTGAATCAACTGATCAAACCGGCTGCATCTGAAAGACTGCCTACGTATCCTCTTGCCCAAGGAATCAAGCCGAACGTAGTTCACCCAGATGGCCTCCAAAGGCCTCAATCCACTAGAAGAGTTCACAACCCTTCTCCAACATCACAATCAAGTCTACGGCTGATAGCACCTCCAATGGCCCCAAACTGAAACAATCCAAACATCTCCACATGAGATGAACCAATGGCCATATCCAGACTACATCTATCAGTTGTACTCGAATCAATCAACCTATCATCTGCATCCAAATCAACACGATTCCCAATCTGTGTCACATCAGCTGGAATCCTAAATAATGCAGTATGATCTGGAGTCTCCACCCAATGTGGAGTAGCATCACTCTCCACCCGCTGCGATGTCCTAATGATCTGATCATCACTCTCCACCTACCGAGAGTCAAACGTGACATACCTACTCAGAACAAAGTCAGAAGCCAATACCTGATAATCAAACACGCCTCTGAATCCCAAATGTGCTATCGGATCAAATCCCACATCCACGATGTAACCAAGTGCTGGGTAGCCAAACATCCGACGCAACCCAAAATCTGAAGCAGCTTCACCAGATCCAAAATCTCTACATGCAGCAGTCGTCAACCTATACATAAGATAGCCCAAACATGTCGTAGCCCGCACACCAATGCCAATGCTCGTTATCAAACGCTGACCCTCCTCCAGAAAGGAACAGCTCCCCAAATCTGCCATCTCGCCTAGTCGCCTCAAAGTTTCCACACCAATGAAGTGTCTCCTATTGCCGTGAGCTCTGCACAAATGCAAGAAAGAACCCCTACCATAATCAGAATGTCGGGTTACCTTTCTACCAACACACTTCCTCCATTTGTTACGGGCTTCTAGGACTTCATACCAACGGGACTTGGTTGCAACCCACCAATGCCTAGAGCAATCCCCAACTGCGGAAACCACATACCTATTACCTCCCAATAATGCTCCCTTGGAAGGCTGATGCGGCATAATTATGTACCAAAATTACAAGTGCATAATTAATCAAGTTATAGTATAAAAGTTATCGATCCCACAAGGAAGGTGATTTTAAGAGATTATTAGAATAGGTTCTTATGTTGTGTGCGTGACAAAATAGGATTAAAGAATAAGTGTGATTGTGATGAGTGATTGTTGTGATTATATGCAAGAGACAATAAATTGAATTTTAGAGAAAAGAAATAAGAATAAATGAATAAATGAATAAATGAAATCATAAGGTAAGAAAGAAGAATGAATAAAATCAAGAAATAAAATCAAGAAAGAAAAGAAAATTCAAGAAAGTCAAGATAGAGGATTCAAAAGAGGTAAGAAATTTAGAATATAATCCACTAGCTAATTTCAATTACAAAATACAAACTATTCTCTTTTTATCATATTTCAACTTAGATTTATTAAGCATAGATTATCAAACCATTTAAGGAAAGTATAACCTATCAAATTATCATCTAAGTCAAAATTACTATTCATGATAAGAACAACAACAAGATAATAATCCTAGAATTCATAAGCATAACCTATCAAACCATTTAAGATAAGCATAGATTATTAAATTCTTCTTCTACCGATTAGTTCTCTAGTTGATTATCCTAAACATGAATATTTTAAGTGAAAGAGATTAATTCATACAATATAAAGAAAATTAGACTAGTTTCATACAATTCTAAGATTCCTACAAGAATTAAATTCATATCTTAAGAAATAAAAGCAAGAAGAAAAAGAATTAATTACAAAAAGAAAAAGAAAATAAAAATCTAAACTATGAACAAGAAATAAATCTAACTACAAAGAATAAAAATTTAAACTACAAAATAAATTGCAGAAATTAAATGCAAGAAAATAAATCTACTCTACAAAATAAAGTACAAAAAGAAATAAAAAGACAAGAAAAGAAATCTACACTACAAGCATGAATGTAAATCTAACTAATAAGCAATAATAAAAAAAATTACTAAAAAGAAATAAAAGAGAAAAATAAAAGAAATGCAAACCTTCAAATTGCTCTTCATCACCATCCTCATCATTCAACAAAGAGGAGAAAAGAAAATTTAAAGAGGAGAAAAATTATTATTATTAATTGTAACAAAAGTTATAATTTTTGGAAGGCCTTCTCAATTAAGAGTAGCCATCCTCCCCAAATAGAGTTATAAAATTTTTCACACCTCTAATCTCTCACTCTCTACCCTTATTTATAGTAAACATCAGTGAATGAGAGCCATTGGATTGAAATCTTATCCAAAAACAACAAAAATCAACCATAGATTCATAACAAACTACGCAGGGTATCGATGCCGGCATCGATAGGGGTATCGATGCTGGCATCGATACAGGCATCGATGCGGGCATCGATGCCCCCATCGATGCAGGCATCGATGCCTGCCTCTCTCTGGTTGCTGTCCGAACTTGTTTCTTCTTGTGGGCTTTGGGCTTGGACAAATCAATGATTTCTTCATTTATTTGATTTGGGCTTTGGCATTTCTTGGGCTTTACTTCTTCTTCTTAGCTTGGGCTTTTGGATAAATTTGGAAATTGATTTTCCAATGGGCTTTTTTGTTTCATTTCTTCATTTAATCAACGGGTTTTTGTTGAGAGATTGGAGTTTGAGATTTATTCTTCATTAACCTGCAATTAAAAGATAAAAACAATTATTAGTGGTATATTTATTCATATAAAATAGATAATGAGGGTATAAAACTATAATAAAATGTGATTTTCAAATACTCCCATACCTAAACTCTTGCTAGTCCTCTAGCAAAGAAAATAAAAAGAAAATTCTAACTCACTTTTGTAGGAATCACGGTTGTATTTAGCGCATACAACAAGCCTTTAAACCCCTAGGTTACCCTAGTGGACGAGTTGTAGTCTCGTGAGGGTTTGCAGTGAATATACCCATAAAATTCGGTCAACTTGCCAAGTTAAATAAGTCAGTAAATAACTAATTTTCCTTGATATATTTAGACATTCTAATTGAAGCTAGTTAATAATCAAGAAAACGTTTTTATATATAACTCCAATGTAACTCTTTTAGAGAATCTTTTTCATTATAGCAATACAAAACCAAGTCAAATCTTAGAGATTTAATTAAAAAGTTTTGAAAAGAACATGCTAACTCTTTATTTTAAATAACTTTCAAGTTTCTTGATCAAAAATTGTTTTTCAAGACAATATATACAAAACAACAATATATAGAAAAAAATGGTTAGTGTTATACGTATATAATATTTTTTTCTCACTCTTTAATTCTTGGTGATTGTTTTCTATTTTAACGGTCTTTCTAAGTGACCATTTAACGAGTTTTGGACCAATGAATCCCAACCCAATTGGTCTTAGGTCATTAAGTATAGAAATACTCCTTGGGCTTAATTACTCTGTCAACTTAGGCTTTATAAGATAGAATCACCTTGAATTGAAGAGTTTTTTTTGTGCCTATTTTTCGCACTCTTCTTTTATAAGGTTATTTAATTTTTTTAATATATATGTGTATAAGTATATATAGTCTGAAAATTTTTTTTGTCTAAATCAAGATATCTTGAAAAAATATTTTCAACTCTAAGTTAAGCATGAAAGAATTTTATTATTTTTAATTAAAAATCTAAGGTAAGACTTAAGTAAAGTATACTAGTTGAAAAATCATTTCTTAAGAATTTTATTTGGAGTTATCATAAAAGGTGAACTTGAGTATGTCACTAACTAGGGATTAGAAAATTTAAAATCTATAAATTAGATCAATTATTACTTAACTCTATTAATTTGGCAAGTGATAATTTTTATAATTTTTTTAACTAACAAAAGATAAATGCTGAGAAAAAAAATACTGAAACAAAATACTAACTAGCAAAACGAAAGCTAACTAGCTTACACCCCCATACCCAGACTTTGCAATGTCCTCAAGGCAAATAATATCCAAAATATCACAGTTTAATAAGTACATGCAGAATAAAAATCAAAGACGGGGTAAAATAGAAAAAACATCCCTCACTGCTCATCTCCTGATATATCTTTATCCACATCATCAGCGGCAGCTGCTGAACTCGGTCCTGCCTCATCCACTCCTGGGACATCATCTGGCTGAAATGGTGTGATATAACTATGAAGCTCGGGTGGAGGTCCATCTGTATCTCCATGTTCTCTCTGCCATCCTCTCGCCAAATATGCCAGGGTATCGGTGGAGTAGCTCATCTGACCATGTATCTCGTGTATATGCCGCTGCATCTTGTGTATCTGTATCTGCATCCTGTCCATGCGACTTCGTATTCTGTCCATCTCCTCTCGAGTGGGGTCATGTGTAGCTGGCTGGTGCTGAGGAGGCTCTCTACCTGAAGGACCGGATTGATCTCGCCCTGAAATGCTCCTCCTCACAGTCTGATCATTCAGTAACCCCTTCCCAGCTTCTAACCTATCCTCTGCGAATACTGGAACATGAAATCTATGGCAGAGTCTAGTGATGAAATAGGGATAAATGAGCTGAGTACGTGATGCAGACTGTGTCCTGACCCAATCTAACACATTCTCCACTGATGAGTGCATCCATACAAATATAATCCTCGCTATATCAAATCGCTGACCAGTGGCTATCCAAAAGAGAAGGAGAATATCGTGTGGGGTAATGACGGAGTATGCAGTGGTAGGCTTCAAATCAAAGTTCAGGAAAAGATTAAGTAATCTATATTCTAGTTTGAGATTTCCTGAACCGAAACTAGATGTAAAGACCCTCCCACACAAGGTTGCAGACATGTTAGTGTATTCTGGTGTACCAGGTTGTAATGTAGAGGCTAAATGGAAGTAATCTGGTACATCAGTGGGTGGTTCTGCAAGGTCAAGGGTAGCACGGATAGTTGAAAGATCGAAAAGAACTCTAACATCCCTCACGATAGAAAAAGCTAAAAATTCTCTATCTGGATCAATCTCCCATCCAGAATAGAACTCATGCACTAATGAAATGTTTGCCTTTTCTATGGGTTTAGTCATCATGCTCCTAAGACCTACTGCAGTTAACATGGTGACTGTGGAATGATATGTATGCAGTGCACTCATCTGAAATCCCCTCTCAAAATGAATGTTAAGCCCCACAATTCTAGCTAAAATGGTGGATCTATCTATGTCGGTATCAGATGGATCAGAAGATGATGAACTTGCTCGAGATTTCTTTCTGGGGGGCATCTATAGAAAAAGAAAGAAAATAAAAAAGGAAAAAATAATAATAATAAGCTACAAAATGTTATTATTATTATTATTATATATCTATATTTTATTATTATTATTATTTTTTAAAGAATTTAGCTACAAAATGTTCAACATGGGTTAATTTCAAGTTATCAGAATTTCTTTTGACAACAAATACCCTCAAAATTATTCTTTGAGAACAAAAATGTTAAAATTTTGATAACGTGATCGGTGAAACATACATGTTGATATGACAAATATAAGCTAAATCTTACAATTGTTGAATAAAACATCCAATACAAATTTCCGAATGTGAGAAGTATCTAATTAAACTTTTATTTGACCAATTACTCACATTTGCACAAAACACCCCAAAGTCAAGTTTATTTTTGCAAAAGCCCCCCTAATTTTTTCGGATTTGCATAAAACACCCAAAAAAAATTTCTTTTTTCAATTTGAAATCACGTACCCAATTGAATGTTCAAAATTATGCGTTTTTGCACAAAAACCCTAAGAATTTTTGGGTTTGCATGAAACACCCCAATATTTTTGATTTTGCACAAAACACCCCAAAAAATTTCTTTCTTTTTTTTTCAGATTTTTGAACAAGATATCCTGAGTTCAAACCCCCAAGAAATTTTCGGATTTTGCATAACCCCCCCATTTACGGATTTTGCATAACCCCCCCCCCCAAATTTTCGGATTTTGTACCAAATTCCCAATTTACACCCACATTTGTTAAATTGATCATGAATCAACATAAAATATGATACTCATTCACAACTACCCATTATTCAACCACTAGACATCTATGTAAAAAAATTACAAGATCAAGTTAGAAAAAATTACCTTGGGTAGATGGGTGGAGGTGGAAGAAGACCAAAATTATTGAAGAAATCTCCTTGTGATCTTGATCTTGTGGGGGGGGGGGATTAGGGTTTGATAAGGGAAAAAAATCGGGTTTGGGAGATGAAAGGAAGAGAGAAGAAAGTGAATTGGGGGTAGGGCTGCGGTTTTAAAAGCAGTAGAGTTTGGGCATTGATGCCGGCATCGATGCTGGCATCGATGCCCAAAGCCATGGTGTTTGGGCCAGCCGGTCCAAACACGATTTTATTTTTTTGGTTATATTTTTTTCTTTCTTTTTTTTCTTTTGGGCCTGATTTTTGGGCCAGCCTATTGTATATGTTTTTTTTAATGTTTTTTTTGTTTGGGCCATAGAAAATGGCCTAAAAAACTATTTGATATATATTATGAGATGAGGAAGGCCTTTGGCCTCCCCCTCATTATCCCTCCATTCACACCCCATTATGATGGTGTAACACCTCATTAAGTGGGGGTAACTCTTGGGTACTCAACCTATTCACATTGACTATCTATAAATATACATCATAGGCCTTTGGCCTCTGTATGGGTTTCAAACACGTTATCAGCACGAAGTGTTCTTGACTCCCTGAGCCATAAAAAAAATATTCCCTTCCTCTTTTGCACATTGAGATCTGGTTCGTTGCAGCGGGAGCGTTCGACGGATCATCGCAAGGAGGCAGCGTTCTACGGATCTTTAGTATCGATCGTCCCTAGATCTTTGATCTAGAGGTAATTACTATAATCCGTAGAATAATATATGGCAGCTGGAAAATTAACAAAAAAAAATTTGGTTACTGTTCACCGAGGGTTACTGTTCACTCGGGAATTTTTTTGTTTATTAAGCAATTTTATTGTTGTTCATCTAATCTAATTGCTTTCATTATTTGTTGGCATAACTAGTAATTAATACTATTAGTTAATTGCTATTCAAAAAAAAAGATATGTTTATGTGCTCATGTTGATGAAACTGGCGAGAAGTTCTGCGGCTTCTGCTAGTTTGTAAAAATTCATATATTGTGTTAAATTTGCACATTTACGCTGATAGCACTTCCTATTACCATGAATATTATTTGGTTTTGCTTAGTATTAACGGAAGTGACCATTGCTAGGGAAATGCTCTTAAATTACATATTCTTGAGAAGAAAACAGTAACACCAACACCAAGGTATTACTGTATATGTCCAGTTAACATGACATAAAATCATTTTTGGCCCCTTTAGTTTTTAGTGCTATTCTTTAAACACATATACATTTTTCTAATGGAATGCTAAACCATTGGTTGTTTCAGAGTTTCCATTCAGGGCACTTAAATTATTTTTTAATCATCACTTGTTATATTCAAAGTTCAAACTCACAATTTCTACATGATATTAAAAGTATTAAGTAGGCAGTATCACATAGAAACAAAAAAAAAGTCTAAAAAAAATTCAAAGAAATCAAGGGTTTACTGTCCAAATTTGTTATGCCTGTTGCATATATTATTATTAAATTACGTGGATGTTTAAATAAATAATGTTGTGATTTTTGGATCAGCCTGTTTGTCACCAAAATTTAAATTCCTGGCATTTTCTTTTCGTTCTGAGAGAGAAATTGTAGTGAGGATATAATTGTAAAAAGTCAAAGACTGGTGTATTCCAATGAAGACGAAGGCATTTTTGCAAAATACAGGGACCCCCAAGGGTTTTCCAAATTATATTTTAATTTTATGATTTTTTGTTATCTTTGGACTGTATAATTGGACTTTGGACACTTTTTATTTTTCGGTGACGGGCTGATCCATGCAACATGTTTATTGCATGAATTTTTAATTTCTTATTATTAATTCATGTCTTTCAAATGCATAGATAAAATGGCTAAAATAGCGAACGTTGATTTCGAAGTCCTTGACGCTGCTGGCAAGAATTATTTGATTTGGCATGTGGACCTGAAGTTCCACTTACGTGCCCAGGGCTTATTAGCCACAATTTCAACTCCTGCTCCACCGGCTCCGGCCACTGGTACGGGTAATGTTTTAAATAATGCTGAGGTTACTACTACAGTGATCGTCTCTGATATAGATAAGGCGAAAGCCATTATCTACATCAGGAGACATATTGATCGGACCCTGAAGGCCGAATACCTTACTGTAGAGGACCCAAAGGAATTGTGGACTGCACTTGAGGACCGATACAAACATCAGAAAGATGTGATCCTCCCACGTGCACGTTATGAGTGGGAAAACCTCCGACTTCAGGACTTTAAGTCCGTAGCTGAGTACAACTCATCACTTCATAATATCACCTCACGCCTGAAGTTGTGTGGTGAAGAAGTTTCGGAGGAACGCATGTTGGAGAAGACTTACACATCCTTCCACGAGAAGGATGCAATCCTCATGCAACAGTACCGCGAACGAAAGTTCAAAAAGTATTCTGAATTGCACTCCACCCTTCTGATGGCGGAGCAAAACAGAGAATTGCTTTTGGCCACTCATAACCTACGCCCTGCAGGCTCAGCTCCTCTACCCGAAGCTCACATATTTTCTTCCCAGAAGCAGAAGAAAAAGCATAAGGGTAAATTCAACAAGGGAAAAGCCCCTAAGTGGCAGGCCAGATGTCCACCCCAGAAAAACAACCCTCCCCAGAGCAGCAATAGTGAGGGAAAGAAGAAGTGGAAGAAGAAGACCACTGAGCTGTCGTCCATTCCCAAGAACACTTGGGAGGACAAATGCCACAGATGTGGCATGACTGGACATTGGTCCAGAAACTGTCGCACTCCGCGACACCTCCAAGATCTGTATCTAGCGAGCCTGAAGTCTCCTGTTGAAACAAATCTGGTGGAAAAGCAGTCGTCTACTCAGTTCACTGCTGATGACTTCGAAATGGATTATCTTCTCGACTAGATCCATGTTATCTTTATATGCATTTAAATTCTCATAGTACTTTCATCTTTAGTTCTTTACTTTCCATGTAATGCAATTTACTTTTCAATAAAGATAGTTATTTTCTTTAGATTAAAATATTACATTCATGTTATAGATGAAGTGTGAGTGCCTTGTGGACAGTGCATCGACGCACACAATCCTTCGCGAAATAAGCTATTTCAATAGCTTATATGATTATGACGATCCTGTAATTACGATTTCAGGACTATCTAATATAATAGAAGGATTTGGTGAAGCAATGATATTGCTCCCAAATAAAACGAGACTAATAATAAAAGATGCATTATTCTCTCCGAAATCTAATAGAAACCTCATAAGTTTCAAGGATATTCGTTTAAACGGATATCACTTAGAAACCAATGAAATAAATGAGGAAGAGTATTTGTATGTAACTCGTCAAAAAGATGGTTCAAAAACTATCTTAGAACGATTCAAGGGACTCCCATCGGGTCTCTATCATACATATATTCAACCAGTGGAAGCTAACATGATTGTGCACCAGAAGTGCCATTCTTTGCCGAAATTTAAACTTTGGCATAACAGACTGGGTCACCCAGGATCAACAATGATGCACCGCATCATGAGCCAATCAAGTGGACACAACCTGAAGAACCTGAAGATTCTTCAGAAGAGTGATTACTCATGTCTATCTTGTTTTCAAGGTAAACTAATCACGAGACCTTCCCTTCTGAAAGTGGGATTAGAGTCTCCTAGCTTCTTGGAGAGAATACATGGCAATATTTGTGGGCCTATTCACCCCGCAAGTGGACCATTTAGGTACTTTATGGTACTTATAGATGCATCAACCAAGTGGTCTTACGTGTGCCTTTTGTCCACCCGTAACTTAGCTTTTTCAAAGCTATTGGCACAAATTATTAAGTTGCGGGCTCATTTTCCCGATAATCAAATCAAGAAATTACGTCTTGATAATGCGGGAGAATTCACTTCACAAGTCTTTCAAGACTATTGTCTAGCAACTGGCATCGAAGTTGAACATCCTGTAGCACATGTTCATACCCAGAACGGGTTAGCAGAATCTCTAATTAAGAGATTGCAATGGATTGCTCGTCCATTGTTGATGCAATCACAGTTGCCTGTTGAGGCTTGGGGTCATGCTATATTGCATGCCGCATCGTTTATCAGAATACGGCCCTCTGGTGGCCATATTTTGTCACCAATGCAGCTTGCTTATGGTGCACCTCCAAATATCTCACATTTGAGAGTGTTTGGTTGTGCAGTTTACGTCCCAATTACTCCTCCACAAAGGACTAAAATGGGTCCACAGCGTCGTTTGGGTATCTATATAGGGTTTGATTCGCCCTCTATAATAAGATACATTGAACCCCAGACGGGTGACGCATTTAAGGCACGTCTTGTTGATTGTGAATTTGTCGAGGATTCATTTCCTAAACTTGGCACACAGTCCAGGAAGCCTGACGCTTCTAAGACCATTTCTTGGAACACCAAGACTTTGTCTCATTATGATCCGCGTACTAGTCAATGTGAAGATGAGATCCTGAAGATTCTTCATCTTCAGAATACAGTACATTTACTTCCGGATAAATTCACTGATAACCAAAAGATTGTCAGATCACACGTCCCTGCTGTCAACACGCCAGCTAGGATTGACATCCCCAAAGATGGATGCAATCCGCCGGCAGCAGAAACGGCTGTACCTCAATTGAAAAGAGGACGCCCACCAGGTTCGAAGGACAAAGTCCCTCGTAAAAGAAAAAATCCTGGAGAAATAAAGATGAACCCAACACAGGATACTAAGCTCAGACCAGCTTCCTCTCCCCTCCTAGATTCCCCTGAAGAGGAACAAATAGGAGAAACATCATTAAATTTTGTACGTACTGAGGAGGTACTGGACAGAAAAAGCACAGTCGTCGACGACGACTTTGCGTTCGATATTGCCGTTCACGTCACTGAATACGACGATGACATCGAACCACGGTCTCTAGCAGAATGTAAACGCAGAGACGATTGGCCAAAGTGGAACGAGGCAATAAGAGTAGAGCTGGACTCACTCTTGAAACGCGAAGTCTTTGGACCAGTAGTCCAAACACCTGAAGGAGTAAAACCTGTGGGATATAAGTGGGTCTTCATCAGAAAAAGAAATGAACACAACGAGGTTGTGCGCTACAAAGCACGGTTTGTAGCACAAGGTTTTTCCCAAAGACCGGGAATAGACTATGAAAAAACATATTCTCTGGTTATGGATGGGAATACCTTCCGATTCCTAATAAGCCTCTCATCTCTGGAAGGCCTAGAAATGCAGCTCATAGACGTTGTGACTGCATATCTATATGGCAATATAGATAAAGATATCTATATGAAACTCCCTGAAGGATATAAAATTCCACCAGAGATAGCAGATAGACCTCGGGACGTCTATTCTGTTAGGCTTCAAAGATCATTATATGGTCTTAAGCAATCAGGGAAAATGTGGTATAACAGACTAAGTGAGTTCCTTGCTATGCAAGGATTCACAAATGATAAAGTCTGCCCGTGTATCTTTATAAAAAGATCGGGAACAGGATTCATTATAGTCGCCGTCTATGTCGACGACTTAAATCTCATTGGATCTCCTGCAGAGATAGCTGGGATTTCTGAAAGCCTTAAGAATACTTTTGAAATGAAAGACCTAGGAAAAACAAAGTATTGTCTTGGCTTACAGATCGAACACCTTAAGGGTGGTATCCTGTTACACCAATCCACATATACACAGAAATTACTTAAAAATTTCCGAATGGATAAATGTCATCCTCTTAGTACACCAATGGTTGTTCGATCATTGGATGTAAAGAACGACCCCTTGCGTCCGCTGGAAGAGGGGGAGGAAATGCTAGGTCCTGAAGTACCTTACCTCAGTGCCATTGGAGCACTATTATATCTGGCTAACTGTACGCGTCCCGATATAGCATTTTCAGTTAACCTACTAGCCAGATGCAGTGCAGCGCCCACAAAGCGCCACTGGAATGGAGTTAAGCATCTTCTGCGCTACCTCCAAGGGTCTATAGACCTGGGATTATATTTTCCGAAGGGTGGGTCTCCCACCTTAATTGGTTATTCAGATGCACGTTACAGGTCTGATCCCCACACCGAGAAATCACAAACCGGATTTGTGTTTACATTCGGTGGTACGGCCATCTCCTGGAGGTCTGTCAAGCAAACCACTGTAGCAATCTCATCCAACCATTCCGAACTCCTCGCGATCCATGAAACCAGCAAAGAATGTGTTTGGCTTCGTTCTGTCATTCAACACATCTTAGTATCTACCGGCCTGAAGACTGGTGACCTTGAGCCAACTACTATATTTGAAGATAATGCAGCCTGCGTTGCTCAACTTCAGTCTGGCTTCATCAAGGGTGACAAGACGAAGCACATATCTCCCAAGTTTTTCTGGACGCACGATCTTCAAGAGGAGGAGCAAGTTAAAGTACAGCAAATCCAATCTTGTAATAATTTAGCTGACTTGTTCACTAAGGCTCTGCCTAGATGTACTTTTGTAAAACTTGTAAAAGGAATAGGGATGAGACATCTGAAAGACCTACAAACCTGAAGCTTGTATGGTTCAGGGGGAGTAACCTATGGGTTGTACTCTTTTTCCTTAGACTGATGGTTTTTTCCCACTGGGTTTTCCACAGCTAAGGTTTTAACGAGGCAAACAAGTTTACTCTGGATCCAGAAGTATCCACCCCATTAGCTTTACGAACCCTGAAGTGTTCATAAGTTAAACCCAAGGTAATGGATGGATAAGGGGGAGTATTATGAGATGAGGAAGGCCTTTGGCCTCCCCCTCATTATCCCTCCATTCACACCCCATTATGGTGGTGTAACACCTCATTAAGTGGGGACTCTTGGGTACTCAACCTATTCACATTGACTATCTATAACTATACATCATAGGCCTTTGGCCTATGTATGGGTTTCAAACAATATATGTATTTATTTATTTTTATTTTTTTCAAGTTACTTATTCAACGTTTTCT
>BQKN01000076.1:387971-411309 GCA_022839385.1 Asparagus kiusianus | reverse complement strand
GAACACGATTTTCCACGCGAACAATCTGGCGACCACAGTGGGAGCCAACAGCTTCGCTGCCGAAGCTGGAGCGTCGCAGCCGCGGATCTCGATCCCGGTCGTGGAGGAGGTCGAGTATGAATTCGACCAACAGAAGTACGAGGAATACGTCTCCTCGTCCGGATCTACCTCCTCCCCCAAGTCCAAGAAGTCCCAAAAGCTCTCCTCTAGGAGAAAGGTGCGTTGGTGCGATGAAGTTGAAGCCACCAACGACGACCTCACCCCAATCGACGCCGAAGCTGCGTTGAGTGAGGCCTTACCGACCTCAAAGAAGGTCAAATCCGCCATTGAAGGCGTGGTGACTCTCTCCAAGAGAGCCCGCCAGAGGCAGCGTCAACGCCTCGCGAAGCAATTCGCCAAGGCCGTGGAGTCCGTTGACGGGGTCCGTTATCATGCGGATCTGAAGAACAAACGAGGCAAGCAGCCTCAACAGCAAATGCAGGGTGGTTCCTCTAAGCCATCAACTATGGAGTGGGTCCGTGTCAAACGGAATCGCTCGACTTTGGAGGAGCGCATCCGCAAACGCCGCGCATTATCAGCGCAAGCACGGGCCAAAGCTGAAGAAGCCCGTCGGAAGCTGTAGAAGGAGGTGGTCAAGAAGCCGCCACCAACTCGCAAGGTTTGGAGGCCAAAGTCTGAAGCGGTTCAGGTTAAGGAGCATAACCCGCAGCCTCCGAAAGTTCGAACTTCGGCAAAGCAACCCAAACAGCCGGTGATTGCCGCAACTGCCCTGGGAGATCTCGCGGGACCGTCCCAGAAGAAAAGATCAGTTTTGGAGCGCCTCGGTCCACTTCCGAAGGAACGAGGTAAAACTCCAATTCAAGAACGCTTGGGGCCAATGAAGAAACCCCAAACAATATAACACGCTGGGGGTCGCCGTAACCCTCAATACTTGGAGAAAACCGCGGCACCCAAGCGCACAACTTTGCGCATAGAAGTGCAAGATTCAGCTGAAGATTCACGTCCACGGAGATGCGTTTCGAGGCTTATAACTCTTAAGAGCCCGAAAAAGGCAATTAATCCTCAGAAGGAAATGTTGTCGTCCGAGGATAATGACATTATATCTGAGAAATCGTGCCCACACACGATAGGTTGCTCCGACTTTCAAACGGACGAGCTGTACTATCATGTTGCGGGTACGAGCAAATCCAGAAAGAGGAGCCCTCGAAAGCTCGAAACACAATGTCCTTGTTCGAAGCTCATTCGGGCGGTACTGTCTGAGTGCAACTGCGTAAAGACAGTCCCCGAAAGAGTTTCCGTGTTCGAGAGACTCAGCAATGAAGCGCCAAAGCCAAGGCCCAGGCGTTTCCGAAGAAGGAAGATGGTCGAAGACGGTGAGCGTTCAAGGGTCACCGCAAATATGACCAGCACAGGAACATCGGCTCAGGATAACCCCGAGGCGGTTCCAGAAATATCCCGACGTGTAACTCGTCTACAATCTGGGGCTATCATTCGCGCGACGTATGGTAGAATCCGAACGAGAGTACCTTCGGGAGATGAAGAATCAGATGCTGGCTCAGCAGTGGCGTCTGATAACACAGTGTCCAGCGAAGGACAACCCCGCGAGGCGTTTATGATAAGCGCAGAGCAGGTGGCCAAGATGCTTGAAGATGCCATGGCCAAACAACAGGAGACCTTTCGGTTCGAAATGCAAATGGCTATGCAGAACATGAGAGAGATGCATGACCAACAGCTTCAAACATTGAGGAACCAACAAGGTGAACCAAGTCGTCAGAACCAGAACAACCTGGAAGATGAGGACACAAATGAAGCTCGTAATACCAACAACCCTCCCATCAACCCAGGGGGTGGTAACGAGAACGCCAGTGAAGACACAGGTGAAAGCCTAAAAATTAAAAATCTCGAGAGCAAGATCAACACATTGATCTCTGCTCAAGAAACCAAAAAGACGGGCATTCCTTGTCCATACCCAAGAGAGTGGGAATCAATCCCATATCCGGCAAAGTTTAGTCTAATCAACTTCACGCCGTTTAATGGGATGGGTTCACCAACTCAACATTTGATTTATTTCAAATCGCACTTGGGAGTCATCTCGGGTAATGAGCCTCTGATGGTGCGGTCATTCGTCGGCACTCTTCGCGGAGCTGCCTTCGATTGGTATCGTCGCCTCAAGCCAGGAAGCATAAACAGCTGGGACGACATGGAGACCAAATTCCTTACGAATTTCTTTGACGACGACACTGAAATCTCTATCGGGACATTGCTCGATGAGAAGCAGAAGGATGGAGAATTGGTCGAAGTCTTCGTCAAAAGGTTCCGGAATAAGGCGATGAATTGCCGGGACCCGATCAGCGAGGAGTTCATTCTTCAGACCTGCCACAACAACCTCTCGCTGGATGTTTTGGAAGAAATGGGCACAGCTCCATCCAAGATATGGAAGGACTTGAAGGTCCGAGGCGAGCAAGCTGAGCGATTCCTCAGGAGGAAGAAGGCGGAGAGAGGCCAACCGGCTATAAATCCTCCGAAGCAGAACTTCAATCAGAAGGGAAAAGGTAAAGCTCAGGTTAATGCTGTTGATGCTAACCAAACCTTTCAATTGCAACCTCAGCAACAGCAGCAACAGCAGCAACGAGCTCCACAGCAATCGCAGTCACATTGGCAGCAGCGGTCTCAAAAGCAAAAGTCTTCGGAGCCGAGGTTTCCCAAAGTCTACTCCTTCAAAGATGACGAAGTTCCCGGCATCTTCAAATATCTGTTGGAGAACAACAAGATCCAGCTGTCGGCGATTGTAGATCATGAAGGAGCCACTAAAGTGACGGACCCGAAGTACTGCGCGTACCATAGAGCGGTCCACCACCCAACGAAGTCTTGCTACCATCTCAAGGATAAGATCCAAGCATTGATCGACGTAGGGGTCATAACTCCGAAACCGGCCAAGAATGTGGGAGCAAATGCGGTGTCAATCAGCTTTGGATCAGTGCCTACAGCTTGGTTTGAGCCGAAGCGCGTCACCAAAGTCGGGATGAAGACGGTGAATGATGATCCACACGGACAGCGCCAAAAGGGACTTGTGCCACACACGGCCCCGAACGGCGAAATCCTTTGGGTTCACCCCGACCTGATTGAAGATGAACAATGGGCCGGATTGTCATCCACGAAGAAATCTAAAGGGAAAGGAAAGTCTTGCTACGGAGTTTCCGCCATCCCAGGGAAAGACGACGAAGGAATCCCAACTTTCCCACTGTCTGAAGATGAACAAGAAGTCTTCACCACCAGAAGCGGGAACCAATACCACTTCAACTATCCGTCACATAATGAACAAGCAGCTAAGCTAGGGGTGACAAAACAGGGACCAGCCAAGACTCTCACAGAGATAGGGGTGATCCCAATTCCCAAACCGGCTGAAGATGTTCGACGACAGCCGGCAGATAAACAGAAAGACAAAGGATCCCAAGAGGTTCAGAACCCGAAGCAGTCTCGCTTCAGTCGTCCAATTGGAGGAGATAAACCGGGAAGTTCGAAAAATCCGCGTGTCTTCGACATCATGGCTCAGCTAGCCAACATTCCAGCAAGGATAACACTTTACGAATTGCTGCGGCAATCTAAGGAAACTAGAGAAGCCTTGCAAGAAGCCCTGGCCGATTCAGAGGTGTTCCTTACTCGAGTCAAACCAGCACCCGAGGAACTGGAATTGTCAGCCCAACAATGTAATGTGGTAGCCAAGAACATTCCCTGTATCACCTTTACCAAAGAGGACATGCAGACGAAGAATTCAAATCATGATCGGCCCCTGTACTTCGTCGGGTACATTGCCTCCAGCGAAGTTAACCGAATCCAAGTAGATCCGGGTTCCGCTGTGAGTATTATGCCACTTCGACTGATGCACAGCCTTGGCATTCCAGTCAGCAAGTTGGCGTCTACAGGCACAGTCATATACGGATTCAACACCAGCGGGTCAAGACCTTTGGGTAAAATCCGGATAAAGTGCCAAATGGGCGATTTAAAGACGGAGGTCACGTGCTACGTGATTGATGCTGAGACATCCTATAACTTACTATTGGGTCGGCCTTGGATCCATAGTAATGTTATAGTTCCCTCCACTCTACATCAGTGTTTGAAATATGTTGACACTGATGGAAGAGTTAGGACGGTGGTCGCGGATAAGCAGCCATTCAAAGGGTACGAGAACTACTTCACAGATTCTCTCCTTTATGGTAACGAGTCCGATACAGAACCATCGGTCCAAGGCACGGACAGCGGAGAAGAAGCTGATTCCGAGGCCGGATTCGATTACAATGGTGGTTTTGTTCTTAATGACATTGTACCCTTTGTAATCAATCTCGACGACGAACAGTCGTCGGATGGCGGTTGTAATTGGCAACTTGCCGAACTTGAAATAAATAATGGTTTAGAGTACTCCTTGTCTTTTGATGATGCGATAAAGGGATTGTACGATAATCCTGAATTATGTATGCCGCTCCGATCGTCGTATGTAACGAAAAAGCGTCTCCAACACTCTTTCGGAACAACTCAGATTATTCCCGCCAAAATAGGGGGACAAAAAGAAGTGATCTTCGGTAAAGGAGAAAATCTTCCGGTGCCAGATCATTTCCTAAGAGAGGATGAAGATGGTGACAAATCTGGTTTACATTTATCTAAGTACAGTCCAGAAGCGCGCAAGCTCATGGAAAGACAAGGATATGATTTCACACTCGGAGAAGGTCTATACTTCGATCGAGGTTCCCGTGTCCCAGTCAAAGCGGCATATGTACCAAAGGGTAAACTGGAGGGCTATTATCGTCACAAGAGGGGCTTAGGCTACGTTTCATCAGATGACGAATGTGGCTGGCAAATTATAGATCAAATTGCTAACAAAGCCAAGGATCGGTACTTGCTAGATTCGTCAGCTGAAGATTCCGACACAAGTTTGGGAGAAATGTTCAAGGCCTTAATGTCGAACATGACTACGGCTGATCCATCTACGATGGAGGACGACGAACAAATGCAAACATGGGAGGACCCATGGGTTCATCACCTGAACATGCAATATGGTGATAGGTTCGAACAGAGAGAGCCACCCACCGAAGACGAGGTAGTCCAAATCAATATGGGTGATGAAGCCAATCCAAAGCCCATATTCATCAGTGGTAGTCTCCCATCAGATGAAAAGGAGGAATTAATTACCTTGATCAGAGAGTATATCGACGTCTTCGCTTGGAACTACGAAGACATGCTAGGGCTCGATCCCAATGTGGCAATGCACCGCCTCGACATCAAGCCGGATGCTAAACCTGTCAAGCAACAACAAAGACGGTTTCGTCCGCAGATCATGGAAGCCATCGAGGCTGAAGTTAAAAAGTTGATCGACTCAGGATTTATTCGGGAAGAACAACATCCAGACTGGTTAGCCAACATCGTTCCAGTCATGAAGAAGAATGGCAAGATCAGGATTTGCATCGACTTCAGGAATCTGAACGGAGCATGTCCAAAAGATGATTTTCCCCTCCCGATCACAGATGTCATTATTGACAATACATGTGGATTCGAAAGAATGTCCTTCATGGACGGCTTTTCGGGGTATAATCAAATCAAGATGCACCCGGATGACGAAAAGCACACGGCATTCAGAACGCCCCTCGGTATCTTCTGCTACACGGTGATGCCGTTTGGTCTAAAGAATGCAGGTGCCACGTACCAACGAGCAATGACTAAGATTTTCCAGAAACACCTCAGGAAAACAGTTGAATGCTATGTTGATGATTTGGTGGTGAAAAGCCGCAGCAAAGAAGATCACATCAAAGACTTGAGGACAATGTTTGATCTCATGCGGAGTCATCAATTGAAGATGAATCCCACAAAATCCTTCCTCGGAATGTCTAGCGGAAAATTCCTTGGATTCGTCGTTACCACCAAGGGTATACATATCGACCCAGACAAGGTAAAGGCGATAAATGAATTGCAACCCCCGAAGAACCTAAGGGAACTCAGAGGATTGCAAGGGCGTTTGGCGTATATCCGGAGATTCATTTCAAATCTTTCCGGGAAGTGCCAACCATTTTCGAAGCTAAACAAGAAAGGCGTATCGTTTATTTGGGACGATGCTTGTCAGAAGGCATTCGAAGATATCAAGGCATATCTGATGAATCCACCTGTTCTTGTTGCACCAAAATCATGTAAACCGTTCTTGATTTATATCAAGGCGATGAACCATTCGATAAGTGCTTTATTAGCACAAGACGATGATAATGGTCACGAACAGGCAGTCTATTATCTAAGTCGGACCTTGATAGGTGCCGAGTCTCGATACCCGATGATCGAGAAAGAATGTCTCGCATTGGTGTTTGCGGTGCAGAAGATGCGACATTACTTAGTTGGCCAGACGATTTACGTCATCGCTAATGTTAATCCGGTACGAGTATTCATGACTCAACCAGGTTCGATGAATTGGCGGTTGGCAAAGTGGGCCCTTCTTTTGTCCCAGTATGATCTGCACTTCAAACAGCAGAAGTCGGTCAAAGGACAGGCGATTTGTGATCTTTTGGCGGCAAGCCCGACAACAGATATGGTGGAAGTATACGATGACTTGCCAGATGAAACCCACGAGGTTAATACCACGTCACACCAACAAGTATGGCAGTTATATTTTGATGGTGCCTCGAGAGCAGTCAATAAAGCAGTAACTCCGGGATGTCCTAAGGTCACTTCTGGAGTTGGAGTTGTCCTAGTTTCCCCAGGGAAGCACGTGATGCCTCGAGCTTATTCGCTGACGAGTCCATGCTCTAACAACATAGCCGAGTATAACGCACTCCTCATAGGACTCAGTTTCGCCAAGGAGCTGGGGGTCGAATATCTCGAAGCCTTTGGGGATTCTCAACTAATTGTCAACCAAGTTCGTGGGGAGTATGAAGTCAGGAACTCAGATCTGATTCCATACCACCAAGAGGCCGTCAGAGTGGCAGATTCTTTTGAAGAATTTTACATTGAATACATCCCGCGTCTTCAGAACGCTTATGCAGATGCACTGGCAGCACTAGCAGTATCACTCGCGCAACCGCCCGAAACTGAACTGCTAGTCACAGTAAGATCACACCAACTCTGCGTACCCATATACGATATGGATATTGAAGAGGAGGAAGATAGAAACGTAAACGCCAAAGAGGTGAACTCAACCCAAATCGGGTTCGGGTCCCGAGATTGGCGCTTTCCCATTATTGACTACGTCCAATACGGCATTTTACCAGAGGATGTAAAAGAAAAAGAATCTATTCGCCGAAGAGCACCACGGTTCTTTTACAATACCGAGACCCGTACGCTGTATCGCCGAGGGTACGATGACTTGCTTCTCCGATGCCTTTCGAATGAAGAAGCAAAAGAAGTTCTTAAGGAAGCACATGAAGGAGAATGCGGTGCGCATCAGCCTGGTCCCAAGCTGTATGATCGAATCAGAAGAATGGGATATTTCTGGCCAACAATGGTTCGTGACGCGATTGAGTACGCTCGAGAATGTCACGCTTGCCAGGTGCATGTGAATTATATGCACCAACCACCGGAGCGATTACACACATCAACCACGTCTTGGCCATTCGAGACATGGGGTATGGACATTGTCGGTCCTATCTTTCCTCCTTCAGTAAAAGGTGATCGATTCATCCTCGCTATCACCGACTACTTTTCAAAGTGGGCTGAAGCCATTCCGCTTAAAGAAGTAAAGACGAACAACGTCATCAACTTCATCAAGCATCACGTCATATACCGACATGGCGTGCCAAGGCGGATCATTCATGACAACGGTCCGCAATTCATAAGCAACGCCTTCATCCGGTTCTATGACAAGTTCAAGATCCAAGATGTTTCGTCAACACCTTATTACCCTGCCGCTAACGGATTAGCTGAGGCTTTCAACAAGACGATCATCAAGATCTTATCAAAACTCGTGAAAACCAACAAACGGGATTGGGACGATAAACTCGGCGAAGCGCTCTGGGCTTATCGTACTACCATACGCACACCTACGGGAGCTACTCCATATTCGTTGGTCTACGGATGCGAAGCTGTGCTACCGTTGGAGATTCAAATCCCCTCTCTTCGGATCGCTCTCGCAACGGAGATGACGACCGAAGAACATCATCAAAAACGTCTTGAGGAACTCGAAAGGCTGGACGAAAAGCGCTTGGAAGCTCAACAACACATCGAGTTCTACCAGGCTAGGATATCCAGGGCTTTTGACAAGAGGGTCCGCCAAAGAAGCTTCAAGGAAGGAGATGTAGTCCTCGCTGCTCGCCGACCAATAATCCTCACCTCCAAGAAGAAAGGTAAATTCGAATCTAAGTGGGAAGGACCGTTTGTAATAGATACAGTCTATTCAAACGGTGCTTACCGCCTAATTTCTTTAGAGGGTAACAGGCAATTAATGCCAATAAATGGGAAGTTTTTGAAAAAGTACTATCCCTAGTACGTTCAGGACAACTCATTTATCGGGAAGTTCCTTGAAGAATATTACACTTAATATTCTAGAGGATAACCCAATTTTATTTTTACCACCAAAATCCCTCGTTGATCAATTTCAATTGACAGTGAGTCCACCGAAAAGGTTCACTCTCAGTTCGGAGTCCCCTTTCGATGAACGAAAGAACTCCATTTCTTTTCTCTTGGGTTCAACCTTTTTATGGTTGTAACTGAAGTTGAAATTTCTCTTCGATAAACGAAGAACTCATCTTTCGATCTGATAACCAATCCTATAAAAGGAAAGTTTGTCAGTATCTTCCAGATTCTCGGAGTGGAGATCCCACTTCTAGTTTCCTTCTTGCACTGGAAATAGAATATAAAATTCTTCCTTTCCAGAATCAAGGAATAGAATATAAAATTCTTCCTTCCTTGTTCGGGGAATAGAATATAAAATTCTTCCTTCCCCACACCAACTTTTTTTTTAAAATTTGCCAATTTAGGATTCATCCTAGGTATTTTATCCCGAAACCTAAGCAGGGATAAGTCTGCGCCTAACACGCGCTGCCGGTTTAGTCTTTTTTCGATTGAAAAAGACACCAGAGTTCGATTCTGGGGTATTTTATCCTGAAACCTAAGTAAGGATAAGTCCGCGCCTAACACGCGCGGCCGGTTAGTTCTTAACCGTTAAAAAGAACACTCGTCCGCATATTCAACATTGTGGCAGGTTGTTATTAATAACACCAAAATCCATGCCTCACACGCATGGGGAATTTTATCCTAAATCCTAAGAAAGGATACGTCGGCGCCTAACACGCGTCGCCGGTTTGGTCTTTATCCGTAGAAAAAGATACCAGAGCCTGACTCTAGGGTCCTTTGTCCCAAAGCCTAAGTAGGGATAAGCCAACGTCTAATATACGTTGCTGGGTAGCCTATTCCCATGACAATGGCAAAGTCTACATATTCAAAGTTGTAGCACAAAGTCTAAGGGAGTTCATTCCTTTAGCGCAACGTCACATGTGGAACGGATTAAAACAATCCGCACGCTAGCCCGACTCAAACGGTAGTCGGTAAAGGCTAATCAAATCCGTTAGAGGCTGGGGGTTAGCCAAAAATCCTAAAGTCAACACCTAACACGTGTCGCCGGGTAGCCTATTCCCGTAATAATGGCGAAGTCTATGTATTCGACATCATAGCACGAAGTCTCAGAGAATTCAATCTCTGAGCGCAACGTTACATGCGAGCGGGTTTAAACAATTCGCATGCTAGCCCGACTCAAACGGTAGTCGGTAAAGGCTCATCAAACCCGTTGATGGCTGAGGGTTTGCCAAAAATCCTATGAGTATTGTGGTCAATCATTTCAAATGGAATGACGAATCATAATAAAAATAAAAAGGGAATTCACTAAAAGAGTCAAAAGTCAAATCACTCAGTAAACAAAATCAAACATCAAGCCCGTGGCTAAAAATCTGCTGACTGAACTTAGACAGCTTATCATCATAAGCTTGGCTAAGCTCAGCCCTAATGGACTCCTCAGTGGCGGTCGAAGTCTTCGTAGCAGTCTCTTCTGTCTCGGATAGCTTCTGCTTCAAGGACTTCAACTCATCAGACAAAGCCGTGCAGGTCTGCTGGTCCTGTGTCTTCGTCATCTGAAGAACATCAAAAGTCTCCTCCTTTTCACGGAGTGCTCTTCTGAGCTGGTCTATCTCGGCCGCACAGGAAGTGAGAGAAGAATCGAGCTCGACAAGAGAAGATAACCTGGTAGCAAGGCCGGTCTCAACTCGAGCTACTCGGTCTCGCTGCACCTGAACCTCAAGATCAGCAAGAAGCTGAGTCTCGCGCAATGACTGTAAACGAGTATCCAGCTCAGCAGCAATGAAGGAAGAAGCACCGGTATCTCGAAGCTCACGAAACATCTGAAGCTCACGCTCTAAGCAGTCGAGATCGTCAACTATGGCCTTCGCCAAATCTGGGTATCCTGCCTCCCTTATCAAATTGATTCTGGAATTAAGGAGAGGTTTGAACTGGTGAAGGGAAAGTCCGCTGTGGAAGAGCTTGCCAATCATAGCCTTCACAAAAGAGAAGAAGGAGCGAACTTCTAGACAGATAACGATCTTGTCAGGATCGTCGTCGGATAACAACTCCTTCACTAAGACATGAAGACGAGAAGAACGCCCTACACAAAAAAAAAGAGGAAGAAGTCCATCAAAAGTTTTAATGAGAAAAAAAGGAATAACATTCTTCAATGAGTTAACTTATACCTTCTTCTCCTTGAGCCGCTGGGGGTAGTGGAGGTGTAACGGCTGTAGGTGCATCAACTGGTATAGTTGGTCTCACAGCCGGCTCGACAGGGTCTTTCTCAACAAAAGCTCCTGCCAGATTCAAAACGGAATTCGCAGAGGCGTTACATTATAGTTGCATTAGTCAAGATTGACTAGTCCTATAAGTAACTCAGAAAGAAGCACATACCTTCAAAGGAACCATCCTCAGGATTTCCAGCGAAGGTGGGCTCAGAAAACATATCCCCAGGTAACTGGTCATCGATCTGAGGAGAGCTATATATGTAGCACATCATAGGAGTGTCCGCAAACAAGCTTCCCTCGTCGAAGTCATCGATGGAGAAATCTGACATAAAAGAATATCAGTGCCAAAGAAAAGTGAAGAGACTACAACTAATGGAAATGAGTTACCTCTCACGGGTGCATCGGCCTCTTCATTTCCAGGATTCGCCTCCTGCAAATTATCTGAAGAAGCAAGAAGTAGAGGACAGTTAGGAGATACACAAATTCATTCGTGTATTATTTAGAGAAATACGGTGTCAGTGTTAGATGTACCTGGATTCACGGAATCGGGTCCTACATTGATCTCCTCTCTAATGTCAGCAACCCCTGTAGGCCTCTCTACAGGGGGTGGTGGGTCAGACTCATCGGGAGATACGGGAATAGGATCGGGACTCATCTCATTCTCCCCACGCGCTCCTATATAGAGGTGGAAAAGTATAAATCAATGTACTGAATAACCAAGAGAATGGTTTTCAGGATAGATGTTACCTCTATCACTAACAGGATCGTCACCAGCAAAGTCCATATCTGAGGCTCGGGAAGCTGCACGCGGCCTACGGGCTAATCTCTTCCGCCTAGCAGTGGGTATCGAAGGTCTCGCCTGAGGAGGAGGACGAAACTCTTCATCATGATCAACTGTGGTCCCTAAAACGTCAGACCATAGTCAGTTTCAATATTTCTGGAAGATAAAGGGAAAAGTTGAATCGCAAACCTCGCTCAGAAGAGTCATCATAATCTTCGGGATCCCCGCCTGAAGCCTCGTCTGTGGAATGGAATGTCCTCTGGCCCTCTTCATCAATTCGGCGAGTCTTGTTCCGCGCCCTCTGTGCACGAGCGTTCTCCCGAATCCTAAGGGAATCAATCTGAGAAGCCTTCTCAGCCTCTATCTCTGCAATCGGCTTCACGGGGACAGTCTTGTTAGCTGCTAGTAATCACTTGCAGCTCAAGAAAGTGAGGTTCAACTGCCGATCAATACTCGGGAGGCTGAACTTAGCACCAGTACAGCCAGTCACGGTCCACAACCATGCACGGAGACCGTCGATCAAACCACTATGGGTCCGAAGCTGCTGACGAGGATTCCCGATGTAGAGCTGATCATAGCCAAACTGGCGAGCGAATCGGCAGGGTAGATATGGCTCTATGAAGCACTGATCCCTCACCCGAAAAGTCAGATAGCCAGGCCTGATGTTCACCAACCAGTTGAAGCAGCCAATGTCTAAGTGAGTCCGATACTCTCTCGGCCTCTCATCATCTATCAAGCACTCGCCGTATCGGCCGGAGAACTGCGGAAAACAAGTGGAGAATGCCCAACACTTGTGGACCTACAGCTGCTGTCTGACATCAGAAAATCCGCGGCCCTCCCACCTGCCATTCTCAAGCAACTGTAGCAGAGGAACAGAATGGTCTGTGGCGTTCGGCACCGACATCATATCCGAGCGGTGGAGGACGAACCAAGCCATCAGATAAGCGTACGGAAGCTCCACCTTAAGAGTGGGAATCTGACCTGGCAAATCGGTCTCCTTCCGTGTGAAGGCACTGGAAAGCTGTCGAAGTCCTCGGTGAATGTCAGCTACCATCACCGGAAGAAATGAAAGCTCTTTCTTATAAGCAAGCTGAACGGCCGGGTAGAGCACCTCTAAAGGCAATGCATCACCAGACTGGTATGGAACCACACACTTCTTCAACCAAATAGCGAGATAACCGGCAAGAAGAGTCATCGGCCGAATCGGAGTGGTCGCATGCCATAAGAAAGATCTGAATCTGGTCTTCGCAGGGAAGCCACCCTCAGGACTGCTAGTGGTGTAGGAGTGAGCATCAATCTTCTTCAACAAACTGTTCACCTCTGAGGGAGTAAGTGGGGCCAACTCACAAATAACCTCGCCAGAACTGTTCTCCAGGTTCTTGAATAAATAGTTCGCAAACTGCTTCAGACTCACGGAGGCCTTGGTCCTTTTCGCTAAAGGCTCAGACTGTGCCAAAGCAACGTGATAATGACAAGTGAGATCCCATAGAGTCTCATAACGATCAGGCATGCGATCCTTCAACTGGTCCAATTCACGATTAGAGGGAAAGTACTCCTGGTATAACATCTGTCCCATGGGCAAGCCAGAAATCCGGTGCATCTCATGAAGAGCCAAGCCCAACTCCCCCTGCCGGGTCAGAAAAGTGTTTGAGTCTGGATTATATAGCTCGAACAAAGCACAAAAATGTCTCAAACTGACAGGCAAGCCATACATGGTGGCACTAACGGCTGCATACAAACCGCAAGCGTGCAACTCCTCACCCCATCGGCTCAAGACGTATGTCGTCATGCGACTCCACCAAGACTTGTCTGAAGAGTGGACCCAACCATAAATCCTGTGACGAGTCGCAGGCATCTCCCGTCCTAGGGCAGCGAGGCGATTCCTCAAGGTCAAAGCAGTGGCGAGAAGCTCGTTACGTGGTGGTGCATCTAGTCCCAACACTCCGGGATGTAATCCGGTGATGTGACTCCTGCTCGAGCCAGGAGCTGCCTGATGGGTGATATAGCCACAATGGACGCTCTCATGATCCTCCGTCAAGCGCCACGACATCTCCCGTGTCACAGCCTGACGCCTGAGCTCAGTCAATGAGCGATGCCGAGGAATCTCCGGCAAGTATATGAAGCCACTGCCGGTCTTGTGGAGCCACTGCTTAGCGTCAATGAATACGGCTTCTGTGTCATCGACGGAATCACCAAACAGGAAGTCGCTCTTCTGAAGAGGCTGAGTAAAGCTGGCATCCTTCACAAAAGGCGCATCTGTGATCAGCTGACGAATGGTACGATGACTACCTTCCCTCACCACCTGGGCAACCTCAGTCGACGTGCCCGAAGCAAACTGAGGAGTAGCTGGAATAGGAGAAGGATCGTCAGAGATCGAATAATACTCGCCATGACGCCCACAGACTGCGTGGGACGAGAATGATCCAGAAGGGTATCCCACTGCAAAGTGAACAGTTAAACACTGGTTAGTCCCGATTATAAAAGGAAATTGAACTCATCTTACAAATAGTTAAGATAGAGTCATTGCCTTATAAAGGGTGAGACGATTTGGCCACATTGTGCAATTACAACACAGGGTATGTCAACAACATATCCCTGCCTTATAAAGCGCAATGTAGCGTCAAATCGCCCCCTTTAATTTTGAGATATGGTTTTGACCAAGCAAAACATATCTTTGAAGCGTCGATCCTCACCAACGAGAATCAAGGCTCTTCCCGATTGCCTCGCCAAGGAGAACAACGTGGGGTAAAAAAGGACCAATTTGTAAATTTACAAGAAAATAGGGACTAATTTGTAAATTTCCAAATACTGCCAAAAATAGCTCACCAGCATAGGAGGGAGGCGCGCCATCAGCCGACATAGCAGGGGAACGCCCTCTCGAAACACGTGACATGACAAGCTGCAAAATAAGTTAAAAGAGGTCAGATCTAGAAAGAAGATCACTTTTTTTATCAGATCTATCCCCTGAAAGAGAAGCTCGAGGCGTCAAACCACATTCTCAACCCTCACATATGATCCTACAAATGCATAAATTAAAATTGAGCATGAAAAAGATCATAATGGTGGAAGATTTACCTGAAGAAAGGCTAGAGATCCAACAAAAAATGAGACCTTTTTGGAAACTCTCAGCACGCGCTCGAGGGGCCTAAAATAAATTCTAAAGATGGAATTTTTGGGGAGGTTTCTCAGTCAAAGATCCAAAGGAAGACTAGATCTAAGACAAAGATCAAATTTTGGCGAAGAACGGATGCTCGACGGAAGAAAAAATCAAAAAAAAAACAAGGGGGGGGGTTCGGCCGGCCCTAGATGGGAGGAAGAAAAGAAAAGAAAGAGGAGAAAAATCCCTCTTTTATAGCCTTGAACCAGATCTGGCTGAACCAGACCAAACCGGGCTGAACCAGACCAAGCCAAATTGGACCAGACTGAGCCAGAATGGGCCCAAATTGAGCCTGAATGAGCCAAATTGAGCCAGATTGAACTTGGCTGGACCAGACCAAGCCAGAGTGGATCAGACTGAGCCAGAATGAGCCAAATTAAGTTTGAATGGACCAGAATGGACCAGTTTGAACTAATTTCGAACCAGTTTGAACCAAATTCGAACCAGAATTCAAATTGGAGCTGAATTAAGCATCGAAATGACTTCAGATCAACCTACGGTTCAGTTCCTCACCTATTTAATCCCTCTCTCATATATTTGGAAGGGTTGGAAAGATTTTTTGAGCCAAATTACTGCCTTTTTTGGGCTCATTTTCAAGCCGGTTCAGATTATTCGAACCTAAAAGAATACTCCAATAAGGTATACGAGTATAAACTATTCCCTATTTTTATTGAGAAGTTCCTGGAGAGTATTCTTCTAAAAATATTCTTAAGGATAACTCAATAACACGACGCCGGACAACGCGTCGCAAATGAAGACTCTGCGCCAACAATCGAGCGTTAGTTGTACATCAAACCAACCAGCACAAGCTAAAAGATTGAAAAATCAGGAATCGACTTCAAGTTCAAATTCCGACGACGGTCAGACAATAAATGCAGCACCGGAATCTTTACAAGCATTCGACAAAGCACCGAATAGCCTGAAGGAGTGAAGGAATACAGAACGAAAGTCATTCCAGGTCCCGTTACACCGACAAAGGGTAAGGGACAATCATATCCAAAATATCCCAGACTCCTCTATAAAAGAATGAGGCTGGAACATTTTGGAGGGGGTATCTGTAGGCGTGTAAAATTGCCTATAGGTCCCTTAGCTTAGCTCGGCATGATGATTCGACAAATCAACGGACGTTCGAGCGACGAAACGAACTAAAGAGGCTACGAAGCTAACGAACCGCACGTGAACAACGTCAATGGTTCGGGAGTCAACGAGTCATCCAACAAAGCGGATTTGAACTCAAACACCGACTTGGTTTTACTGCCAAATCAGGAATCAAGTCAACAAATCAACAAAACAGCCGAACAACGGACAAAAAAAACCGGAAACAACGGAAAACGACGAAACCAGCGCACCTGGGGGAACTCGGCCCGAACCGAACCACCCTAAGGTGGCTCGGCCCAAGCCGAGCCACCCTAGGGTGGCTCGGCTATGGCCGAGCCACCCAGAGGTGGCTAGGCGCTATTTTGTGCCAAAGGCACAGTTTTGAGTGCCTATAAATAGGCCTGGCACTCGTTCATTTGAGAGGACTTTTGGTTGAACTTCTAAAGAGCCGAAACTCTGCCGGATTGTCATCTTAACTCGGAATTGTGAAGGCTTGAAGCTTGGACCCTCGGATTCAGTTTTCGGCGAGCACCCGCGATAAACAAGGCAGGAGTTCGAAGAAGCTAATCCTCAGATCTACATCGTTCTACTCCGGATCTAAGCTTGGTTCTTAGATCCCGAGATTCGAGCGGTCGTTTCCTTGGCGAAACGATCCCTCCCGGCTATTATCTCCTTGGTGGGATAATACCCGTAATACGTTGTAGATCTGCTTGGATCCAGATCTCACGGTGGTCAACGGTAATCAACCCCGGCGCAGGCAAAGAACCCCACAAAGCGAGCGACCGCAAAACAGGAGTTCGCGATCTGTTCAAAGGAAAGTTGTAATTTTTTGTTTCTTTCTTTGTTTCGATCTCCATTGTAACCGGCTCTTATAAAAAGACCGGATATTTGTAAAACGCATAAAGTTGTTTTCAAAGTTTGTAATGGAATCCTCAATGAAGAAGAACACGATTTTCCACGCGAACAGCTCTGAGTTCTTAAACTCGTTAAGAGTTCTTAATTAAACTTGCAAGCGAGTTAATTACACCAATCGATTATTCGGTTATCAACAACTCTTTTTAGAGTTTTCAACTCATCCTGATTTTTTAAACTCGCTAAGAGTTCTAAATCAAACTTGTCGTACAAATTAAACGTTCCCGTAAGACAAGACGGTCGGATCGTCAACGGAGAGCAAATTCGACGCAAGCAATCGAATGAGGCACTCCATCGCTACAAAGAAGAACCCAGTTTTAAACAAAAGGGAGAATCAAATTCATTCTCCTCTCTTTTGTAATCAGGAAATCCAATTGTAACTGAGATTAAAGGAATACAAATCAAATTTTTTTTCGTTTCTTTTGCTGCAAATTTTTCCACAAACAATAATATGTGGCAAGAATTATTCTTACAGTTGCTTTCCTCTCTTTCATATGCACATGTATTAGATTCAGATTTTTACTCAACCAAACTATTGTGTTTTTGGATTTTAAAAATAGGTTAATTATAGAAAATCCCTATGAACTTGTTAGGATTTTAAAAATAGGTTAATTACAGCTGCTTTCCATCTCGCCGACCTTCACGCCCTCGTACTCGAAAATCATAAAGTTGTACTTCATGATTCATAATTGAAATTTTATGACACTAGGCTAGATCATATGTACAGGTGTTGGTTATGTATCTTTTTTATGATTGGTCATATTGTTTATCAATGGGGAACCCTTGTTTTTAGAAGCATGGTTACTCTTCCAATAATGTGAGGATTTTAGCTAACATGGTCATCAAATATATTTTGAAGCTATATTGCCAATTTTTAATCAAGAGATATATGAATTGTTATTTAATTTCCACTCTAATTATTTGAAACATTATCTAATATGACTGCTTTGATGTAATTGCTTCATTATATAATCTCATTAATGAAAATGAGTGTTTTATTTCTTCACGAAAAGTTTGTTTCTCCCTTTTCTAATTTCTGCCATTTACCTTGATTTTATTTTCTAATAATTTTGTATAATGTTTATATATATGGTTAAGATATAAGCATCCTCCGGTACTGTGGTTGATTAAGGAAAAAGTGTTAAGGTGCAAACATCACACACCAAAGTTAATAGTGCACACAAATATTGATGGTTGGATGCATGCCTTATTAGGCATTAATATTTGATAAATATGGATATCCTCCAATTGAAATGTGTGTATACATAATAATGTCACATGCATGTTGGTAAGGACTAATATTCAACCTTTGAATCATCTTCTATCCAAGTTTTAGTTCATCTTATCCAATGTGAACTGAGATTTGAAATCCTTAGATTTGCATCAACCACTAGTGGAAATAGTGGTATCGCTGACGGGAACATCGCTGATGGGAAATTCCCGTCAGCGATGTTTATATCGCTGACGGGAATCCCCGTCGGCGATATTCCCGTCGGGGAGTATTCCTTCCCGTCAGCGATGAAAACATCGCTGACGGGATACAAACATCGCTGACGGGTTTCCCGTCAGCGATGTTAATTATAAGACTTCGCTGGAAAATTTATTTCCGCTGAAACCCTAACTTTTCAGCCCCGCCGCGCGACCTCGATTTTCCCTCTCTCAGCTCAGCCGCCGGCGATCACCTCACCGCCACCTCCCCGATCACCTCAGCCGCTCGCTGCCCGCGCCATCACCTTCCTCTCCCGCTCTTCGACTCCACCGCCCGTCGACCTTAGAGCTCGCCGTCGCACCACCCCTGCGCCGTCGCACCGCCCCTGCGCCCGTCGACCTTCGAGCTCGCCGTCGCCCCTGAGCTCTCTCATCTCCTCACCCGTCAGCGTATGATTTCTTTTGTTTTCAAATTTTTTTTCTGATTTTAGGTTGCTGTTTTTTCTAATTTCAGATTTGATTTCTTTGATTGCAGTGAAGGAGGTCCAAGTGAGTGTTACGTTTTGTTGGATTGCATTGCAGGAGATCCAAGCGGTAATTTTTGGTCATTGTCGCATTTTAGTGTAGAGAAATTATACATAATTAGTTTGGAAACGATCAAGCTGGCTGATATTTATAAGTTTACGTTTTGTTGGATTGCATTGCTGTCACAACTTGATGTTTTAATTTTAAAATAACAGAGAACATTGTAAATATTAAAAAAAACTATTATGACAAAAATACGACTTCATATGGTAAATAAATAAAAAAGAGAGGATATGTATAGTGATGAATATGACAATAAACGAGAACAATACAATTATAAAAATGTTAAGTGCTAATTTACTCTCTGGGTCTTTATTCTCTTTTGGTTAATTTATTCTCTTGTGGTAATTACAAGTTTTATTGTGTTATATATCATGATTTATGAATCGAAAGTCGTTACCCCTAGTTTCCTGTCTAATAATGTTGGATGTGAATCTCTTCTTATATAAACTCACGCAATTCTAGTTGGATGTGAAAATTACTTTTACATCTAAAGAGAATAACGTGATTTATGTTAGGAGCATGATATACATGCAATAATTATTAGATCTGTTCGGGGAGGAGTACCCTTCTCGTACAGGTTAGGAATACAGTAGTGTATCATCTATCTTTGTATATTTTATGCATTTTTATTCCTTATAAATTTCGATAACATGTACCGCATTGTTCTCCGTGTACAATAAGTGTATGTTGTTTTGCGTATCGATCTATAATCGATCTATTATCGATGATTGATACGCATTATAACATCCGCACAGTGTACTCGGAGAACTGCGGGTAGGTGCTGCCGAAATTTTTAAGAAATAAAAACGCTTGAAGTATATAAAGGTAGTTGTAAACACTATTATATTCCTAATGGGATAGGTCCATTTCCTATGACAGCCGTTAAATTGTCTTATTTCAAATATTTGCGTTAGATTTTACTCCCACATAATTTATGTTCTGGTAATTTTCCCTCCAAGATTATTATAATTAAAAGTTCCTTGATGTCGTGAAGAAAGTTAATATCACGCAACCTTTAACTTGATACGTTACTAATAAAAATTCACATTACCTAATTATGCTTAATATCATACAGATCTATGAGGATAGTTCCGGACAAATCATGGATCGATATTCCTCGTATTGATAGATGGAGGGATAGTCGATATAAAGATGGAATAAATCAATTCATAAAGTACGCCTTGGCAGACCCACGGAAGTTAAATAGTGATGTCGTGTATTGTCCCTGCTGTTGGTGTAAAAATAGGGCGTTGGTGGATAAAAGTGATTTACAAAAACACTTAATATCAGGATTCCATGAGGAGTACAAATATTGGACGTTTCATGGGGAAGGATGTCTTGAAGAAATAGAACTGATAGCGGATACCGGTACTTCCTGTGGGAGAATAGATGATACGAGGATAGATGATACACATACGATGCTCGCGGATATGTTAACAGTTCCTAATATAGATCAATCTGATTATGCCGAGGGTGCTGACGATTCAGGAAATGCTGGAAGCGTGACTGATCATGAGGAGCTGGCGCAGATAATGAAACTAATAGACGATAATGAAAACGATCTGTACGAGGGTTGCACCGAGTTCACCAGGTTATCATTTATGCTGCGTCTTTTGCGTATAAAGTCTCTTAGCGGAATGGCAGATAAATATTTTAATATGTTGCTTGTGTTGCTGAGAAAAGTCATTCCAAATGGAAAAGATAGCATACCAGAAAATTATGATAAAGCAAAGAAGATTGTTTCTGTTATAGGACTTGATTATAATAAAATCGACGCATGCCCTAATGATTGTATCCTCTACTATAAAGATAACAAAGATCTTCAGGAGTGTCCAACTTGTGGAGTATCACGGTGGGTACAACGCAAAAATTATTCAACACATGGGACAACAAGGTCTATGCTTGCGAAAAAGAAGATTCCAGCAAAGGTTCTGCGTCATTTTCCCTTAATACCAAGGCTAAAACGGTTGTATATGAATAAAGACACTGCTAAGCAAATGAGGTGGCACATGGAAGAACGTACTAATGATGGTAAAATCAGACATCCGGCTGATGCAGAGGCGTGGAAGCATATGGATAGAACTTTTCCTTGGTTTGCGAATGAGTGCAGGAATGTTAGACTAGGTTTGTCTAGCGACGGATTCAATCCATTTGGGATAATGAGTTCTGGTTGGTCTACATGGCCTGTGATATTAACGCCTTACAACTTACCACCTTGGCTTTGCATGAAACAACCGTATATGATACTTTCATTATTGATACCAGGCAAGCATGCACCAGGCAATGACATAGATGTGTTTTTAGAACCGCTAATTGATGAGTTAAAACAACTCTGGACTGAAGGGGTTATGACTTATGATACTCATGCAAAGCAGTCTTTCAGACTACGTGCTATTTTACTATGGACAATTAATGATTTTCCAGCCTATGCGAATCTTTCAGGTTGGTCTACAAAGGGAACATATGCATGTCCAGTGTGTGGTCCAGAATTCAAAGGCCTTTATCTGCAGCACAGTCGAAAGTTTTGTTATTGGTTTAATAGAAGGTGATTGAACATAAAACACAGGTACAGAACCAAAAAATGGAGCAAGTTTTTTGATGATACTGTTGAGAAGAGAGATGCTCCGCGTCCATTACGTGGGGATCAGATTGTACATTTGCTTGAGATGTTCCCTGCCGTCAGGTTTGGAAAGAAGCGCTATTCAAAAGAAGATTTACTTAGAGTAAGAAACTTGCGTATTAACAAAAGGATACCAAAACGAAAGAGACAAGCACAAGTGGTGAGTGATGGGGCTGAAGTCGTAAAATTACCTTCAGGATGGACAAAATTCAGCATTTTTTTTCAACTCCCCTATTGGAAAGAGCTAAAAATACGTCACAACTTGGACGTTATGCACATTGAAAAAAATATTTGTGATAATCTTTTGTCCACACTGTTGCAAGATGCTAATAAATCAAAGGATGATCTACGAGCTCGTCGAGATCTAACTGCATTGAACATTAGAGAGGAACTGCAGCCAAAAATTATCAGAAATGACCGATTAGAGTTGCCTGCGTCTCGTATTACAATGTCGAAAGTTGAGATGCAAACATTTTGTCAAGTCCTTAAATCAATAAAGTTACCAGAGGGTTACTCCGCAAACATATCGAACAATGTCCAGGTGCAAGAAAGGAAAATATTAGGGCTTAAAACTCATGATTATCATGTGCTTCTTCATCAATTGCTACCTGTGGCACTACGCAGTACTATGCAGAATAAAAAAACAGTGAAGGTTATTATTGATTTTTGTGGGTTTTTCAGAAGAAGAGAAGAAAATGATAATATCATTCTTAAAGTGATAATAGTGATGGTCTATTGGAGGTGATCAACTGATGTTCAAGTTCTTTTTGTTGTTTTTGAGAGGGGTCATGAACTTGGTTTTTGATGTTATCATTCATAAGACTAATACATTTATCTTTAATAGGGGTAAAATATATGTTGTGACTTGGACTTGCGTTAATTACATAGTGTTGTAGAGTCTTTTACAGCTTTTCCTTTGTTACCCATCATTCTGTCTTATTTATCCATATCTTTCTGAACTACATGATCGTAAATGTAGTTAGTTAACTATCAAGCATAACTTATATAAACAAACATAATGTCGATGAATGTGATTCCTATGTTACATTTATAACCAGTAGTGTGTTCAATAAGAATTAAACACACTGACACACGTATGCATACATACGCACACATCACACACACACACACACACACATATACACACATATACATGTGTATAAGTATGTAAGTGTGTGTGCATTCTAAAATCATGTATTCATGTGGCAATGCATTCTTAAATTTATTTTTTGGACTTCTAGGAAGCTCTGGAAAACACGTATTCTGAGGTTGTTACACAGAGCCAAGAGCCCCTGACTAGAGAGCAGAATTATAATGTGAGCCATCTAGTTTGTGGACTTCCTAAAAAAGGGAGGACCAGGTGGATGGGAGTTGGAGCTCAGAGGGTGTCTACACAATTCCAGCCTCCGCCGATTTCCACACCCTCGACTATGCCATCGGGGCCCTCTTACATGCCGCAGGAGGATTGCACTCAGCAGGCGATGCAGCTTGTTTCCTCTGTGATGAGTATGTTAGATGGTCAGATTCCCGAGGAGATGTGGGAGGATATTCAAGAGGATCTTATGCGAGTGATCCAGCCTACTGCTACTTTTGCGATGGTTTCTAGGCAAATAATGAAATCTTGTAGAAGGCGGGTTCCTACTCGGGTGCAAAGCCAGATTATGAACTTCTTGGCCACTCAAAAGGCATTTACTGGTAGTGGAGAGAGTAGCAGACAGGTATACTTATTATATATGTAAAACATGATTACACATAATATTATGTGATTCTAAATTTAAATTATTTTGTTGTTAGATTGGAGATGATACTATTGGGAGCACGAGTCGTAGGGATGGATCCGCCAGTGGCAACGCGGACGATGACATGGATAGGGCGGATGACCTATCTTAGTGAGTTATATCCTAATCTCGTGTTTGTATATTGTGGACATCTTTATAGTTGAGATTATGATACTCGTGTTTATATATTGTGGACATCTTTATAGTTGAGATTATGATACTCGTGTTTGT